>CAOKZL010000661.1:0-555562 GCA_948472985.1 Iguana delicatissima
CACATTCCTGGTTTCACCTATCCTGTCAAGGAATACCTTTTAGAAGATGTAATAGAGATGCTTAGGTTAGTTTGAAAACAATATTTTAAATTTCTTTTTGCACTGTACCAGTAGAAGTTACATCAATAAGTTGTGATTTTTGCCTTGTATGATAAATAATACTGCTTTGTTAAATATATATGGTTCTGTAATTTCAGTTTTTTGTCTACTTCTGAAGGTACATTCCAGAAAACACAGATCGCAGACCACATTGGAAGAAGAGGTTTATGCAAGGACGCATAAGTAGGCCAGAGAAAGAAGAAAAAGAAGAAATTTATCATGAGCAGTGGCCAGATTATTTAAAGCAGTTGAGGGGACGGTAGGGGGAAAAAAACTTTTTATATATTTTAATTGTTGGACACATAATGATAAAATTTTAATACTTCCTAGGTATCAAGCTCTATCAAACGTAATGGGCTTTACTTCTGAGAAGATATGATGGGATTCTACTACGTAGATAAATGTCAACATCCATTCTGTTCAGAAATATTGGATTTCTCAGCAATATTTCAGTATTGGGCAGAATTAAGCTTCTTTTATTCAGTCAGATGTACTGAATTATGAAAGAGTAGTACTGTATATATTCCATTATATTGATTAAGAAAGATGCTCCAGTGTCACAGATTAGAAGGTTTTGCACTATTTTTGAAAGAAAGTAGAATCAGTGTATTGCTGCTGTCACATTTTAGTAGATTTTGCTGTCAGACTGGTCTGCATGTGCATTAGTATACTATTATTTTACCAAGTTGTGTGCATCTGTGAGTTTAAACTGTTGTACATTGGCTTGATTGATGCTTTTGATTTATTCATAATTTGTTAGGTATTCAGAAAGTACAATTGATGCCTTGGAAATGATGGATGATGATAAAGTTGACCTCAATTTAATTGCTGCACTGATCAAATATATTGCTCTTGAGGAAGAGGTGAGTTTCAGTCTGGCTATTAGCCTTTAGGTTTAAATTATTTCTTTCTGTAATTATGTTGGCTGAATGTTGGTGGTAATCTATCTAAAATTGTATGTAAATCTGGTTGATTTCAAGAGGAGGCTTCCGTTGCAACAGTGTACATGTTTGCCCCCAAGTCACAATGAATTTAGGATTGCATGCTTAAGCACTTGGTAAACTTAGTGAAATTAATGAGATGTACAAATGTTTAGCATTGAGTGAATTGTCAAAATTGAAGCTTAGAAAATAGTTAGATGTTCTGTGCTGTGCTTGTGGAAGAAAAGATTTGGTAGGGAGTTTACACTTGGCATTTTTCTGGTCCTACTGTGAGAGATATGGAACAGTTGAGATTTAAGTTATTCTTCTGTTTCTGGTAATATTAATGTTGATCTCACTCTTTATTTTCAGTCTTTGCTGTATTTTAGGTGTCATGCATCTCATTTGTAGCTATTGTATGTAGTAAAAATTACACGTTTAGCCCCAGAAAACCACATGATAGGTTCACCTTAAGGTTGCCATAAGTTGGAAATGACTTAAAGGCACAGAACAACAAACAACAAGTAATTGCTCAACTATCAGAGTCTAATAGCATTAAATTATGATTATAGTAAAGAAATGCTCAAGAGACATAAGAAGAAATAAAAAATACTGCTTGCAAGCCAATTACACAAATATTTTTGGGACTTTGCTGGCTTTAAGAGAATGCTTGAAGGATGAATTAACACACTTTTTTCTTTCGCTACATGTTGTGACTTTTATATATAAGAAAACCGTTTTTAACATTTTTATTTTTTAATCACCGGAGAAAACATAAACTTCCACTCCAGTCTAACTTTGATAGTTTGGTGATTCTCAGGGAAGGGAGGAGGAGGGAGCATGATGAGATTCCAGATCAATGTGAGACAGATCTGTTGCTCAGACAAAATGCAAGTGGAATCCTACCTTACTCATGCAATTGTTGATGTGAACTGTTGCTTACTGTTATGTCTGTATGTTATGTCTGTTATGTTGGAAAGTGTGTGATATATTTGTGGATTTAAATACATATTCATGTTTTCCTTATACCCATGTTTATGCAGGAAGGTGCAATTCTGGTATTTCTTCCTGGATGGGACAACATTAGCACTTTACATGACCTTCTTATGTCTCAGTTCATGTTTAAGTCAGGTAAAAATTAATCACTGAACATGTTTTAAACTAAGAGCATGATGCATTAAGAATCTGTTTTTCAAACCATCAAACATCTTGTTTGTGATATGCTTGCAGTGACATGATTGTTGACATTGTACTGATAAAGCCATGTGTGTGTCCCTGTTTGGCATACACAGGCTAGAAGACCAAATCTGTAAGACCTGACTTTAAGAACTTAAACTAGTATTTGAAGTGGATAATAGTTTCTCTTAAATTGTTATGAGCAACAAAGTTTCATTGCCAAAACACTTGATCCTAGAACAGCGGGTTCTTGGAGTTTATAGAAGTCAGCTTAACTTGTTCAGTTAGCACTTCGATGCTCAGCTCTTCCTTTGCTATCCCAATTTAGTTTTCTTTGCTACTATTAAATGGCTGTTAGAACCCTAAACCTAGTTATCATTTCTAAAATCAGCATATATTTTGGACAACATTATAGTTGGACTCTTATCTCAGTAGCCATTGTAAGTGGATAGGAGGCAGAAAAACAGTAGCACCTGTTGTGGTGGCACTGAAATGTGTTGGCTGGTAAATCTATCAGTTTTTCTCAGCCATGAGATGTGGCAGTAAACTGTACAAAAATACATACATGCACATGAGGAATTAAAATCCACTGAACTCTTTGGGTTAACTTCTACAGATTGTCTACTGAAAATACTGGGCATAACTGTTGCCAGCATTAACATGGTTTTACATCAGGGCTGGAAACACCCCAGAGAATTTCAGAGGATTCCATCTCACATGATTCATTCCATCCTAACATATATACATATACATTTATTTATTTATTTGCTTGCTTGCTTGGTCACCCATGCAAAAAGGTCCCTCACAAGCTCTAGAAGCATGGGAAGTAATTTTGCTGGAGAGAGAGGGAGAACTCATGTGTTTGAAACCCAGGAGAGCCATTTTTCAAAACAAGAAGTGAATGGATTCATTTCTATTTTTGAAGGAACAGATGGGCTTTTAAAACAGTCCAGGGATCCCCCAGATATTGTCTCTCAAATTCCTTAGTGGCTACAAGGGGATTTTTTTCAGTTAAAAAGTAGTTTGCACTGGTGGACCTCATTGCAGCATCTGGCCCACAGGTTACAGTTTGCCCACCTGTGCTTTCATGATGACATCTCATAAACGTATGTTGATACGGAATAAATGCAGCAGTTACATCAATGTCTGCTTTTACCTTATTGACAATGTGTCAGATGGCTTACGTTTAGTGTTTGTTTAGCTTCTTGGAAGATGTGGGTTTGGCCGTGACAAAACACTGTGGATACAGTTGGCTTGTTAACATTAATGGATCATTCATTTTGTAGATAGAGATTGATTGATGCAAGGCACTCCTTACATTGGGAAGTAGTTTGTAGAGTCAGATTATTGAATGGAAGCATTAAGATGGAAACTTAATGATTCTAGAAATAAACTTTTTATAGGTTTCTATTTAGATTATATATAACTTCCTGAATTCAAAACCTTTTCGGGACATAGAAAAACCAGAGGGCAAAACATAATTCTTATCAAAAGAAAAATGAACTATCTGCAGTTCTGTCAAAACTTGCAGTTACATAAATTGGGTTTCTTTCTGACTATATAATCTATACTTTAACTCCTGAGCAAAATGTTCTATTAAGTACTGTTCATACAACTACGCTCCATTTTTATTCATCAGCATGCACTCATTTTTTGTCAGCTCTGTTTTCAAGCTGAACTTTACATGGTGGTTTATCTCTGTCTTAATTTGCAGATAGGTTCATTATCATACCTTTACATTCGTTGATGCCTACTGTTAACCAGACTGAAGTAAGTGCTGTAACTAGTAACCTTCATAATAACATCTGCCTACAAATAATGAATGTATTCTGTGTACAGCATTTCTAATTTTATTCGGTGTTTAAACAAAATCAAAATGAGTACTAAAGATGAGTTACGTTTATTATATACTCCTCTAGATTTAATATGCTGAGGAACAGTTGAAACAAATTTCTTCCTTACTGTTTGTAAGATTAAGAGAATGTGTAAATAATACTTATCCTGGAAGCTTTACATAAATGCTTGACTAGGGAACACGCCATGAACTCATACAACCTCTTTTCTCTATGAACAAAGGGTGTGTTTATACTTTCAGTTATTATAGCTGTTGGATACAATTTAACTGCTGTGGTTTCTCTCCTCTGGAATCTTAGAATTTGCACTTTAATGAGGTTCTTAACAATTGTGGCTAAAGAACACTAGTCTACTCTTGTTGAACTACAGCAGCACAACTCTCTTGCAGAGAATTATGGTGAAGTTCTTCACCAGGGTACAAACCCTATAATTCAATAGGATGGGACCATCATGGTGTCAGGGTGCT
The DNA here is from genome assembly GCA_948472985.1 of Iguana delicatissima. Classification (NCBI taxonomy): domain Eukaryota; kingdom Metazoa; phylum Chordata; class Lepidosauria; order Squamata; family Iguanidae; genus Iguana; species Iguana delicatissima. The sequence goes on from CAOKZL010000661.1 coordinate 4,516, forward strand.
TTAACTGCCAAGTGAATAAAGCCAAAGCCAGGTATGGTCACTCTAGGTGAAATGATGTTGCTTTGAACACAGTATCTCTCTGTTGTATAGTCCATGTGCTTTTCAAGAGATTAAAGCTCATGATGTGAATCCAGACATATGTAGACTAGATGCTCTGAAATCAGTGAGTCATTAGCTTATTTCCCATTAATTTTGACAAATCTTCACAAAGTATAATTAAATCCATATCCAGTGCCATACCCTTTTTTCTGAATAAATTTGTTTGCATTTTGCTGTTGCAATACAGTGTGCCTGTCAAATATGTGGGGGTTCCGTTCCAGGAACAAAACAAAACAGCTCCCAGTATCCCTGTTTGTGTTGGCTGGAGGTGTTGGAAATTGTATTCTAACCATAACTGCGGGGTAGCTGGTTTTCCGTCTTTATATTACTTGCTAGGCTGTGTACATTGTGTGTGCATGTGTGTGTTTCAGATGAAACTCTAATTTTGTAAAACTTTTTATCATGAAAAATAGATTCCTTATGTGTCTTCTTTCTCTCTGACTTGGTTTTTTGCACACTTCTCTTTATAGGTGTTTAAAAAAACACCTCCTGGAGTCCGTAAAATTGTAATTGCTACCAACATTGCTGAGACCAGGTAAATGTTTGTTTTCTGCAATGCTTCATGTTAATTTATTAGAATACCTCAATGACAAAAAGTGTAAATTAAAATATTTGATCTCTCTGGGCAATATGAGGAGCAATAAAAGAAGATAAAATATATGTGTCAGAGCTTTTTTCTGCATTTTAGGTCATCATTAGAGAATTATATTTCAAAATTTTATTACAGGACTTGTGTACAAAGAAGGATACCTTTTTCAATGTTTAAAAATTAGTCTGCAGCTCTCAGCCTAAAGTTGGGTTCATTGTGTGTGTGGAATAAGTTGGAGGTATTAAATGCTTTTTCCGCTACACCCCAAAACCAGACAAATTGACAGGGGAAGAAGGCATACAGTCCAAGACATGGCAAGGTGACAGCTGACTGTCTTGGCAGTCTGCTTCAGACTCTTTCCTACATGGTATCCATATCCTGATATATAGGAAGTAGTGCAAGAATGAGACCTGGCCTGGATTTCTCTGCTGGGCAAAAATTTGAGCCCAGTGCTTAAAATTCATAATCTTACAGTGCCATGCTTAATGCTTTGTAACATAAGATTGCAAAGCTAAGCATGCTTACTTAAAAATTGTATTAATTTAAAACAGAAATTGCTTCCTGTAAGCTTGCTTTTCGTTACTACTTGTCTTTTAAGTGCTACACTGTAAGTGTGTACCCTGACAAGCTTAATTTTATTGTACTAAAGGAACAGTGTTCTTGCTACTATTTCTTGATTTTGTTTGTTTGAGTTTAATGCATGATTTCCTAAGCCAGTGATAATCACTGTTCTTGATTGTGTGATCACCTACAGAACATATGTTTGCCTTATGAACTTTTCAGTGCCAGCCATTTTTTCCTGAATAAAAACGATTAATTCCTCTTTTCTTCCCAATTCCACAGTATTACCATAGATGACGTGGTGTATGTTATAGATGGAGGGAAGATAAAGGAAACTAATTTTGATACACAGAACAACATCAGTACAATGGCTGCTGAATGGGTCAGTAAAGCAAATGCCAAGCAAAGGAAAGGTAGAGCAGGAAGGTAAGAGTGATGGCTATTACTATAAAATTAATAGACACTTGGTTGTCATAACTGTATTCTTGTTTAAATATTTAACTCACCTTTCCCCTTTCATTGAGGTGACTCTTGATTCTGAAGCTTTTCCTGTTGGGACTTAATATGCTGGTTTGGTAGCACTATATTTCATCTGTATTCATTTTGATATCTTTTTATGGATGAGACACCCAAAGAATTAGAACAGTATCAGTGCATTTTAAGAACAAATACATTTCTGATCTCAGGTAATACCAGTTTTATCAAATACGTCTTTTTTGTGTCATCACCTGTCTGACAAAGTAAGCTTTAACCTACAGAAGTTCATTTTAAAATATACGTTTATCTGCACACAGTTCTACAGAAGTAGAACTGATTCATAGAATGAATTCAGTTAAGTTGGTATCTCCCTTACACGCTGAAATGCAGCCATATAGGAAAAAAGTCATCTTTAAACAAGTGGAGAAGGGTTTACAAAATTATTGGACTCCCCTGAATAAAATTTTACAACATGGTTTACTAGTATTGTAGCTGAAGCACCTCTACGCAGATTTCATTCCATAACGTGCCTTTGTACATTGGCATTTAATGAGATGTTGTACTCAAAAGACAAATCTTCGAAATTGAGATGCTGGTGTCATACCTGTAGTGTGAATGAATCATACTTTTAGCATCTTACAATAGTGCTTTTCCATTCCGTGCTTAGAACTGCTAGAACTTCATTGAAAATGGAAGTTCAATACCAGTTCCCTGTGATGTTTCACTACAGGATATTAATATATAAAAAAGCTCACATCCTCCATGGAGCCACTTAATATCTGTCTACACAGTTCAGTTCAGACCTTTTTGTCTTGTTCCATCTTTGATACATGAACCCAGCTTGAACTTTGGATATTCAGCACACTGTGAATGACAAAAAAAGTATCTTATGTTGAATCTAAGGCCAACCAGTGGTTGCCTTAACAGCCTGATAGGTGTAGATAGTTGTGATGGTGTCCAGTATTCATTGACTCATCTTGTGTAAGACTAATTGAACACATATTGTTGCTGTAATGCAGATGGGATGGAATCACCTTGCAAAAAGTTACTGTTATATGTTGGCCAGGTAGTGTTGTGCTCTTATATATAGTTTGAGTTGAAAAGTGTTAGAATGGCCTGTAGAAATGTAACTCCAGGTCTGGCCTCCATCAGCTGATATTCCTGTTCATCCATTGTTGTAAAATATAAAACATTGGTGTTAGTTTGGTAGAACTGTCCCATCTTGTTGCTCTGGTTTGTTCCCCAAATTCTTGTATATCTTCAGCCTTTTCCTGTAAGACTGTGATGTAAAATTCTGTCCTCATATTATAGCTATTCTAGATTCCTCTGGTAAAAATTTGCGTCACTTCTCTGTAGAAACAGTAGTGCTTGTACAGCGGTAACTTTAAATAGCATCCTTGTTATTGTACTTCTGCTGGAGAAGAAAATACATGACAGAGAGTACTCTTTTTTTTTTCCAAACAGAGTCCAGCCAGGTCAGTGCTATCACTTGTACAATGGTCTTCGTGCAAGTCTGCTGGATGATTACCAGTTACCAGAAATCTTGAGGACACCTTTGGAAGAACTTTGCTTACAAATAAAGGTAATGTATATTATCATCTGTAAGTTGTAGAAGTAGCAAACCTCTCTTGATAAAGAATATTATGTTGAACTTAAAGCTTTAGAATATGCCAAGGTGATTTTGATTCAGATAGAGTATATGTTTGGGGCTTCTATTAACTAACACTGCGCTGCTTCTGCATCAATTTGCATTGCTGTACGAACCCTCCGGCAGCTCATTTTTGCAAATTAGGCAGTGGACTGTTGTATGAAGTGGCAACAATCTGGCAAGGAATAGAAATCTCTTATTGCTATTATCTTGAGATTGTGGAGTAACCTTTTCAGTGACATATGGTAACAGTCCTCTGTTCCAGTCTTTTGGGAGAGTCAAAAATTCTTGTACTGGAGGGATTTTGGTAATTAAAATTTTTGTGAGTCTTCATTGTTCCTTGCTATGAGATGTTACCATGTTTGCTGGTTTGTAGTCATTATTTATGCTTTTGCAACTCTGCTTGATTGTTTTCATATTGTAACTACCTCAGATTTTGAAGGAGGATTTAAAAGGTTTAAGAACATTTACAGCCTTTATGAGATGAGTTGTTAAAGGTGTATAGTTGAGTGCTTTATCCTGACAGTTTGGCAGGCTTGCTTCAAAATAAAAAATAATTGAGTACCTTTTTCAATAAGATGGAAAAGTTTAAATAGTTCTCTGAAGTTAGATAATACAGTCGCTAGAGTAGCTCCCTTGAATTGAAAGGACTTGTCTACTCTAATTAAAACTAATTTGTTTATATTTGCATTTATATAAACTATATGCGCTTCTGCAAGAGCCACTCGGAGCCTGCAATTCGAAGAGCATGCTTTTTCCCCCTATTCCTGACTTTGCACTATGCATGTGGCATGAACAGCTAATCTTCGTGACATCACACACACTGATTCCTCGCACCCCATTTCAAAAGCTGCAGCTTGCAGTACTAAGATGAACATGTACAAAGTCTTGTTGGACATACAGATTTAGGTTCAGAATATTAGATCAGGGCTTGAATGATTTGTTTTAGTTTGTTGTAGTTTAAACACATGCCAACTCAATAACAAGCTTTGAATTGGCGCTGTGAGAACAAGTCCTATGCTGTCTGAACTCTCACAGAACAAATGCAAACCATACCTTGCTGGTTTAGATGCAGCTGAATAGAGGCTTTGACTGTTTAGTGTATTTGTTTTTCACTCATTTGCTATTCTTGTAACTACTCCTCATCTTGAAATGTTACATAATTATGTAACTTTTAAGGTCTAAAATTTTTTAAGTAGAATTTTTTTTGCTATTTGCTGACATAAGGATCTTTTTTGGAGGTCTGTTGTTGAAATTCTGTAGCTAGCATTTTGTGTTTAGCAGTCAGTCTATGGAGAAAGAAATATTTCCAGGTCTGGTAAGAAGACTTTTGAAAGGCTTAGGTCATCTTGCCACCCAGGACAGGGATCACATAACCATAACTTTTGCATCTGATTTGCATCTGGGGTCCTGCTCCAGTTCTGCATGCTTTTGCCTAGAACAGAGCTCAATCTTTCTTGAGTTCAGTATTATGTTTTTCACCTAGCAACTCTTTTGTTATATTCTAAAACTTTTTTACTTGTTTTTTATCTTCCTTTTCATAACCCCATAATTTGGAAATGACTTGAAGGCACCCAGCAACAATTTTCTCCCCACCATCTGTCCATGTTCTGCCCTCACATACCAATTTCAGCAATACCTGTCTTTTTACTGTGTGACTGTTTGCACCAGGCTTTCCATTTCCTTCCTTCTTTCTTTGGGAACAAGTTGTGTCTGGCTGGTGGTGGTAGTGGAGCTTTTAATCTATTTATCTTGGAAACTGGACTGGCTGAAAAAGGAACTGATATTATAGTTATATGGTCACTTCTTTTTTTGAGTGGAAAGAGAACCAAAACCTATCCTTTTCAGTGCCTTACTGATACCAGATGGAGGGAATTTTCACAGTAAGTACCAATCTCCTATTCCATGGAGTCCATGGAGTCTCCTTCTCTGGAGGTTTTTAAGCAGAGGCTGAATGGCCATCTGTTGGGAGAACTTTGATGTGTGTTCCTGCATGGAAAGAGGTTGGACTGGGTAGCCTCTGTGGTCTCTTCCAACTCTGATTCTGTGGTGACTGTCATTTATAAAGATCACTTCTTGACATGTAGGTCATCTTGAGTTATAAATATATGTGAACTTGGTTTTCTTTCAGATTTTGAAGCTTGGAGGAATTGCTCATTTTCTGAGCAAAGTGATGGATCCACCATCAAGGGAAACAGTATTACTGTCCATAAAACATCTTATGGAGCTGGTAAGTTTTTACATACTTCATATATTATTAAACTTTTCCACATTTGAGAAGGTCCAATCAAAGCACTTAACATAGTTCTTTACTAAAAGGCATAACATTCCTTCTCCCTGATACCCTGTTTTTTTAGCACAAGGATTTTTTACCTTTTTTTTAAATCTTTGTATTAGTGAACACTTTTTATTGGCTACATTTATAACTCAGCTTTCCTCCACTGAGTTCTCCTTGTGCGGTTCCCTTCCAACCTACTTCATCCTCGCAGCATGTGACCCAGATGGTATTGGAACCTGTACATCTCAAGCACCACTCTAGCATTGTGATCACTACACCACATTGTCTCTTGAATTAGTCTTTGGCCAAGATCCAGTAAGCAGTGGCAGAGCATATGTTATCAGTAGGCTTCTAGCCCGTACCTACAACCTGAAAGCAATGAACTTGAAATAATTTTAACTTTTTTAAAAACGAAGTTTAAATATTTTAAATTAAGAATTTAAAAATTGATTTTTTTATTTTACTGTTGAAAAATAATTTTTATTATTTGCAGCAACCATTTCTTATTGTGATCAACCAGCAGTTATGTTTCCTCATGATATGTGAAAGCTGATAGTATTTAGAAGGAGCTGAATATGTTAAAATTCACAAAAACTAAAAAAAAGTTGAAGGAAAGATGAACTGTATAAAAAAATTCAGGAAAAACTTGTTTGGAAGGATACATGTACAAAGAAATAAGAAAGGACAGATTCAGCTATAAGCCTGATAGGCAAATTTGTCAAAATGAGAATTAACACAGAATATTATAGACTCTCTAAAGCTTCCGTTTAATTAAGATAGTTGTCTTCAAGAATCTGATTATTCAGTTTCACAGCAGTTTTCAGAGATCCACTCCTTCTTGGTGTCACTCTTGTTTTTTCACCCCCCTCTCCATTTGTGTCCTCTTTCTAATAGAATGCATTGGATAGGCATGAAGAATTGACCCCCCTTGGAGTCCATTTGGCCCGGTTACCAGTGGAGCCTCACATAGGAAAGATGATTCTCTTCGGAGCTTTATTTTGTTGCTTAGATCCTGTTCTCACTATTGCAGCCAGCCTCAGCTTCAAGGATCCTTTTGTTATCCCTTTGGTAAAGTATTTAACAAGAGATGTAAAAGCAAAAGTATAAAATATGTTAATTCTTTGTTCTAAAAACACTAAGAAGTGACAGACAGAATGCCAGGATTGTAATATCAGAAAAAAAAATCCCTTCACGTTGCCTCAGTTTATACTATTTTAATTTGTTATATTACTCCTCCTTAGATTTTAAAACAAAAATGTGTAAATTTGCTGAACTCTTTTTATTATTTAAGGGTAAAGAAAAAGTAGCAGATGCACGAAGAAAGGAACTATCCAAGAATTCCAAAAGTGATCACCTCACAGTTGTGAATGCTTTTAAGGTAGATATATTTTAATTGATTATATGGTTGATTCACAATGGAAGAAAATTGCCCCTACATATATTACCAAGATTGACTTTCATTACACACAGATGAAATATTGAGGTTGCTTATTAGTTCGGTCTGTTCTTGATTTACTACTGGAGATGAACTTTATTCTGCATTTTGAATAGTTCTTTTCTGTAAACGGTTTATCTTCATATTCCAAGCATTATTATGTTAGTTTGTATGTACTGCGATTTATCCTAAATAATTATGGATTTCTTTTTGGCTATATGTCTCTTTGAACTTTAAATTTATGCAGTATCTCATTTGACTTGTTTTTAGACAATAGGGTTGATTATTGCCTTTGTGGACATTAATGATGTGAAGGCTTGGGAAAAGGGAAAAGAATCTATTTCTTCTCTCTCTCTCTCTCTCTCTCTCTCTCTCACACACACACACACACACACACACACACACACTAGTTTTTGTTAGTTTTTTTTCAGCCTTTTTTTCTGAAAATACTGAAAAAAGTGGGGGGATTGATTCTGGAATATTTTCTTCTGGAAAATCTTCTGGAATGATTAATGAATTTTAAAACTCTCCCGCAATTACCTCTAAAAGCTATATCACAAAAAGACTTTTATGTAAGATAAGGGATAATGTATGGTATCTGAATAATATACTTGCTGTTTTTGATATCCTTCTCTTGTTTCTTATGCAAATAAATCCTTTATGTCTTCATGACATGATAGTTGACTAGAGTAGAAAAAATAATTTTCTGTTTAATGCTGTAAGTTTCTTCTGTTTTGTTTTGCGTTTTGTTGTTTATGTTTTTTGGAGGGCGAAATCCTGCTTTTGAGAAAGTGACAAAACCAAAGAGGTTCTTTTATAGTTCATGGCTTTGTAGCTTGTACAGAACTAAATACTTTAAAAAGTAAATTCTGTTTGTAGCTACTATCTAATTGAACTAGAAGTTCAGTACTTTTAATATACCAACAATAATTGCATACCAAACAGAATTGTATAATAGCATTATGTACATGACACATCTTATGTTTCTAAGGCAACAAACTGATTTTCAGCTTTCGAGGATGCTAACATCATATTTTTTCTCCATTTTTCTGAACAATTCCCTTTTCATAAATAAACATGGGGGTTTTTTACCCCCAGGGTTTCAAAATTCCCTGAAGTTTTGCATCTGTATGGAGCTTACTCTTTTGCAAATAATGGAATACAAGAAGTGTAATAAAGGACTTTCTACTACCTTTATGTTGCTGAATTGATTTTAATCTGGGTTAATTTATAGAAATATGTAACTTTATATAAGGAGTTAGTTTGGTCTTTTAATTTTTTTTATTGTTCATTCGAATTGACAGGTTTTTTACTTTACTTAGTATAGCTTGTAAAATGCCTTCTTATTTTTTCAGTATATAGCATATGACTCCATTTAGAAACCATCACTGATATATTCAATACTATTTCTTTTCTTTTCAGATACTTTACTGGACTGATACTAAACATTTTATAATTTCAGGGTTGGGAAGAAGCTCGACGACATGGCTTCAGGTGTGAGAAGGATTACTGCTGGGAATATTTTCTTTCTCCAAATACTTTGCAGGTAGTGTTTTGTCTCTGCTAAGAACATTTGTGCTTTTGAAAAAAATTTTGGACAGACCTACAAGATCTTACTGGTAAATTTGTTTTGCTTTTTTAGATGCTGAGTAACATGAAAGGGCAGTTTGCTGAGCATCTCCTCGCAGCTGGATTTGTGAATAGTAGAAGTCCCAAAGACCCCAAATCAAACATTAACTCAGGTAGATTCTGAAAAAGAAGGAATGAAGTAGGTTTGCTCTCAATTCTTCTGTTGTTAATTCTGCTGTACTTTACTCCATTAGTGAATTCTGTCTTTTTACAGACAATGAGAAGTTACTGAAGGCTGTTATCTGTGCTGGCTTGTATCCAAAAGTTGCGAAAATTCGAGCAAACTTTAGCAAAAAGAGAAAAATGTAAGGCTTTTGTTGGTTTATTCTCACATTCTTTACCAAGAATATATGGAGATTCAGATACTGCAACATATATCAAAATGCAGCAAATCATATTCAGTATACTGAATACTGGGCATTGTCGGAACACTCTTTTGAGTGGGCATACCTGCTAAAATCTAGTGACTGCAAAGACCATTTGAGACCACTGTGAAAAGAATGTGTAGTTCAAAAACTTGTAAGCACAGTCGTGTAGCATTTGTAAGTCATAGAAAGATATTGCTAGTCCTCCATGGCTTAAATAAATGACAGGTCAAATTGCCAAGTGTGTTTCTACATTACATTCCATACATTCCATTGGTTGGTTGCGTGGCTGCGTGAATTATATTGCAATCTCTTTTACATGAAATTTGATGTTTTTGAAACATTACATTAATATATATTTAAATCCCATATCCCTTTCCTTTGTAAACATGTGTCTGGTGGAACACTGTAAACTTTAAGAAAATTCTATATAGTAAGTAACCTTCCAGTCTAACAATGATGGCATGGCCAGAATGTTGGGCTGTATTGTATTGTATTGTTGTACAAATCTAATTGTAAATTCCAAACATTCCCTTCAAATCTATTCATATAACACAATTATAGGGTAAGTAATAAACCTTCAGATCAGTGGTTCTCAACCTGTGGGTCCCCAGATGTTTGTGGACTTCAGCTCCCAGAAGCCCGAGCCATTATAGTCAATGTTCAGGGCTTCTGGGAGCTGAAGTGCAAAAACATCTGGGGACCCACAGGTTGAGAACCACTGCTTCAGATGGTCTGCATTTCATGCAGATTCTTTCAGATACTGTTTTTTTCTGATACATGAAAAATATGTGCACTGCCTTTCTCCTGCCAACTTAATTCACACAGAAGAAGCTTTAACTTAAACACAACAAAAGGAACTATCTATGATCCATAACTTCTGTTTGACTGTTTCCTGCTTCATCCTTTAACAAGGCCTTGTCTCCACATTTTTTGCTTGTAGTTTGAAGCTCTTACACTACTATAATTGCTGCATCTGTAAACTGAGCTCTTTCAATAAACTGTCACTGGCACCTGGGAAGCATGAAAAAGTCCTCGTTAAATGGAGAAGATAATTGTTTTCATATTGGATCTTAAAGTCCAGAAAAGTATATTCTCTCTCCTTTATGTTAAGACAAATTTAATACTAAGTATAAGAGTGGATATCACAGTCCTTCAGGGTATTTTCAGCATCACTTCAAATTAAAAAATTTAGATACCTCTTGTAAAAATATATATTTTCTCTATAAATTGCTTTCACAAATTGCATAGTTGTTCAGGCCAGTGTTGAAATTGCTTTAAAAAAAATACCTAAATGTCTCCTTCCTAAATTGAAAAAGAAAACCCATCAATACTGAACAGGCTAAAGAACATTTAAAAACAAAGAGGAGGATTATACGTTCCCCGTTCTCTTCTTTTATCTGAAGTACCTAAGGTGAATATTTAATTTCTAGTTAGGTTACATTGAAACCCCCTTTCTCCAATAATCTAATCTTTAACCATTATGTCCTTTAAAAAATCCTTAATTTTTAGAAGGGAGAATAAATATGTCTTCGAAATTTAAAATGGCATATTTGTGTGCATATTTGTGTGAATAACTGCCTTTTTCGTAGAAAAACAGCTAATGCAATCTTTCTGAAAAGCCATTGTGATGCCTACCATTATAAAAAATAAATGTGTTTTCAGATAAGAGAAATGAAATGATTGTCCTGTCTAAATTGAGCAAGTTGCCATAGTGTTCTTTTTGCCAGCAGGTGGAGCTGCAAATAAAAACTTTTGTGCTTCCCTTTCCACAGTCCAAAGATACATGTTCATTATTTGATAGATGTCTGTCAAAAAAACACTAATTATATTTTATCTTGATGGTGCTGAATAAGAATAAAAACTGTGGTATAAAATGGCTTTTCGTTATGTTCTGTATAGTTTCCCTCTGCTCAAAAGTTCAATAGATTTCTAAACAAATAATATGACTAATGGAATAATATATAGGTTACACAGTGTAAGAATGTTATCTTCTTTGCATTGTTGGGATTATCTTTATCCAAACACGTTATCTTCATCATTTAGAACATAAAGAAAAATAAAATATATGCGCACAAGGGTATTATTTTTACTGATATTTACTGAGGTAAAGTATTATTTTACTGATATTTTCAGAAAATCATTTTGCTGGTGTTGATTTGCATTTGGGAACTTTGAAATAAGCTAGTTTTTTTTAAAAAAAATCTCTTTCATTTGTGCTTAACAGCACAAATGGAACCCCAACTAAGTACAAGATAACCTTGCATCTTTAAATTGTTTTGTATCCAATTTACTTGAACCTGAATTCTGACCCCTCTGTATGTTTTAAGGGTTAAAGTTTCTACTAAAACTGATGGAACAGTTAACATTCATCCCAAATCTGTGAATGTCGAAGAGACAGAGTTCCATTACAACTGGCTTGTTTACCATTTGAAAATGCGGACCAGTAGTGTAAGTTCCTTTTTAAATAAAAGTTTGTGTTGATTTATTCTAAGTACTCTCTCCATTACAGTCTTTCACAGCAACTCCATCTTTACTTTGCCTTACTTTGCTTATTGAGTTTGGCCTGTGAGCAGTCTTGCTAACTGCTATCATCACTGAGCACAAATTGTTTTCTGTGGAGCATAGAAACAACAGTCAATAAACGAATACAGATTGCTGTTAGTGTGTATAGCTTGCCTCATCTTCTTTACTATGCATCATTGCTATCCCTTGCCATTTTCCTGTTCTTTCTTCAGGGTGGAATTCTTGGATTCTCGGGACGGCACAGAAAAGGAATCCACTACGTTTGGGTTTATCCCCACGTGCCAACCGGAACCAGCAGGAATTCTCAATCTTCAGTTACGACCATTAGAATCGCTCCCTTCTTCAACAGTTTTCTTTTACCTCCTGAGTGAACCAGTTGGGATTTAGCCCTTCTCCAACTAGTGGCATATTAGGTTTGGTATGGAAAAGAAAGTGGAGGAAAAAGGAGCTGAGTATAAAAAGAAAATGCCAGAATTACATAAAGACATGAATTCCCATATGCCCGCTGCTCCGCGAGGCTCTGAGGAAGGAATAAAAGAGAGTGCAAAAGTTGCCTTGTCTCAGATGCCCTCGGATCAGCGGGGTTCTGAGTGTGGTGAAGGAGAAAAAGGGAAAGGCAAATTATCCCAGATGACCGCCAATCCGCAAGTCTCTGGAGATGACAAAAATGAAGTGCTCAGAAAGGTCTTTATTTCCTCTAGTGAGAGCGAGATAGGGGAAGTACATGCAGTTTGTAGCAGTAAAAAAATTGATAAAATGGACGGTAAGGTTAAGAAGGTGGCGTTACTTACCAAGAAAGAGGCAAAAGGTAAAAAGGAGGAGTCAGGATTGCAGTCTGGCTCTTCTAAGGTGCAGAAAAGGTATCTCCAGCATCTGGAGTTCAAACGGCTGATTCGGGTCACCATCTTGTTTTTTCCAATTCCAAGGAGATGGGACGGGCTCGAAAGGAGCAATCCTCAGAGGCCGTGGAAGTTCCAGAAGGGTTGATGCAGTGTTCCGTATGCTTGAGGGCGGAAGCGTCAAAAATTGGTTTGGGAGCATGCGTGGCTTCTCCTTCGGTGTCTGTGCAGCTGAGTAGAGAGCAAATTGTCCCTCATCCCCCCATTCCTCCTCAGCAACCAGTTTGGTGTGGTTGTGAAGGCGCTTTTAGCATGGGAGCACTTCATTTCCAGCAGAATAACGGCTGGCCTTTGGAAGGTGGTCAGTTTATAAGGCTGGCTGCGTCAGATATTTACAAGGGAGAATTTGTGTCAGGAGGAGGAGAGAATAAATTCATCGCTAGAGATGTAAGAGTCCCATGGCGAGATTTTACAATGAACATGGGCCTAATACAGTCTGTGATGCTGCTGCTGGTAATGAATTGCAATCTCTAATTAAACAAACAATTTCTAATGAACTAGGAAGTATACTATCAGTAATGAAAAATCAATTTAATGATTGGAGTAATGCAAATATGAATTTTCAACTTGATTCTGATATGATGAAATCTGCTAATGAGAGAAGTAAGGTCAGCGAGAATATAAGAGAAAGAGAGGAAATATTGGAAGTTAATCAAAATGAAAGGAAGAGAAAGTTGGATGTGAGCTTGGAGAAGGATCAGGACGTAGTTGGGACTGGTGGTCAGAAGAATTGGAGGAAGTCAAATGATGTGAGCATCCTGGAAATTGAAGTAGATAGAGGTCAAAAGGAGGAGGTGTAAGTTGATGAGGAGGATATTGGAGATTCTGCAGCAGAGGAAGAGGACACAGGTGTAGATACAAGTAGATTGTTTCAAACTGAGAATTTTAGGAGTGTGTTGAAGAAAGTGTTACATACATTGGGATTGGACATAGAGGAGAATGTAGAACAAGATGGGGAAAGTAAGGAAAAGGTGAATAGGTTAGCTTCTGTAATAAGGAAAAGAGAGGGTCATATGAATGATATTCCGATACCAGAAATGTTTAAGGATCTGATCCAGGCTGAGTGTGAGTCACCTTTGGACAAACGCAGGAAGTTAACCTGTGTAAATAAACCGTATTCTTTCCAAAAGAAAGAGTTGGAGTTCCTTAAAATCTCGTTGGTGGATGGGCCCATAGCAGCGCTGATTTCGGGAGCATTGGTTCCCCGGGAAAGAGATACAATGCTAAAAGAAGTAGATGAGAGACGAGCGGAGTCAGCATTAAAGAAAACCCATAAAAGTTCGGCTGCAGCTATTAGAGCATCTGTGGCAACATCAGTTTTTGCTAGGACGGTGATTTTGTGGATGCAGGAAGTTATGGAGGCCGAGGAAGGGGTGAATGGAATAGGAGGAAGATGCATTTCATTTCGGCTATGTAACAAAACTGTTAGGGGAGCGATTCTAACGGTCATAACTGAAGATTGAGAATTCCTGCCGGTTCCGGTTGGCATGTGGAGGTAAACCCAAATGTAGTGGATTCCTCCTCCTGCCATCCCAGAATGAATCTTCATGGTAAGTCTCTCATTCACTCATTCTCATGCTTCCATTTTTCTCCCTGCCACTGTATCATTAATTTGCAAAATGGAAGAGCATTGAATGGGAGACGTGGCTCATGGAATTGGTGAAGGTGTGGTTTTTCACACACAGACACACACACACAAATCAGTTTACTAGAAACCGTTTCCTTCAGCACTTGTTCACATGTCATACTGTTGTGGAAAACAAAACACCATTGTACAGTTATTAGAAGGTAACCAGTTTTGGCTTTGCAAAACCTTGTATATAAAGTTGTTTTCAACAATCAGGGCTTCTGTGCCCTCTGTCCTTTTTTCAGCATGGTTCTGATGAGATAAGCTTTTACATCCATTTTAGACTAAATCTTCTTGAGACAAGGCAGATTTTTAGTTAATTTAAACTTGCCTTTATCAAGCAAACTTAAGTAAGGTGAATCAGTCTGTTTGTTCATATGACACAGAAAGTTGGTTAATACAAAAAAAAAAGAAGCAAATATTTCCATATCTCAGTTTCTGAACTCAGGAATAACAGAGAGCAGCACTTGAGTTTTAGAAGGGAGGCTTGCTCCCACTACTTCCAAATATAGGTACACAGATGTAAAACAACTAATTCTGAGAATGCAACCAAGTATATCCTACTGTTCTTAATGTACTACATGCTGCCTGTTTTTCTTGTTACAGATCTACCTGTATGATTGCACAGAAGTCTCTCCATACTGTCTTTTGTTCTTTGGAGGAGATATTTCTATACAGAAAGACAAAGATCAAGATACAATTGCTGTGGATGAATGGATTGTCTTTCAGTCTCCAGCGAGAATAGCTCATTTGGTCAAGGTGAGTAGGCAGACTATTTGCTTTGCAGATTGATATTGAAAGAAATGAAGGCTGAGTTCTTGGAACCACTTATAATTGTTTGAATTATATTATTTTAAATTATTATGAATCTTTTTAAGAGTAACATCCTTGTCAATGGTGTCATTTTCTAAAATGCATAAATATGAAAGATTTTCAGGCATAAGGCCTCTTTCCAGGATGGAAATGTCAATCCAAGAGTTAATGTGAAGCTCGCTCTCATTCTTTCTTAATGTACTAGGTGTGAAAATAACGGGAAGACTTAAATTTAATTTCTGTATGGTACTGAAACAGGCATGGTCCTGCTACCCAATCTCAGTTGAGGGATTAAAGTTCTTTGCTTTATGTTTATCATTATGTATCTAGCTAGTGTTCTTTGGGTTTTTACTTTTTGGTCACTTGTGCTCCCATGGTTGTAAAATATAGTATCTGGAAGGCAGACAAACATTAACATGGGTCTTAAGAATCTCTTATGCTTTGGACTTTAGCAAATATATATAAAAGAAGAATAGCCGGAGGGTTTATGTCTTATCCGTATTTTTTATGTACAACAATTAGTATGTGCACCTTACACACTCCTGTGGAGGATGATCATACCACAGAGACTTTTTCAGTCTTCACGCATTCTTTTTAAAAAAGACATTGCATGATCTAGGCATATTGCATCTGTAGACACTAGGCATCTTTTGCATGTTACCTTTTGTATAGAACATTTCTCATAAGGCACATTCAACTTGTAGTATATTGCAGCTATAAAGAACATCACCTTAGACAGTATTGAGACATCATACTCATATTTCATTTGTTGAGGAGCTTTGCAGACAGGCATTTATATACTGTAGTACTTGGTAATATTTCACCCTTTTGAATACATTATAGTGCTTGTAAAGCCTCTGGCTTCTTCTGTAGTACAGATCAGGTAAGTTTCAACTTAATTCAGGATTGTAGTACATTTACAGATACTGCGTTCATGTAGAATAGCTATAATCATCTGGCCAGAGTGGAGTCATTCTCTCTGTTAACTCCTACGTAGCTACCTACAGGGCCTAATATTATCAAAATATAATAGCTTGGGCTATCACAGCATCTTCCTTATTCACCTGATCTGTTTCTAGATAGAACAGAAGTTTTGGAGTTGAAAATTTTTTTCTTTATGTACTGAATTCGTATATCACCTTTCTCCCAAGATGAGTTTTGAGATGGAGCAATGAGGTAGATTGTTTCAGATAAACATAGTACAATTCTGTGTACATAACTTGGCACATTTTATTTCATACACATACTCTATTGTTAGGATTAATTATTTTCTGGAATTTAAGAAGTGAACTTGCTTATAACTTGGGAGTGGGTGACAAGTAGAGGAGAATTTAAAACATCCAGTTTACTTCTCAAAGACTCATTCTCTAAATTCAGTCTTCCTCTTTGTCTAAATTCATACAATTGTTCTTCAAACTGAAATCTCTCAGTTTAGTATGTCCTTGGTCTATTGTGCTACCTTTATATCTGTTATTCCCTGTGGAACTGTATCAGGAATCCTGACCCAAATTTGCTTTCTGTGCTATGTAGCGATTACCTTTTAAAGGTAGGTGAACTAAAAACTTGAGCTACGTTTCAGTCATGTATTTCCATTTTGGTTCTGCTGCTTCTTTCAGTCCTGGTGGGCCTTCTCTCTGAGCACCACTGCAGAGCAGAAAACCTTCTGGAGTATTATTGGTGCCGTGAAGGTCTGCATCAGGAGGAGGATGGGAGGAAAGTCCATTCTGCTGGCTTTGGATATGGAAATACAACACTGGAATCTGAAGCTTGAAAATCAGGTCCTTGTAGCACCTTAATTGCTTGGAAAGTATTTCCTTTTGATAGTTTCCAGGACCTGTTTAGCTTTACTACACAAAGTATGTTGTACAATACGGTACTTATTCACTTATTCATTCAGTAATTATTCATCAAACAGGTAAAGCTATTCCTATACCAATTAAATTTACACAGAGCTAGTGAAACTTTCAAAAAATCTGATATCTGTTTGACTAGAACATAGAAAAAAGAGTGTCCTTTTTATTCTAAGTTGTGTTGCCATTGCTACAGAAAAGTAACATTATCTGTCAAAACTTGCAGCTTTTTGTTTCTATTCCAACCATCATTCTTTTATCCACAGGATTTGAAAAAAGAATTGGATGACCTTCTACAGGAGAAAATAGAAAACCCCCAGCCTGTGGACTGGAACAATACTAAATCAACGGACACTGCAGTGCTGACAGCCATTATAGACTTAATCACAACACAGGAGAATGAAACTGCCAGAAACTTTGCCCCTCCTTTCCAGAATGAACAATACAGTTAACACTGTTCTTTGACTGCTGCAGAGGTGACAGCTCCACCAGATTTTTGTTGCTGTTTTTGCTACCTTTGGGCATCTTGGGATTTCATTTTTAGTGTCTGTTTATGATGGCTTTGTGTATTGCATGCAGTGTATAAAAGTAACTGTTTACATGGTTGTCATTGCTGCACAGGCTGTTGTATTTTTGTGTATGTGTTGTATCTATGCTGCTGCTTGAGGACTGTAATCTTTGACAGGTAAAACCTGGATGAAATGGAAAGTGAGCTTAAGAGTTTTTGCATTCCATTCTTTACACTGTTTTACTGCTATCTTTGGAATTGACATTTTTGAAAAAAAATGATCAGCATTATCACCCCCACTCCCATTTTTAAGCCATCAGCCTTCTATTTACATTTTCTTCAGAACTCTAGCTGAGCTGCTGTTAGAACCAAAGTATCAATTGCTGTTAGTGTTATAAACTGAATCAAAGCCAGCCCCAAAAGAGATATAAAGGCCGCTGTGAGCAGGGTTCCTTTTTAATATTTGAGCAAATTTGTGCACTACAGTCCTACTAAGAACCATGTGCTATCACAATAAGAAACAGTTTGTGCTGTGCTGATCCAGCAGCTAGTACTGTGCCTATACAAAGAGATCCAGTTAGGTACTGTAAATATCACCAGTTGTCTGGGATGCAGAGCGAGATTTACTCTCTGCCCTTGGCAAGGAGTATACAGTCGACCCTCCACATGTGTGGGTTTTTACACATTTGATTATTTGCGAGTTTCTGCAACCCCTGCCTCCACACTTCAGGTGCTTCTTTTCTGGGAACCTTCCCTCTTGGCAGCTCTGATCAGGCCTTGCAGTCCTTGAAAAGCCCATGCCTGGTTCTCTACCAGCCAATGCCTGGCCAGCTAAGGATGCTCACGGACCAATTTCTCAGCACCACAAGCCCCCTCCTGATGCCCCTCATACCCAAGAAAGGAGATGGGTGAGAGAAGAAATACAGGGTTACTATGCTAACCTGCTACCTTTCCCTCACCTGGTTTTGACTCTTGAATGCCCGCTTTCCCTACCAGGTCTTGGCCCACTTCTCACAGACATGCACATATTGATATTTGTGGTTTTTCACTTTTGCAGGGGTCCTGTGCCCCTAAACTTAACAAATGTACATTTGTATTGGGCCTGGAAAAACAAAATCCTTTAAGTTTCGCAAGGAACGAAAACACACTTTTACAATAGGTAGCAGCCTGAGTTCTGTTTCTACAATGTGAATACAGCTTTTTTAAAAATTAGAAGTTCTTCTTAAAAACAAGTAATGAATGGATCTCTCTCATAATTTTAATTAAATTCCTGTGTCTTTGCCAATGCCCATATCCTAGTTATTTTTTATGCATGCATTGTTATTATCAAGAATAGTGACAGTACTAGTGTATTGATTTCAGCTGCAGAGTGTGTGCAAGGCATTCTTGAAGTTTCAAAAGGTGCATGTCAGTAAAAAATTTGGTAAGCACAACTTTTCTGATAACTCTATTGGGGTATTTGCACCCACCAGCAGTTTTTTTTTCTATGCAGCTGTTTAAAATTGTAGTGATTTTCGACTGGTAGATTAAACTGCCTAAGTTGGCCTTTTCCAAAATTGCTTATCGAAATACTTGTCACAAATTTATGTTGGCATTCGTAGAGAGTCAGTGTGGTGTAGTGGTTTGAACAGGCTTGATTCCTCACTTGGCCATAGACACCCACTGGGTGTTTTTGGGCATGTCATACACTCTTGGCCCCAGAAAACTTTGTGTTAGGTTCACCTTAGGGTTGCCATAAGTTGGAATTGATTTGAAGGCACACTACAACAAATTCATATTTGGTTGTTGGACTCGGACTCTGGAGACCAGTGTTCCGATACCCACTTAACTATGGAAGCCTACTGGGTGACCTTGGACAAGTCACATTCTCTCAGCCTCAGTGGAAGGCAAAGACAAACCCCCTCTGAACAATCTCACCAAGAAAATCCCATGGTAGCATCACCTTAGGATCTCCACAAGTTTTAAAATAGGATTTGAAGGCACACAACACCACCACTCCATGGCCTGCCTAGGTTTCGACAAGTAATTTCTGTGTAATTGATTTTCAAGGTTGAGTTTGCACTTTGATACATTAAATGCTAGTCTTTAAACAGGATTTAATTGTTGATTGTTGCCTCACATGACATTTTAATAGTACATATTTCTGTTAACATGTATCAGTTTTTTCCAAATACTTCGGTTTCAGTCAAAATACTCATGTGAGGGTCTTATGGTTTGTACCAGCTACCAGCAGCAGAACAGGTAGTAGTACAATAACCTCTGATGCTGGATCTCAGGAAACTGGAAATGTCCATCAGAGCCAGAGCACAAACTACTGGCTTGGGCAACATTTATTATTCTTCAGACTAAGTTATATTGCAATGGTTCTTGTACTTAATCTGCTTCACACTTTTTGTAATTTCTTGTCCAATTACACTTAAAGAGAGTAGAATTTCAAGGAAGTTGTCTAGCTCCTGTGACCATGGGATAAATAGCATGCTGGGTAATGAGTGTGTTCTGCTTCCTTACACCCATGTTCCCTACACCCTTTCAGGATGACCCGGAGAGTAGGTGGGGGCTTGGAGGGTGCTGTTTTTATGATGAGGACAGATGGATGGATGTATAAAACTAGAGTTGACATGCAAGAATAATTATATCTGTGCTGTGTTTAACAATTCTTGGTGCAGCTCTTAAGTCCTGTGGGATCAAATAGAATAATAGATGAGCTTTAGTTTTGTTTACATAGGAACAGGAGATACGGTCAGGTTGTGCTTCTGAGTATCTCCACCAAAATCCTTCTGGCAGAGTTTTCTTCTGCATCCTGCATCTCTCATTGAGCTTCTGATTGTTGTTTGGGGCGAGCCTTCTCAGCTATTCTCTCAAGAAGTATTCCCTTAAGGCCTAGCTTCAACCTCCTCAAATCTGTAGGTAAATACCAAAGAAGATCATTTTCCATTGGAACTTTACCTAGAAATCTTCAAGGGATTGAAGTTACTTGTTTTTTGAAATTTTTGCCAAGTGAACATGGGATAAGAAGGAGAGAATATTTGAAAATATCTAAACGATACAGCAAACATGGGTTTCCTGAGTATCAAAAGAGTGTGATCAGGAGAATACCACAGGAAACAGAATCAACCGAAATTAAAAATGGCTGGGGTGGAGTGGGGTGGGGTGGGGGTTTAGATAGCAACATTTTTTCTGCACAGAAATCAAGTTTCACGTACAGAAAAAAGATTCCTGTACAGAAAAAGATTCCTGTACAAAAATGTGTTTGTCTGCTAGTAGTCTTCAACTGTGCAGTTTTTGAGAACTTTCTCACAGAAAGGAGAAACAGAGAATTACTCTTGCTTGTGAAAATGAAATTTACAAAGATTTACATCCCTAGCCAGGGGTTCTTTCTCTAACGTGAAATTCCCTCGGTAAAGCATTCTCTATTCCTTCTCTCTTTACAGCAAACTTGGCCTAAGCTAGGTTGGTTGATACTTGGCTCAGTTGCAGTCCAGATGTCAAAGATTTAGGTTGCTGTGATAAGTTTAGACTCTCTTACAGTACAGTAGTACTCTTACAAAGCCAGAAAACAAGGTCCCCTCCTTCCAGCCTCTCAAGGATCTATGCTGTTGAGTGTTACTGAAAGAGTAAAAACAGTTCCTTTAACCTGCATATTAGTGCTTGAAACAAACACTAAAGCCTCAAATTTACATCTATTTTGTTTCATCTGATGATGTAAGCTTCATACATCATGGGGAAAGATTCCATTACATCATTCCATTACATCATAATTATATGTATCGTGTTACACTGCTAAGTCATTTCCTGTTTTTATGAAAACATGAAAGAAAATACCAAGAAGTCTGCAGAACAGTGTGCTGTGTCAGACCAGTATACAGAATAACTGGGTTGGTGGGAGGGCTGGGGCATATTACTCTAGTTTACCTCTGGGGAGCTCTGCAAGCATTAGCAAGCTGTATGGTTTGTTCAGGATTGTAAAACCTAGCATGTAGAAGATCCTTCTCTTAGGCTTTGCCCCAACATTGTTTATGAAATGACCTTTACAGGAGCTCTGCTTTCAGTGTTTTTCCATTCCAGTTCTAGGATCCCAGTGAATTCTGTCATTTGGGTGGATCTCTGAAGATGACTCTATAGGCTTATAATCTTGAAAAACCACACAAAATACCTGGAATCCTGTTGGTGGCACATGTCTTTTTGGGATGTTGCCAAAGAGATTTGTACCATCTTGGAAAAACATCCAGTACCCCCTGCCACTGCTACTGCCGCCACCCCAGGTAGCTTGGCAGCTTCCACATGCTGAGGCACACAGCAAAACATTTATTGGTCAGGGAGGTATGGAAGGTGTCCTGGCAGCCAGCAGAAGAGACTACCCAGATCTTCAGCCACTCACAGTGCATCTTGTATGAGAGAACTGTCACAGAGATGATGGACGGGATGTGGAATTGTGTGGGTAAAATAGAGGGTTCTAGTCTGTGGCTCCTGTTTGCAAACTCTTCCTGAGCTTTACCATTTTCTCTGTTGGAACAGTAGTACTAATAAAGGACAGTGTCACTATATGCTACAGACTCCCAAGCTGTAGTTTTTTTCTTTGGTGTTTCTTTGCTCCTTTTGAAATCCTTTTTAAACTTTGGAAAATTAGCACTGCTTCCTAAATACCGAGCTGTAAACTGTGTAACCAAGCTTACTGTTCAAACTGCTTGTATAGCATAAATAAGGTTGATAGTACCTACCACAGTAGGCATTTAATGTGTTTTTACTAGATTACAGGGTTCTTCATGTAGTAGTGATGTGGTTTGTCAATGAGGATAGTGTAAGCCGGTGCTGCTCATGATGTCTGGTGTTGGGCATGAACAATGTTTTCTCCTAGCCTATTAACTATAAGTTTGTCTTTTCTGCAATTTGCACCCAATGATTCATAGATTTGCATTGGTCCACAAACAACCACTTCTGAATAGCTGTGGCATTGACAATATAGTTTCTATTAATGTAGAGGATGGTTGTGGCCAAAAGTAATATACAGCCTGAATTTGTATCTTATCTTCCAAGACAGTACATTAAAAATGAATGATCATAAGCTAGCATCCTCTCCCCATCTCACTTGAGTTTCCCAAGTGAATAGGCAGCTTATACGCACATCCCTTAAGGCTGGTGCTATTATTAAAGCCCACTTAGAGGTTACAAGAGACATTATCACTGTTAAGCTGTCTGTTTCATAAAAAGCATCAAAAGCCATAGGCAGAACTTGTCAAATATTTTTCCTAGGGACTGATGACTGAAATGTGTATAAAGAATTAAGAATGACAGTACTAACTTTTTGATCACTTGTATTAAGTAACTGTTGAAGATTGCCTACTGGCAGTATCTAGGCTGGTTTTCATGTTCCATACAACTGATTAGGACTCCATATGATGAATGTGGACACAAGTTGTATGATAATGTCTGAAAGGTTTAGCCTTCCACCACAGAACCTTAATACCAGTTTTTGATAATGAAGCATTAACATTTTTAAGTTGCCTTGATTAGTATCTTGCCATTTAAATAGCACATTCTTAGAGCATTGGAGGTGTTTCATAGGAAGTGTTCAGGCTAAAGTACGGATAACTTACAACACTGTGTAGAACAGAAATTAAAAACTGGGTAATTCTTAAGAAAAAGAAAGACACAAGCTGGTTTTCATTTCTGTCAAATATGGGCACAGAATAATTCTTTGAAAATTTTTCATGGCAGGTTTTCTAAAGAATTCAAAATGGCTTTTCTAATTTCAGTATCTGACTCTGTGGTTCTAGTTAGATATGTCAGTCTTCTCAGGCTAACCATATTTGTAACTTTTGATGTTAAAATCAAGTCAGCATTTCTAGATTTGCCTGGGCTCAACAGGTTGTACATATAGGTAGTATGAAGGTCCCCTCTGTGCATAATTTAATCTTTAACCTTTTTCAAAAAGGTGATGACTGAAAGAATTAAAACACAAGATGTATATGTGTTCCTCCACCAGATGATCTCTCTCTGCAAATTTATATAATGTTGATTTGACTATATGGTGTCAAATTTATCTTGTACATAAATATTTGATTGATAAAGCCATAAAAGCAGATGGAGAGAGAAACTAAATATGAAAGCTCTTCAGTAATGACTATTAACGTTCAAAAATGTATGCTGTACCCCCAATTTCAACAATTAGATCTCTTTTAAATGTAGCACATATCTTAAATGAAAGAATTAGCTGTAGCTTCATTAAGGTAAGATTCCAAGGAATCTAGTTTATCTTCTGTTGTCCTTAGAAGTGTTTTCTCTCAATGTGAATGTGGAATGAGACTCACCACCTTTAGTATAAGAAGCAAGCAGAACAGTTCAAGCATCAGCACTGCCAAAATGGTGAGGAACACTGCACGTCATTTGGCCTGGATGAAGGAAATATGTGCTCAAGGTTGTTTCTTCCTTTTCCAATGCTTCAGTGACCATGTTGACACCATCTACTGGAAAGTGACAGACTCCAGCTGTATCAAGTTTTGAGATCTACAGTTTATAATTTCTGCATTACTGAAGAACATACTTGCATGATTTGTTGCATGAGTGTGGAAACAAATTTATTTACATGCAAAGTGATGCAGTGTTGCACAGGCTGTCACCCAAAGAACTGCATGAAAAACAGACCGCAACATAATCTGTGTGGAACAGTTTTAATTGTACAGTTTTTCAAAAAAACCACACACTTTCTGTACACTTGGAGGCTTCAGCTGCCTTATAGCAGGGACTTCAGCACCTGCATTGTAACCACTTTGTGCAAGATGGATGTATAGGTATAACTACTCACCTATTCACTGTCTGCTACAATTATAAACATTACAGTACAAATCTTTTCATCCACTTCGAAAAAGTCACAAAGGAAGTTTATCACATTTTACTTTTTTCTGTAATTTCTATTAAGTGACAAGCAGTGCAAAGAAAGGACAAAGTTCTTTATAATACATGGTGTAGAAAATGTCATGCCTATTTACATAAAAAGGAAATGCAATGCAAATTAATTGCTATTTATAAATTAATTACAAATGCAATTACAAATTAATTCCTATTTACATCTTCACTTGACAACATAAATTGCTGTCAGACTCCAAAGCAGATATTTACAATGAGACATTCAGCAGGCAATGCCATTATAACAGGTCTCCCCCTCCAAAGGAAAGGGAGGACACCACAGTTGAGCCACAGACTAATAGCCTCTGTTGATAGAAAGCCAGCTATGCTAAAAACCCATTGAAATTAATGGGGCAAGGTATCACTTCTAACATAATCTGTTTTAGAACAAACCAAGGGAAATCCCTCTCTCCATGCTCAGTAAGCCTCGTGTGCTTTGTATTACAATCTATCTTTGACAATATAATACAAGTCCTTCTGAAACCACTGAAAACCAATTCCTAGTTTGTTTTAGGTTCTTCAAACTCCTTGTTCAATATTAGTGAACAAGTAACAATTTGGTAATAGTACACTTTTGAATTGTTAAATACAGACTTGGCAATGCTGTTACTCTCACAATATTTAAGCACAGCCTAGCCTTTTCTTTCCAGGGGAAAAGGAATCAAGCAAATGTTCCAAAGTACTCAAGAGAACAGTATGTTTCTTGACTCATTTTTGGTAATCTTACATGCTGATCCCATACACTTAACCTGACTGAAAAGATCTTCCAAGCATACTTTCCTAGTCAGCCAGTGCGATGCCATTTGAGTGTTGGACTACAATTCTGGAGACCAGGGTTTGAATCTTAGCTTGGACATGGAAACCCACTTGGGCAAGTCACATTCTCTCAGCCTCAGAGGCAGGCAAAGGCAAGCCCCCTGCCCTGAACAAAACTTACCAAGAAAACTCTGTGATAAATTTTCCTTAGGGTTGCCATAAGTTGGAAACAACTTCAAAACACACAGCAACAACATCAAAAATACTTTAGATGGACGATACACTGCTGTCTTCCTTGTAACAGCTAATTCAACGGCTGACAGCCCTTTTGTGTGACACCACCACCACTCCAAAAAAGGAGGGAGGTATCCATTCCCTATGTAATTGTCATAAGCTCTGAGAAACAAGGTCCTTTTTCCTATTCTGTCAATCTTATGAAGCAGTAAAGTGTGTACTCTAGGTGTCATAAGACAGACATTTATGCAGGAGAGGCATGTTTCTTGTACGGTCTAATATCCCAGACTGCCAGGACATCCAGCTTTCCAGTGAACAGCAGAATACATGTATGAGTCAGACTAGATCTGATCCACATAGGGACTGTTCAGAAATAAAGCACCCTTCCACTGGGCAAATGAATGAGGACTGAACTGTGCTTATGACCCCTGGATGGTAGAGTTCAAAACTGTGATTTTAACTCTGACACTTTCCTTCCCTGCATGTTTTTTTTAATTTTTGCCAAAATGCCTATGAGCATCAAAAAACTGTGCAATGAATTTACTACCTTTTCATTGGTCTAATAAAGGTATCACCACAACATGCATGTTGGATTTCATTTTATGGTCAACATAACTACTAGCTTTTTCTAGTTTTACTAGTATCAGTATAAGTACTTATCTGAAAAATCCCCAAAATATATGACAACTCTACTCATTTGTGATATTTTATATGAGCTTTGAGAAAGTCTCTGGTGATCTGCTATCACAGCCAAACCTAGGATTGATCAGTCTGAATGCCCTGACCAAGAGGTGATTTGTCCCAAAGGAAGGGACAAGCAGGTTTTAAATTCTGAATTAACTCTTGGTTCATTCATTAGACCACTTCAGTTTCTCTTATGCCTGCTGTGAATTTTTTGTATGATAGAAGGTGACGAGAAAGCTAACAAATGCAGAATGAGAAAACATGGTCATCCACTCTGCTGACTGCAAAATGTGTGACCATTATTATGGTCACACATTTTGCAATTGGATTAGTTGGTATAGTTAACACAGAAAAACATGCAAATGGGGGAAAAATTACTCAAACTTGTGAATTCATTGCAGCTGAGAAACAAGGGGAAAAAGATACCAGACTAGCTGGATTTATAGCAGACCACAGTTTTACCACAAATGTGATGGATCTGCCATAATTCTTCAATAACAAACAAAACAGAAGAAACAAGAGCTGCAACAGTTTTGAAGCAAGTTAACTGGGAT
This sequence comes from Iguana delicatissima, assembly GCA_948472985.1. Taxonomy (NCBI): domain Eukaryota; kingdom Metazoa; phylum Chordata; class Lepidosauria; order Squamata; family Iguanidae; genus Iguana; species Iguana delicatissima. The sequence goes on from CAOKZL010000661.1 coordinate 30,951, forward strand.
GACTAGTAGAAACCTAATGACTTAATTAAAGGTATTCACTTAAGCCTCAGAGTAAGCACAGTGTAGTGGTCTGAGTGATGGACTACAACTCCAGGAGATCAGGGTTTGAATCCCCACCTGGCCATGGAAACTCATAGTGACCCTGAGGAAGCTGCACTCTCTCAGCCTCAAAGAAGGCAATGACAAACCTCCTCTGAAAAAATCTTGCCAAGAAAATCCTGTAATAGGTTCACTTTTGGGTCTCCATAAAGCAGAAATTACTAGAAGGCACACAACATCTAAGCCCGAGTAAAAATGGCCAATGCAAAATATGAATACTAACTACCCAAGGCAGGCAATGGTAAACACTTCTGCTTTGCAGGATTGTTGTGCTAATATATTTATATATGTAAATACTCCTGACCTCTACTTGGGCCTTGTGATCTAGGTGACTAAGGGGTCATCCTCCACATCCTAGCTGACTAGGCTGAGTTTTCTTCCTCACCCTTTCACTGAATGGAGAGCGGAAGCATTGGCTTCTGAACAGCCCATTGCTTACTAGTATGATTAAAACAAAACAAGCCCATCTCCCAGCAAGAGCTCTGTATGAGGTGTTGTGTCACTTGCTCATAACTTTTGTATATACTTTGAAACAGAAACTGAAATTTTGTCAACTTTATGAGTTATCAACTACGCCATTCATTTTCGGTAGCTGCTGCTGCTTTTTTTTTTTTTTTTTACTTTTTCCCTCTGTTTACTGTTGAATGTCCTCTTCTTCTGTCCGTGGCAGGTTTTAAGACTGAAGTACCTGAAGCCATACAGTGGAAAGCTACCAATAAATATTTATGTGGGACTTCAGTGGAATATGGTTCTAATTAATGCTCACTAGATTCTACCCCACAGCCATACTGTAGCTCTAGTTCTGAATCAAAAGATGCACGCACACCACTAGTTTGATCACAATGTGCATCCACAACAGCTGTATGGATGGAAGCAGGCTTTTCACATCACTGTCCCTTGCTGGATTGAGGCACTTATACAGAAACAAAACAGGTCCAAGTAAACTAAAACAGAAGATGAAAAAAACAAGAAACCTCTAGAACAGAGGTACACCTGAATTAAGAGTGGCTTGGCCAAGGGATCATTCTATTATGAACTTCACAAATGTAAAATTAACTTTTAATTAAAAGAGATTATTGCTTTTTTTTAAAAAAAAAGTAATTCTGCTATTGACTTGTATTGAAAAGCTCTTATTTCCATATAACCTCTTTATGGCTGCTTTCACATTTAATGAGTGCAGATATCTGTGATACTTTCTTCACATGCTATAGCTGCAAACTGACCATATGGAGCAGACCAAGATGCCACAGAACTCACTGAGTGCAAATCCTACAGTATATATATTGGAACATGAGCCTATACGTTTGTTTCCAGGCCTAGCAAGCGCCCCATCCTTTCCATGTTCTTCTCAATTGTGGCTTGACAGGTGATCTCCTTAGCACATTCCATTGGGAACCATCCTCTTTCTCCGTCGCGTAATCTCTCTCCTTCATACCAACCTGCAAATGATACACATTGAAAAAAAAACATACTGAGATTGAAAGAAGAATCCTGGCAGTCTAAATCCAGCATACTGAATTGCTTGGTGGCCAACCAAATGCTATTGAGATGACCAAAACATACTGTGAAGGCAGTAAGCTTTCTGTACTGTCGTTTTGTAGCTAGTTCTGTTCAGTGATATCCTGAAAATTGTAGGTAACTGTTTGGACTGAACCATGACTAGTCTAAGCTCTGCTAGTGAATCTTCATGGATCAACTACATCTTCCAATTCCTGGTCCAGTACTAACCTCTACACAATACTAACCACTATGCAACCATCTCATTGCCAATACAGTGTCTTGTCAATACACAAGACAGAATGGCTTATGCTGTGAATGTGAATAATAACAACAGCTATGCATCAAAGGTACTACTAAGTATTCAAAGACATGCTTTCAGACACAGACGTATTGGTGATGGTGGGCATATCTGAAATATTTTTCTTCTTTTCTTTTGAGAAAGCAGGGAGTAGGTCAAGTCTGACCAATTATCTTCATCATAGTTGCTGTCTTCTACACTATCATGGGTGAATTGCAGCTGATCATAAAGAATCTAATAAAGGGAAGCCAATGGCGCTATCAAACTATTGTGCTGAAACAACACCCACAGACACACCCACAGACTTACAGAGGGAATTGGGTCAAATAATCACGTTTAGATACAATTGTAAGCCAGGGTTCTGGAGAAGTTTTTAGAAGTAGCATCCTTAGATGTGCTTCCAGATTGCTTCTGCTATTGTACTAATTTAAAAAAAATTAAAAAATAATCTTAAAAAAAGTGCCTTTAGACTCAGATATATTGTGGGGGAGGATATCTGACACATTTTTATTTTGTGAACATCTAATGTGAGTGTGAACCTTCTCAATGGGGCTTACTCTCAGGGAAAGAGATGTGCAAAGTACAGACCTGAAGCCCATTTTTCCAACCTCCCAAGATCAAATAAAACAAAGTGTGCCACCAAATTCAGCACTGCCATCTAGTGGAGCTGCATTTTACCACTGAAATTCAATGGCAAACCATGGCTAGAACACATGAAAGTAGCTTGCCATCCCAACCCAAGAAAGTGAAGGTGAGAATAGTATAATCACTTGCACTGCTTCCAACTTTGTTGTTTAAGCTGGCTGCTTCCTAAATGCTTGGCTCTGAGGGACAGGTGACGAAGGAAACGACTGATGCTGTTATCTAGCAATGTCTTAACTCTAAATAGAACAACATGGCCAAGATCCTGCAACAAACATGTAGGCTCAGTGTCATGGCTAGAATCTGAATCTGTCTCCTGATCTGAGTCCCAAAACCCACCTTAAAATCCAGCCAGCTGCACCAAGTGATGAAATTCTGGGCACTGGGGAGCACAGTGCTGGAGAATGATGCATCCAGCCCCCTCCTGCTAACTATGGGTGGTGTGCTGAGAAGGAACTCTTGCAGGGCGTTGTTGCAACCTGTTGGCACACCACAGATCGGTGGCAGGAGAGGGCTCAATCTGCGGGATTGGGGAATTTGAAGCTAGGTTTGAAGCTAGGAGCAGGATCTCAGGTTAGAGATAGATTTGTGGTTGGATTATTGTTTTGTTTACAAAAAAGATGTTAGGTTTAGTAGCAAGTAAAGGTTAGAGTTATGAAACTTCAGAGGATTAGCACTCCACATGCCAGTGTCACAGAAACTCTGTCCCTTGATGCAGTTCGCTGGATTTTAAGAGTGGTTTTCTGTGCATTCATGATTGTGGCTATGGTGAAATGATTGTAAATGCAAATAGGAAACAGTTACAAGGTCATAAGCCTAGGTTATGGTTTCATAAGTGACTAACAGGATGCATAATATTAATAATTTGAATAAAGGCATCTTAATTTTTAAGAATAAATGACCTAAATAAGCACTGTTTTGGATTATGGTCCTCTTTGGTACATTTTTGAAGCAGATGCTAAGCAGTAAGAAAATCAGCTCACCATCATTCACTTTCTGATAGACGAGAACTACATCAGCAGCTTGGAGGGAGAGCTCATCCGACTGCTTGGCAGTATATGATCTGATGATTTCTACTTGTGTCAGGGCTAAAAAGGAGGAAATAATGTTTACTGACTCACATGGCCAATCCAACAGAAAGCTCACACATGCAGTTTATGTGACTACAAACACATGAAAAGCATATTGCTTCCCAGCTTAATCTGATAACTGAAAAAGTGATCTTATATCTGTATGTATTATAAGGAAAATAAAATATAAACAAACAGAAGAATGTTGAAATTCCTCTGTCTTCAAAGGGATATGAGAACAGAAAGATTTATCTCTGATTGCAGAGTCTTAACATTTCTTTTGAAACTGAATTTTCACATCTTGCTTGTCTCTTTTTCCACTTGAGATTATACAAGCAGAAGATTCAAGCAATTATTTTAAAAGTGGTAAGATACCACAACGTGCATGTTAGCACTTTGTAAGGTGGTTGCTTCTATCATCCTCTCAATTATAGCACAAATAGAAGGAACAATTTAATTGTTCTTAAATTTTATATGATGTTAGAAGATGTGAAATGTCTCTCCCAGTTTCTCAAGAAAGCCAAAAGAGTTACAAGTTTCCATTTTTGTTAATACAAAAGAGTAAGTTCAGAAGCACTCATATAATTATATTTAGGGTCTTTCCTATCTTGCCTCCAACAAGCGAACATGCAGAGAGGAAGGCAAGAAATTTAGACATTCAACCTTCCATTCAAGTAATCCACAAGAGGTCACTGTGGAGTACAGCATGGAATATCAAACCCCTGAAGAGCCACCTTATGTCTCACTTACTTGTTCTATCCATAGTCCGTCTATCATTGCTCTGACCAAGCGTAGTAATCCAGCGAGCCCGTTCATTCCTGGAGAAACAGAAAAATCTGAGTCATTTTTTTAGTTAACTGCTGTCATTTTTATTGGCTTCTCTCCATCACTTTTATGGAAACCTATTTATCTTCTTCTTGATGTGCTATCAAGCTATAAGGCCAGAAACCAAATCCCACTGTTGGATCCATGCAAATCACAAATCAAGATAACTTCTCTGTCCACATACTCCTGACACAGCAATCAAAATGAAGAAATTAAGCAGTTAGGTATGACCCAGTTCACATATCAAAATATATCTGGACTCTGGGGAAACTTGGCTTATCAGGACTGAACAGGGCATCAGTGCATGCTACCCAATCACTTCTACTTGGTTCATCCTGGAAGCCAGACTGGCTACATAAACCACAGACTCTCCATCCGTAGTTTATTATGTCATCTCAAGTGAGAAATCTCTCCAAGAAGCCAGAGATGAAACCACGTTTTCTTGTTGTCCAATGATTATGGCTTGCTTAGAGAGATAAAATCTAGAGTTCCCAGTTTGGATGTCACAATAGACCCAAGACAGAGAGCCTGTGGTTTGCTTACTCACTCTTACTTCTAGGAAGAAACAACTGGAAGCAGTGTATAATTACACTGATTCTAAAAGATGAAGACAGGATTCTTTACAATCTTGGCTTATTACATTTCAAGGTGACCATTTTCTCCATGCCACCCTGTACATCTTTTGCTGATCCACAATGAATATTTTCCCCTCAGCCTGATAGTTCAGCAGACCCATTTACCCTTCTTTTATAATCAGCTACAATTCCTCTTAGAGAGCCAGCATGGTACAGTGGTTTGAGCATTGGATGACGATTCTAGAGACCAGGGTTTCAATCTCCACATGGCCATGGAAACCCACTGGATGACCTTGAGCAAGTCACACGCTCAGCCTCAGAGGAAGGCACCTCTTCTGAACAAATCTTGCCAAGAAAACGCCATGATAGGTTCACCTTAGGGTGGCCGTAAGTCTGAAATGACTTGAAGTCACACAACAACAATTTCACCCAGCATGTGTTCAGAGGACAGGAAGCAACAAGTATGTAGCAAATTAAAACAACTGGTAGATGTGACTTACTGTCACATTATCTGTATTTTGTTTCTACCCACTCATTTGCACAATATTTAATTTCATTAAGGAGATCCCATTTTGAGATGCAGACATCAAGGAGAAAAGTGTCAAAAGTGTTTTAGGCTTACAGGGAAGATTTTTTTAAAAAAAGGATTAAAAACATAAGCTCTCAGTTTGCAAGGTGAAGAGAAACACTCCATTTTATCATTATACTGTGCTGAATATGTAGTTCAGGCTTTGGTTGAGAGGTATGTTCACTACTTCAGCAATCCAGTGAACAAAACCCATGAGTAAGGCTACAATAGTTCCTGAAGCAAGTGGCATCAGGAGTGTGCGTTTACATTACTTGATCTGCCTACCTCGGAAGACATTCAACATAGGCTGACAATTCTTGAAATATAGTAAAATTGTGCTACCTAGATAATAATAAAATTGTGCTACCTAGATGAGAAATACATGAGAGTGGATCCACAGCACGGAAAAGTTGGATTTTTGAATTAGAATAATTAGCATTCATAAACTTTTTCAAGTTCTGTTCTCATATACTATATTAGAGAATATGTAGTTGAATTAAATGCTACAAATGTTGGAAAAGACTTTGTGCATCACTGTTTTTAGTTACAGAGATTAAAGAAACAAGTAGAACTTCCCAGATGTAGTGACATACAGTTCTCTGTGCAAGCATCTGTCAGGATATATTCCATGAAAGCAAAATATTAACCAGTGCTGAAGATGGTAGCCTTTGCCTATGCAGAGTAACATGTGTGTCTTATTACAGCCCTAAAGTGCTCCTGCAACAGCCAAACCAGTGGAAAGAACATATTGTTAAAAGAACAATGGCTTGAGAAGGTCAGAGGTGAAATCATTATATTAATTTAATTTATTATGTTTTCACCCTGCCAAATTAACTAAAAATGCTCTAGGCAGCATTTTGATAACTGATGAAATGGCCAAGAATACTCTCCTCCAAATCATTCATACAAACAGCTGAGCTACAATCATTTAGAAATGCACAGATTTAAGACCTGAACATGTCATTATGTTCTACTACTGTACAAAGCTTATTTCAGTTAAACATGATCTCCTGTGTGACCTTTGTCAGAGGAATTCTCATTTATTCATACAGGTCATGCAAGACAAAAATATATGTTAAGAAAAGTTATACTTGCTTTTAAAATCCCGATTACTGTATCTGCTGGCATATAAGACTCACCGTTTGTCCCAAAAATACTGTTTGAAAATTGGGTGTGTCTTATATGTTGGTGTGCCTTACATGCCAGAAAATGGTATTTGCCAGTGTACAAATGGGGTGTGTCTTATACATGGGTGCGCCAGCAAATATGGTATATCAAAGGTGATTTAAGACAGTTGGAAATTTATTTCCCACATGACAAAAAGTATCCATTAAGCTAGCTCAAAAATATGTCGTGTTATAAAAAAGTTTCAACATATAAAGAAAAACTGATATGAAGGAAAATGCATTAGTCTAGTCTAAAAAGACTACCATGAAAGCTTCATAAATACCTTTTGCACAGATTTGTGGTACCTACTTTAAAATGATTAGTTGATCCTCCACTTTCATGAGAGTTAAGGGCGCAGTACCCCCACAAAAGTGGAAAAACTGCATTGATCACAGCCTCCCCAAACCCTATTTAACACAAATAAATGAGTGAGAGAATGTGAATTCCCTCATCCCCTTCCCCTTTACTGCCCGTATGAATGAGCAAATGTGTGTGCTTTCCCTCCCTCCTTCTGTCCCATTCCCTTCCCTCCTTCCACTCACACAAGTGAATGGGCACATGTGTATCCTTCTCCCATCCCATGCCCTTCCTCCCTCCTGCCCAGTGACACAATCAAACAATCAAATCCACAAACGCTTAAACTGCAAATGTGGCAGGCCAACTGTAGTTATTTGCAATTAACTCCTTTTTCCCATAACAAAAGAGTCATTAAAGTTTCTATCACAACTGCAACATAGTGACTTTTTGTCATGTTTATTGTTACAGGGCTTCACTATGTGGTGGAGAAGGAATATTACATGGCTGAAGTCCTGGCTCATGTGCTTTGTTGTCTCCTATGGGGGCTAAGGTAATGACAAGGTGGATGGGAGGCTTGTAGCATTCATTTTAAAAAATAGCTGAAAGTAATTCTTAGATAATCAGTGCCAAGTAAAGATACTCTGCTGCCTGGAAGAAAAACAAGATGTCACTCCTCTCATTTCATGTACAAAAACAAATTATGGTGGCACTGCAAGGGATAATCAAGCTGTAAAGAGAGGTTTACTACAATTATTATTCATGGATTTGGGAACTGACTACATTCATCAGAGGCATTTATTAATTTAGTATCATTTGTAGTCTTTTGTTGATTAGCAATAAATTCTGCTCAGAAGCAAATGCTTTTTAAAATCACACAACACAACATTTCAAGATTTTTTTTTAATTTTGGGAAGAATGTGTAAATTTTGGGGGGTGGGGAGAGAGATTTAATATGGGCTAGAGATAGCCCCCTTTAGTCCTCCAGTTTCCATGGAAACATAACATCTTCTGAGTTTTACAGAAAACTACCTGCAAGCTAAAGGCATTGTAAGTAAAAGAATTTTCACTTATTGGAAGAACAAGATGTTTGTTGTTTTCGTTTTCTAAAGCTGAAACACTCTTTGACACTAGTCTAGGGGGGAAAGCTGACCCTACCCCCTCAGAACTTTACAGTCCCTGGCTCTACACTGATTTCAACTGAGAAGTTTCCATGGCTTCACTGAAGCCAGCAAGACTAAGTGAGTTGCATTGCTTGGTTATCAGGAAATGTATTGTGTACAACATAGTCCCAGAACAGAGACAACAAAAATCCTATATACATTAGTAGTTTTACCGGTGAAATATTAAATGTTCTTGCTTAAAATGAGCCTGTGCTGAGCATCACGGAGAATCTCTACAAGGAGCAGTTGTTTACTTTGAGTAGACAATTATGGATGGTCTGGGGATCATTTTCCAGTGCTTCAACCGCTGTAGGTTGGCATGTACGAAGAAGCTAGAAGTCTAAAACACTGGCCAAAATCTATTCACTAGTCCTAACTAGTGGGACTTTAAAAATAAATTACTTTGTTTAAATTGGGCAAGTTGGTTTCATTGTACATTGACATGATATCTTTAGACAGAGGGAGGAAAATAAGTAAGTAAGTAAGTAAATAAACAAACAAACAAACAAGACCCACTGAAAAATTGAATTTATGTAATTGTTGACTTAGTCTGTGGATCTACTCTAGTTGGGACTAGCAACTGGATTTAGGCAAATGGCACACCTGTTTTAGAAGGAAACTGCAATTGTGTCACCTGTGGCCCCAGGACTTTTTTAAAAACAAAAAGGGAGACCTCTCATGACTGCAAAAATGTCCTCAGCAGCCACGAATGGCCTTTGATTTACAAACAGTAATACTACAGCTTTCTGAATTTGCTGAACTTTTCATTAATAAAAGACAACCAAAAGTCATTCAACTTAACGTACAACTAAGAGGTAGAAACTATATAACCTTCTAGCTGTTATTGTCCTACGTTCCCAGCAGTCTTAGCCAGCACAGTCAATGGTAATAGATCCAAATTCATCAACATCTAAAGGGCCACACAATTCCCACATCTTGTCTAACAAATTTAATAGAACAGAACCCAAAGGGAGTTAACTCTAAGGCAATGTGAGAACAAAATTTTTTTGTTTCATTTTGTGATTCTCATTCTGACAGATACATTTGTTTCACTTTGCACTTATTACTCTGTTATTCATTTTCTTTTTTTTATGTCGCCGTTTGATTATGCTTTCACTTCTACACTGCCTGCAGCGGAGACCCAGCTTATCTTCTGATGCATATGATTTTGACATTTTCATCCAAGAGGTATGACATTTTCCAGTTGAGTTGATGGCTTCTATGTCAGTGGGGCACTGAATCCATACCAGGCTTTAGTGCAGATTTTTTTTTAAGAAGCTTTTTGTTAAGTAAACAAGTGAAACACACAAGTAAAAGGAAAGGAACAATGAATAACAAGGCACAATTAAAGTCACGGTGTATCAATCATATTGTAGTGTTCATATATGAAAGACACAGAGAGTCATGTGGAATTGTCATTTACTTAATAAATGTGCACTTCTGAATGTATCCATGGATTAAGAGAGCTTGCTTCCAAGTCCAAACTTTAGAAGAGCTATCCTGTGCGCTGAACTTGCAGTGGATTCACTATTCCACTGACATGGAAGCCATCAGTTCCTGCTGGCACTTTCCTGTGTCCTCTCTTAAGAAACCAATCCATGAATATAGCAAAAATATTTTCATTGAGGGTGAGGCAAGCTGATGTGTATGATTTTGGGAGAGGGGTCAGATGACACAGCTCTGCACATTTCTTTATTTGACACATGGCCACTTTTTGTGAACAAGGCTCAAGCTTTATCATTTTCATAGCTCTCAGGATCCCCTCCCTGTACCCAATGCTCCATGAAAAATACTGATTTACTCCTCCTCAGACTCTTTGACAGCTTTTGAACTAGTGTTTTTTATGCCTCATACTGAACAGTTTCCAGACCTTGTCCATTTCAGAGCACTCAGAATCCCTATCATGCCACAGAACATCCTTTGATGTACCCATCTGCTGAGCACCATAATACAGTATCTTTTCTAAAGTTATGAGTCCCCAGGAATGGAAGTGCATTCATTTTGTTTTTCATTTATTTTAGAAACCAAAGATTACTTATTTAAAAACACACAAATGCACAATTATTACCTGAAATATTTTTGTAATAATGTGGGTATGAGTTACATTTCAAAAGTATTATAAACAGTGGAAGGGATATTAATTGTTCTTATGTTATGAATGACATAGGCTAATTACCTTTATGTTATCTTAACAACATTTTGCAAGTTTTATGCTATTCCTTTTTGAACAACTCATGGTATTTTGAAAGTGAGTTAACAGCATACATGATACCCAGAGGAGAGGGGTGAAAGAAGAGATGCAACAGATCAGTGCCAAAACATAACTGTGCAAGTTGTTTGATACCTTGATGTCAAACAAGGTATTTTATGACATATTTTTTCCCTGACAGATATATGGTATCTAATGTTAACAATAAACAGAATAGCGAATTGTTCCTCCTCCCCTTCCAGTGCTAATATAACGGATTAGATTTTTGATTTCTCTAATGGTTAAAGAAATATAGCCTCTTCTATTGATGTTCCAATCTCAGTTGGAAACTAACACTCTTCCTTACTTATCATGAAACCACCTGCCACTTCAAAGTGGACTGATTAAAGAATTTCTCCTTTCCATCCTTCTCTAAGAGAGATAATTTTTACAGGTACCAATCTAGAAGCTAAAGGAAACTGGGGGTCCCACAGATTTTGGTTTGAATGATTAACCAAGCTGCTGGAAATCAATCAATCAATCAATCAATCAATCCATCCATCCATCCATCTAGGTCACTATTCAGTCTTCTCTTCCCATATGCCCTGTGGCATGTTGAGACAACTAAAGAAAATAGTAGGTATTCGCTTTTGTTTTAAGATTTGGCAGCAAATGCTAGCAGCCAATTGCTCTGCTGCCTTCTGCAAATGCTATTTGTAAGATAAAGAAATATCTCTCCATTTCTCCCACGTTCTTTGCAGAGGGAAATAGCAATGGTTTTCCTGGCAGCAATTCACTGAGGCTGCCAATTCCCAGTAGGGCCCATGGAACAGAAGATAAAACAGGCTCTTCTCCTCATCCTCAAAGTAGAAAGGAAAGATGGTTTCTCTTCTGTGAGCTTGATTTTTATAAACTATGAACACTACTTGGGAGAGGCAGAGAAAACCCTTACCCCTTGCTCCTCCACCCTCATCATCTCTTCTTCAGCTTTGTATTCCCTGGGAAGGGGGCTGCCTACTTCTAGAACAGCAGGTACACAGCTCCTTTAGTTAGCCTATCATTAATTTGCAGAACCCTTATTTATGTGCAAGATGCCAAATATATATATTCTTAAAAAAAATGAGCCTATGCCATACACAGCTCTTTTTGTCACAGATACAGCAGCCTTGCAGATTATATCAATGTTCTCTACAGTAGGCTGCAGTTTCAATGAACCAAACAAAACTGAGAACTTTGATGCTTCATAGTTTCAAGCCAGAATATTAACATGAAAGTATGAAAAGATATAGGTGTGTTAATCTATTTCAGTATAAAAAAAAAAAGATATATAGGATTCTGCAGCACCTTTAAGACTTAGAAAAAGACATTTCTAGCATAAACACTAGTAGATTCCAGTCCAGTGATGCATCTGATGAAGTAGACTGAGGACCATGGAAGGTTATACCAGAAATTCCATTTTGATTTCTAATTAACATATTAGAATGAAATTTCTAATGAACATATGAAGTTGCTCATGACTGGAGTAAGCTTACTAAAATCAACTCAACAGAGTAGACTGATTTAAATCCCAATTATTTCACTGGGTCTACTAAAAGCATGGAAAAATTTGAATCCAATCCATTGTAATTGCCTAACTTAGGTTCCTTATGACCACTTCATAAGGTTAATCTGCATTCAACTAAATTAGTATACAAAGTGTTAGAAGTCTAGATTTTTTTAAAGTCTTGAATTTATTAACATTTACAATAAATGTAACTCAGTGGCAGACTTTTCTCTCCTGACACCCCTTTTTGATACAACTACAAGCCACCCACATATCCCACATATGGAGAGGATGTGGAACAAGACCACAAAGCAAAAAGCAAAACCAAAATCCCAACTGTGTGCATTTATCTCCATTTTGTTGGCCTCCCTAATGGTCAGGTTCTCTAGTCTATGTAAACAGTTGTATAACATGGCTTCCAGATGTTCCATTTTGTCTGACCTGAAAAATGCAACCCCAACTGATTAAAAATAGGTATGAAAGAAAATAATAATTGGTCCTACTAACCACTGAACAGTTTGACTTAACATGAGAATAAAAGTTCACAAGACAGTTGCTAGCAATCTGGAATTTCCCTCCAATTTTTCTGCCACAACCTCCGAAGAATCTCCATCGCCTGCCTGTTTGTCTTCCCATTCATGAACATTTTTATGTTATGAAATGCTGGATTCATACAACCTTTCTAATGTGGAAGGACAATGCCAAGGTGAAATTTCTACCCAGTATTCCTGTAGGGGAGTGTTCTTCTAAGATCACCAAGATGGAACATACATTTTCAAAATGTGAGGACTTTCATGATTTCACCATTTATCAAACCTCTGTGGGATACAGTTGTTAAATGTTAGTTGGACTTGGACTGGAAAGATTTATATTTAAATCTCTATTCAGACACAGAGGTTACTGGTTGACTGGAGCTCCTCATTGTCTCTCCAGCTAACCCGCTTCACAGTGTCCTTTCAAGGATAAAATAAATGAACTAATCAGCTGACAGATGCTCTTTCAGAACAGTAGTAACAGAAAGGAAACACATTCCAACATGTATATCAGGAAAAAAGTTTAATTTGCTACATCCATGGAAAAATTATACATCTCAATCAAAGCCAAATTGCAACATTACTGCTCTTTTGTGCATGAGTATCTTTTAACGACATTCATTCCTGTTTTGTGATTTCAGTAGGAATGGAAGGCTCATTGTGACATATGAAAGTCATGCATTATATCAGAGGTCAGCAACTGTCAGGAGCTGGGGCACAGTATGCCCCTGTCAGGCAATACCCACCATTTTCAACCCCTCTGCATCATCCTTGAACCCCAAAATTGCATCTCCAAAATTTTTCACCCCAAATTGGTTAAGTCTGCCACCAAACCATCTGTGAAGAGCAATCAGCTACTTTGCCCTATTTTTGTTCTCCTCTCACAGGCCAGGTCAGTACTTGGACAAGGGTTTACCAAGGAAAACCAGGTACTGTAGGCTACATTACAGAGGAAGGCAATGGCAAACTACCTCTGAGAATTCCTTGCTTAAGAAGAAGACATGAAGACATATGTGCATCTGCACACACATGTCTTTATTCAGAAGCAGTCACTAGAGTTAACACATGGAATCCTGTTACTGAAACTAAAGACTAAAGCAGGCTGCAGAAGATGGCTGATCATGGCTTTTGGGACACAATTTGCCATCTCTGGTGAAAAAAAAATTGAGAAGATGACCAAAAATAGGGGCAGAAAGGAGGCGTACAGGGCTATAAAATGAGCCTGGCTCAAAGACCACAGTTTGCCTACCCCACACTAGAGAAACATAATATGCCTGTTTCTACACCAAAAAGGCTGTTAATGACAATAATTGCCTGGTTTTTAATCAACATGGAGCAGATTCAGACAACTGCATCTCAGTTCACTAAACTGAGATATGGACATGCCTTTTGCATGAATTTTCACCCATGCCATGATTATAGCAGAAAGCCTTTAATTAAACATACTGCAGCATTCTGTTAGTGATATGTCCATATGTGTTTGTGTGTGTGTGTTTCTGAAAGGGTTGCAGGGGGCTATGCTCTACCCCTTTGTGTCCCACCTGGAATCTCAAACCCTGGGAATGGCTGCTGCTGCTTACTGGTGGGGTGGGGCAGGGGAAACAATTCAGTTGATGAAGATGTGGCTGGTCTTGGCTCTGAGGAGAAAGAAGGAAAAGGAGGACGCACTCCATTTGTGACTGCACTCTTGGTTTCTCTTCCCCTTTAAGACCAGATGTTTCTTCAGCATTTGAATTGCTTCCCTACTGGTAAGCAATGGCAGTGATGGTCCCCCCAGGGCCTGATAGATGCTGGAGTGGGTAAAGGACACAGAATACTGCAAACAGAGCATTACATTATGCCTGCTTGATGTAGGACTTCTGTCATATTTTATCTGTTGTTCCTGGGAGGAAACTGCTCCACAACATTTGGGTGCCTTATGTGAAATAAAGAGTTTGTTTGTTGCTAACTATGACATTTATTTCTTGGGTCACTGAATAGTCGGGTACATTCCATTGTTTTACATTAGCTGGATAAAGACCAACGAATTCTGGGAAGTATATAGTCTAGTCCAGCCCAACGAACAGATGAAAAGATGAATAGAGCTTCAGAAGCCTGGATGTAACAGGCGAATTGAGAAAACTGTTTTATTTACTTACTGAGTTTCAGTTCCCAGCAGTAGTTCAATCTTCTCTCCTGCATGGTTACTTAGGACATTTAATCTGAAGAGGTGATTTGCAGAACTCTGCCGAGAGTGAAGAATAGGTGTGCTGTTTTTTACAGGAGAGGAATGCAGCTCTTCACTGTCACACTGTTCAACTAACAGCTGATCCCTTAAGGAATAGTCTGTGACATTATAGCTCTCTTCACTGCAAACACAAAAGCCAGACAGAGAGGAGAGAGACAATTGCTTAGAGTCAAATCACTACTAAATGCATCAGGAGTCACGTTTAGCAGTACAGCCAGTTTTTGAGAACAGTCCATTGCACATAATTATTTGGACATTTTCAGCCTTTCAGCTAAAGAGGAAAAAAACAGAATATTTACAAATCAGCTGCTTGTCAAGAAGACAAACGAAGTTAATCTTTGAGCCCCAAGGAATTCTGTTCAGTGATAAAGTTTACATGTCTTTGATGTTCTTTTAGTGATCTAACTGTTCTTAACTTGGTTGCATTTAAAGGAAGGGATAAAACTAGGCTATGAGTCCCTACAATGTTGTTGAATTGCAACTCCTAACACCCCAAGCCAGGACAGCCAATAATGAAGAATGCTGGGAGTTATAGTCCACCAATATCTGGAGAAGTGCACAGTTCCCAACTGTGGAGTAGTGTGATATCAACCAAATGAAACTGGCAAGAGGTTTTCATAAACTTTTATTTAATAGCTTTTTTTTTCATGTACACGTTCATTCTGAGGTGAGTTCTTCACCAAAAAGGAACAGAGCGGGGGATGGGGACAGGGCACCAGTTATGGAATGGTCTACTTGATATCAGTTGAGGATATCAAACACTATATTTTAAGAGCCAAGCAAGTAATAAATATTTTTAATTTACTGACACTTTAGTTGATTTTCATCAGCTAAGGGGTTCCTTGAACTTCTTAAGACCTTATCTACTGTGTACCATCTAATATTTACATTTTATTGGACTGTAATTTTATGTTTGTACATTACCTGGAAATCAAATGATAGTAGAATATAAATATTTTAAATAAATAATTTTTAAGTCATCAACTTGAATATGTTTTTCAGAACACAGTATAAATAGCACTTCTCCTTTACTCTGCATTCACAGACACCCTATATCCTATGCTTGAAATGTGAAAAGAAGACCACCCTAAAGACACCAGATCCCACCTGATCTCGGAAATTAAGCAGGATCAGCCCTGGGTTAGTACTTGGATGGGATACTGCCAATGAATACTACCTATATTTCAGAGCCAGGAACTGGCCAAACTACCTTTGAATATTTTGTTCCCAAGAGAACCCTATGAAAGTCATGGGGTTGCCAGTAAGTCAATAGGTGACTTGAAGGCACATATGCACAGAAATCTGCAAAGTATCTAGCACATCTGTATCTAATTTTTAAAAATCCCAGTTTTTACTAAGAAAAGATGCAATCAAGAGCTCCCATAGCTGAAGTGTTAAAATCAAAAGTGATAGAAACACCCCTTATAATGTAATCCTATACAGATTTCCTCAGGAAGTTTTCTCATTGAGTGCCATTAGCACATTTTGATTGTTTATATCAGCTTTTCTCAATTTTTTTTACTCTGGAGGAGCCCTTGAAATAATCTTCATGCCTCAGAGAAACCCTGTATAAAAATTATAAGTCCCAGGGAACAATGTAAGGAAATTATAAGAAACCCCTGCATAAAAGTTGTTAAACAGGTATATTTCAGATTAGTAGCTGTGTTCATGGACTTCATTTCTATAACAGAAGATTTGGTACAAGAAGTAGAAATAACGTAGAAACAATATGGTTAGGTTTCTACACCACAACGAAAGAGTAGTTCAACAGGTTTCAGCAAACTTTTTATTCAAAACTAACATTACACACATGTGAAATGAAAAAAAATAACAACAGGTAAAATAAGTAAGCAAGTAAACAAAAACATTTTGAATCTTCTAGAGACCACTTGAAAATATCTTCCAAAATGCATCCTGGGATTATTTGTTCCTTTCATCAGTCTACATTTTTTATGATTTCCATTCTGGTAGATCTATGCTTTTTCAAAATGCCAGGATAGCTGGTGAACCAGGCTAATCTGTTTTCCCCTTTTCTTTCTGTGTTGCACTTCCCACACTCAGTAAGTGATTCTGGACGCAGTTGTTTACCTTGTGCAAAAGCATACACAGTTACAGTAGGATCACCTAGAGTAGAATCCCATTCTTTCCCCAGGCCAATTGGGGGGGGCAAAGGATTAGCTAGATAGAAGACAAGAAAATGGGGGGGGGAGTTCTGGGCTCATCTTCTATAAAAAAGACTTTGTAAGAAAGAGCTTCTTTATCAGAAGCTTTGTTTACTGAGGCTAAATCTATATATAGCTCAAAAATGCATGTCTTTTTTTTTTTTAAAAAAAATCATAATTTCTCATAGAACAAGAGATCTCTCAAAGAACTCTAGGATTTCAGAAAATGCTGGTTGAGATACCGTGGTTTATGCATTCTACATGTAGTTAGTTCTCCTTAAAGCCTGCACCATCACACCAAATATTGCCTGCTAGGCATATTTATGAAGCCCCTGCCAGTACTGCTGCTGCAGAACTAGATAGACCTCAGAAACAGATGCCCATCCAGCCCCTGCTGGATCCCCATATCTGGAGATCCACAAACTAAGCGGGTCTGTTGTAGAACTTAAGAACTCTAAAAACTGCAGAATTTTGTTTTTATTTTTCCACTTGAGGGAAACTGGAAGTTCCTGGAAAAGGTTCACAGACTACACTGGAGAACAGGCTGTTCATTTCCAAACCCATGAACTCACACATTTACAGCAGGCTGTGTACTGCCATGAAGTTCCACTACAAAAAGCGAAAGAAATGATTTATGATAATGCTTCCTTTTGAATAGCGCAGACAAGAATTCAGTTATAATATTCTATTTTGTACAAAAATGCAGGACTTGCTGTTTGGCAGTGACCAACAGTAGCACCCTTATTTAGCTCTTACTGGAGGAGAAACTGATGGATGAAAAAGATGAAGCAATTTCAAAATGGGTGTTAAACTGTGAGAAGATGAGAAAAGAACAAAGTTTTTATTGGATTAAAGGATGCACAATTCTTGCCAAGTTCATACACAAATTGGCAATTGCCTTGGCTTGGCAGAAGACATTGTAATGATAATTCCCACACAGAATTATCTCAGCCGTTCACATGGTCTTCCATCTGTTACTGGTATCATAAACCCATCCTTAAGCCTTAGGGAACTAACATCAACCACACTTACATATCCATTTCCAGTATTCTATGATACTTAACCTTACTTGGAAGCTTAGCTGTGTACTACTTCCATCAAAATATATCCATATATTCTCTATCTAGATGCCTTTTCATAATAAGCTAGAGATTCAAATACTGATTATGCACAAAAATGAGGACCATTTTTGTAATAATTATTCATTCATTCTTGAAAATATTTATAATCATCATTTAGCCCACACAAAGCTTTCAAAGACCTTAACAAAAAAGGAAAGAATATTAAGGTAAAAGCAACCAACTAGATTAACAACAGAGCTATTCTTAAAACCACAGAAAGTAGAATTAATCTCATATTAAAAACTACTCAAAGTATAAACAAAGCAAAATATCAACACTACCTGCCTAAAGCTGAGCAACGCTTTTACCACAAGTGGAAACATACAGAATACAAGGAACGCAAATAATTTGAAATGGAAAAAGAAATAGTGATGTCTTTTGTGAGCTTGCTGGAAGAAATCTGTCTGAACAGGAAGCTTTTTATTGTAATACATTTCTAAAGTGTTGCTACTATGTGTCAAGCACACAAGTTTCTCTGCAGATGGTTGTCGCATTATTAAAATAGGTTTAGTTCTGCACTTAGGAAAGTCAATAGAATATTTGGGTAAAGCCACTGAACTTCAAGAGAACTAGCATAGAACAGTGATTTGAGTGTTGGACTAGGACTCTGGAGAACAGGGTTGAAATTCCCACTCAGTGATGAAAACCTACTGGCTGATCTTGGGCAAGTCACACACTCTCAATTTCAGAAAAAAGGAAAAGGCAAATTTCCTTCTAATCTTGCCAGGAAAACCCCATAATAATTTGTCTTAGGGAATGACTTGAATGCACACAACAACTAATAGACTCAGGAGAATATCAAAACAACAGATTAAGCTACATTCTGGGGTTAGCTCATAAAATGTGTCCTACTGAATTCTGACAATATGTTGCCCCAGTTGTGACTGCCATCCTTTAACACATTGGCCCTTTCCACACGGGGGACGGGCAAACGGGGCAGCGCACGCAGGGACGGATCTTACCTGAAAACGGGTTGCTCCGTCCCTGCGGGGAGCGCGAGTTTGCCGCTCCACACACTGGCAAATTTCGGCAGCGTTCGGCGGCGCCCAAAATGGCGGCCGGTGACTTCCGGCGGTGCTCCGCCAATCAGGGCAGCGCGCCAGCCGGAAGCCCGCCCTCGGGCAGCTCTGCAGGGACGCACTAGCATGTCCCTGCAGTTTCAAACGGGGCGCTGCAACGGGTTAACGTGCTCGTGTTTTTTAAAAACCACATGAAATGTGGTTTTTAAAAAAGGCGCCGCGCCACCCCTTGCAGCCACGCTAGGGTGGTTTGAGGTGTGGAATCTCCACTTTTCAAACCGCCCTAGCGCACCCCACGGTGTGGATGACCTCCAGATGAGGTCGCCCTAAGCCATTTTTTTTACCCCGTGTGGAAAGGGCCTTTCACTTCCACTGCTTCTCACCAGAAAAGCAGGTCAAAGGGTTGAACTGTTAAACAATTAAGCATCATCAACTGGTTGCTAGATGAATGATGCTACAATTAACAATTTCAGGACTTGCCAACATGGAAGGGAAGGGAAGGGAAGGGAAAGGAAAGGAAAGGAAAGGAAAGGAAAGGAAAGGAAAGGAAAGGAAAGGAAAGGAAAGGAAAGGAAAGGAAAGGAAAGGAGTATCTCTACCTGTATGCACTCCTTGGTTTTGAAATAAACTTACTGCACTGCTGTACCCACTGAAAATCACTATACAATGTGCTTTTTTAAAATGCATTTAACCAAGATGGACCATTTCAACATATCTGCAAGCTAGTTTTGACTTCCTGGAATCCAGCACAAGTTGCAGTTTATAAGAGGCCAAATTTTGCTCTAGCAAGGACCCAGGGTTTACTTTAGAAGAGAAACACCACTCCTGAAGCCTTATGTATGCTTCCAGGAGCCTCAATTCTCTGTCTTTTGAAGAAAAGTCTTGCTTTTGTAGCTGTGACCTGTGGGAGTCAAGGTACTGCAAGGGAGGGTCACACACAGCCCATGGACAACCTGCTACCCACTATTGCCCTAAAGCACAGATTTTCTAAGGCAGAAGGCATGTTTCCCAGGCAGGAAGTAATGACTATTGAACAAGGACAATCCAAGAATGATGATATTGTGCAAAATTTGCATGGAAAATGCTTCCATAAAACATACAGCCAAGAGAATCAAATTCAGTTCTGACCAACAAAGATTACTGTCTTTCTGTCAATAGGTTGCTGCTTCCAATCTTATCGTCCCATCCGTCAGACCAGTTCTTAGTTTTGTCAAAGAATAACCACTCTAAACCAATCATTTGAAAATAATTACAAAACACCCACTCATATATTAGCATATGCCAACATCTTGCATCAGGAGACATATGAGTTTCACATAGCTATGTCTCCATAGTTACATATCTTAATTCCCACTCACCCCACTTACCTTGTAAGCCATACAAACCCTCTCCAACACAGCCATTTCTGGGTTGTCACAGAGCACAGCACATCCCCGTAACTGATTACAACCCACACAGCAAACCGCTCTCACTAGCAAAAATGATTGCAAATCACACCTAATCACTTCCAGTACAGTCTATGATGCTTTGTGGAATATTCATTCCAAGAAAAATAATATGGAAAAAATGTACATAAATAATCAGTTTCCTGGATTTTGTAAGTTAGTTGATGTTAGAATGCTTTGGAATAAGAGAGCCTTAGTGTGTGTGTGTGTTTGTGCACACAGAGAAAAATATTTGTTTACAGTACACATACAATCTACAGTGGCCCCTCCACATTGGCAAGGGTTTGGGGTGCAGAACCCTTGTGAAACTGGAAAAACCATGAATAACTCCCCCCATAACCCCCCTCCTATTTCCTTCTGGAGCTCCCTCCTCCTATTCCTTTGCCTCTGACCTGGAGTTCAGAGGAGGGCAGACAAGGTAAAGGGCTTACCAGTAGTTTCCCCTCAGACAGAGAAGAGTTGAGTAATGGCATTCCAGCTACTTCCAGTGGCCATCTTGAAAAAGGAGGGTAGGAGCAAATAGAACACCCGACCAAGGGAATGGGAGGAGGAAAAGAGGGGAGGGAAGGCAAGGATATGCCTTGCAAATAATCAAATTTGTGATCAAACCTGCAAATGGGGAGGGAGGATAATTCCAAGGTCTCACCCTCATTGTTGTGTGCCTTCAAATAATTTCCAACTTATGGTAACCCTAAGGAGAACCTATCACAGAGTTTTCTTGGCAAGATTTGTTCAGAAGGGGTTTGCCTTCTTCTGAGGGTGAATGTGACTCGCCCAACGTCACCAGTGAGTTTCCATGGGTGGGCTGATATTCAACACCTGGTCTCCAGAAGCACAGTTTAGCACTCAAACCACTACATCATATTGGCTCTCACCCCTTTATTGTTACTGTGTGTCTCCAAGTTACATCTGACTTATGGCAACCTAAAGGTGAATCTATCTTGAGGTTTTCTGGGGCTAAGCACCTAACGTCACTCAGTGGGTTGGCCAAGCAAGGAATCAAACCACTGCGTAGATCACTACACCACGATGGCTCACCTCCTAACTTAACAATCACTCTGCTCTTTTAAGCTTCTAGTAGGCAGCCAAAATATGTCTTTTAATGTTTGAAATGGACCTGTTTTTAAATTATATTTTACTATTGTTTTAAGAGTGTTTTTAAAAACTTTTAAACAGCATTTTAATGTGTTTTAAAATGTTTTTATCCTTGCATTATTTTATGTTTTTGTATTTCTTCAATACCTTAGCAGCCCTGAAATATCTTAAATATATAAATAAGTGCACCTTGAGAGAACACAACTAGCAGATGTGGAATGAAAAACTAAATGCAATCAGAATGGACTGGTAAAGAAAAACATCCCATCTAACCATAAGGGGAGGTCTCTTTCTATATTCCAAATTTAATGCCAAAGAACACAGGCTTAGTTTCTTCTCATGTACACTTCTCTTATTTTTCCTTCTTGAGTAGAGAAGTCTTTTTATTATTAAAATGCAAGGATCAGCAAAAGCTGCAACACATTTTGGCTTTGATTTTGTCATGTTTTAATACTCTGTACTAAGATTCTGTAAGCTTTAGAGATCAATTCAAGAATTTTAGTATCTGTTTAATTAGGAAGCTTTTAAAAAAAATTATTTTGAAATTTCTTCCTGGTGAGTGTGGCAGAAGCTCAGATATAGTCAGCAGCTGTGGACAGGTAACATTCCAAAGTATTACTTGACCTTTGGCTGGCTTCATATTTAAGAAGTCCAGCTGCATTCCAGAGCCAGGATTATCTCAGGAGCTGACAAGCCATGAGCGAGAGAAAGAGAAAATGAGAGAATTTTAGTGATATCCTGAGGGGATTGTAGACCATGAAGTAAAAATATTTAATAACCCTAGTGTCAAAAAAATACAGGACTTCCTGAAATGTGTGTAAACCACTTTGACGGGTATCTGTATGTCTGTTAATGAGCACTCGGAGCAGTCTGAAGTTAAAAAAAATAGTGGTAATAACATAATTATTGTAAAAGAAACAAAATGTAATTGAGTACATGGGGAGGGGGCACATATGGTAGATGAGGTCAAAGTAAGTATCTTGAATTTTAAGTAAGAAATCTCAGTTATACTTTTGCACCTCTGAGGAAAACCACTGAGCATTTGTATAGTTCTTCATCCAACACAGCCTCCCAAGGGAACTATTTTTTCCTTGTCATTAGACAGGTTTTCACATTTGTTGAACTCTTTTAAGGATGTATCTCCTGAATTCCAGATTTCTTTTGATAAATATACTGAGGATAGTAAGGAAAACAAAGCTGAATAGGGGAAATATGCCACTATTTCTACCCAAAACTCTATGAACTTACAACCTTGGAGTGCTTCATCCCTATACGTTTTATATGGACTATCCCATAACTACCAATTTATCTTAAGCATCCATGCCCCTGGATGCTTTCATTGGCCTTTCCAAAAAAGAGAAAGGTGGCTCTGATGGCTTCCCAGCTTCCTTTGTCTGGGCCAAGAAGAGAAGACACCATCATTTCTGTTGCTTCTCCTATTCTCTGAAGGGAAGGGAAGGCTAACACAATAAAGTCCTGGCACTTTTTCCAGTTGGAAATCTGTACTTTAGTGCCAGAGCCAAAACATACAATAGAGCACTGCTCTTGTAAGATTGATGTGATGGCTGAGAGATGTTAGTGCTCACTTTCATGACATGACTAATTGTTACTAACTCCAGGCAAGTAGCTAATTGCACATAATGGCTACAGGCCTCCAAAAATATGAAATCACTGTATGAGTTGGATCCAAAAGGGAATGAGCTGATTTCCCCTTGGCAACAAGACTTTTCTCCCTCTTCTCTCCCTCTGTCACCATACTACTCAAGGGACCTTCTAGAACAGCGTGGGATGAGGAATGGAAGCTGCAACAGAATGGGGAAATTAGAAAAAATTGGAAAAGCTGCCTTGTGAAAATGGAAGCATCTTTACATTTGGTCCTGTATCAAGTTCAGAACCAAGCATAGCGATTTAATAATCTTTAATACAAACCATATGTGAACCAATGTGGTGTAGTAATATGAATGCTGGATTAGGACTCCAGGAGAGCAGGGTTCAAATCCATGCTCAGCCATGGAAATCTCCTTGGTGACCTTGGGTAAATCACACCGTCTCTGTGAGGAAGGCAATGGTGAGCAATGCTTGAATAAATCTTGCTAAGAAAAACTTATGATTGGGTCACCATGTTAGCAGAAATGTTAAGGCACCTAACAACATCTACTACAGACCAGAGCCAGATTACAAAATTATCAATGAAGTGAGTAACTTCAAAACAAAACTCTTTCCTTTAAGGTCAAATGGGGATGTTACTTTCATCCTTCCCTGGGAGAAGAACAAGGGTGACTGTCATACAGGAACATAACTTCTGCTCTGCCTCTCTAATCAACTGAGGGTTCATACTGGGACACTCCATGATTAATTTGAATGGGAAATCTTTCCTAAGCTCTACGAATTAGGCTTACTCTCTCAATATCATGGTACAATTCATGTGGAAATAAATTCAGGATTTCTTGAACCGGGCTCTTCCTTGACTTGAATCTTCCCTGTTGGAAAGGGAGCATGGCTAGGAGGACATAACCATGATATAGATTAGGCAAGGAAGGTAACATTTAGGCCAGGAATGGGCAGCCTGTTGTGTTTGGATTGTTGTTGTTGCTGTATGTCTCCAAGTAGTTTCTGACTTATGGCAGTCCTAAGGTAAACATATCATGGGGTTTTCTGGGGCTGAGAGTGTGTGACATAACCAAAGTCAACCAGTGGGTTTCTATGGCCAAGTTAGAAACTGAACCCTGGTTTCCAGAGTTATAGTCCAATGCTCAAACCACTACAACACGCTGGGCCTCAACATTTGTATGCTGAGTCTAATTCCCATTTTCCCCAGACACCATAGCTAAGAGAGAGGGATAGAGGGAATAGTTCAGCTACATCTGGCTACAGAAGAGTCATGTTTTTTACACGTATCAATTCAAACTTTTTGTAATTACTTCTAGAGAGCAATCATACTCAACCAATATTACCTTGTAAATACACAACACAAAATGAAAATCATATAATATGATTATATATGGACAGACATCTTAAATCCTGATTATAGGATTCTACTGAATTTAATCCTATTCTACGTTATAAAGATACAAGATAGAATATGGTTGATTACTCAAAATAAAAATAAATACAACCAAGTATAAAACATTCAGACAATTTTGCTCCATTCAGTTATATGTACACATTCAGTTTACTTCATCCTGAAGAACTGGTAAAGAAAGAAAAACAGCTCTGATAACAAAGGTTATCTAGAAGGATCAGGTAAGAGTTTTTTTTTAAAAAAGACACCCAGATAGTAAAGATTTTATTATAAGATTTAAAAAATTTACTCATTCATCTAAAATATCCCATTAAATTAAGAAAACACAATGTTAAAAGTACCAACCACATATTTAACTGATTACTGCAGCGCCTGAAGCAGTTCTTCAAAATGCTCCTGAAATATTTTGAATTGTGCTTTCCTGTAAATATACTGAATCTTCCAACAGGAGGAAAAGGAAAGGAACAGAAAAGAGTAGGGGCAGTGATCTTGTCTTTAATTGGGTCACACAATTTGATTGGTATGCTTTTGACTGGGCCACTGAAAGATGAGGAAAGCCATTCATTGCGTAATGTACCTAGGAACATACAGGAAACTATCTCTGGGAAGAACTGAACTTAAAAAAAAAATACTGAACTGAGTGCTTTTCTGCACTACACTCTTATAGCATTACTATTCCACTTTCAATATCCTGTGGAATTCTGGGGTTTGTAGTTTATTGAGGCCAAAGAGCTCTCTGTCTGAGAGTTCTAAATGCCGCTCCCTAAATTATAAGCCCCAGGATTCCAAGTGGGATAATAGCACTATAACAGTGTAGTGTAGAAAGACCCTGAAGAACAAAGATTCAGTGGAGTACATGTAATGTTAAGAGACTTATTGCACTTTATCTTCTTACTACTTTTTATAACATACCAAAGTTTTGTCTCATTGCTTGGATGCTTTTAAGCTTTCTTGCACAGTATAAGAGTTATGTATAATTTCTTTAATGATATCTTTGGTATGTAAAGCATTTGCAAAAGCTTTCTTTAAAATACCCACGCAATGTTAATTCAGTGCAAAAAGTAGTCCATAAGACAAATTTGGCATGTACTACCAATCTTTGATTGGATTAATTTTAAATCTAATTGCTGATTATCTCTGCAAAACATACCTAGGTAAGACCAGATAAACGCTAAGCCTGATTAAGCATATAAAATATTTTACAAGAAAGCAGTGAACCTCTCAAATCTTCATAACTGGAGATATATAGTAGAATGTATTTTCTAGTAATCTTCAAACCAAGGGCATATTCAGCCATTAGTCACCTAGTTTTCTCCTGTATGCCCCTGCCCCAAACCTTCTTTGTAACTTTCTTCATGAGGGAAGTGACACATCTGAAAAGAAGTGACCATGATACATCTGTGTCTATTGTCTTGGTTTCTCCTACTTTTCTAGGGGTGGGAGAGACTACTGATGATGTTTCAAATGGAGGTATGATCTCTGCCATGGAGGAAGATACTGAAGGAAGAGCATATGGGAGACATGTTAAGTGCATCAAAGGGATGGTTATGTATGGCAGGAAACCACACCAATGTCACACTTCTAGTAAGAGAAAAAAGTTATTGAAAAGAAATGTCTAGATCAGAGAATTAATCAATGTAAAAAAAAAGACAGAAAACAGAGGAAACACTAAGCTACAGATATAAAGCCAGCAACAAGAAGTAGGAAGTGTGCTTGTACAGTAGATGGCTACAGTTGGAGGCTGTTTAAGTGTTTAATTAAATGTAAGGCCCCCCTGAACAGGAGCAGCCTTTGCTGCCTGGAGGGGAGGGGTTTGATGCCTTCCCCGAAGGAGGCCACCAATGGCAGATGGCATGGGCAGTGCCAGGCTGCACCACGTGATGGGTTGGGGCCAAGGCCTATTTAACCCTGGCCACCCATTATGTGCGTTTAATTAAATCTAAACTATGTTGAAAGCTGTAAGACTACAAAAAATTGGTACAGGATGCATTAAACAGATTGTGGGCCTTTCTGCACTATACTGTTACAGTGCTATTATTCCACTTTCAACTTCCTACGGAATTCTGGGGTTTGCAGTTTAGTCATTTAGAATTCTCTGCCAGAGAGCTCTTTGGTCTCAGTAAACCACAAACCTCAAAATTCCACAGGATGTTGAAAGTGGAATAATAGCACTATAACAGTGTAGTGTGGAAAGGGCCTTGTGATATCGACTCCATTTATAATGTACTGATTATTGAAGAGAAATTCT
The DNA here is from genome assembly GCA_948472985.1 of Iguana delicatissima. Lineage (NCBI taxonomy): Eukaryota > Metazoa > Chordata > Lepidosauria > Squamata > Iguanidae > Iguana > Iguana delicatissima. Next base: position 57,755 of record CAOKZL010000661.1, read on the forward strand.
CAATGTCTACTGACATTTTTATACGACTACTTTACTTACTGTTATGCAAAGGTAGTCACACAGTTTGTGAGTATTTTTATTTGCTACTGTTCTTGTTTTACTCATTTTCTCAAATAAAAAATAATAATAAAGAAAAGAAATCTCCAGATTAGGGTAGTGCAACAAACTGGGGATAAAATATGTTATATTTAGCAGACAATGAGATGTGAGAGTGGAAATAACCATTACAAGGCACAAAACCCCACAAGAGAATGCCCTGAGATTCCCTGGAATTATTCAACAATCTGGAAGAACCCTACTGTTCTTGCCTCCATGCTACCCTTTTCTGTAAATCATCCATCAGGGGACTTGCATGAGTTGCCTCAGGTATTCCAGAATTTGCATATGCAGTCACAAATACTTTGAACAATTGTGTGCTAAATCAATGTCCAAAAAGGGAGACAATGCAGCTATTTTCTAGTGTAATTCCTACAGTACAACACAGTATGTATTCACTGCGGCTCTTACCTTTTCTTTTTTGTGATAATAAGGACATCATTAAAGAGGAAGAAGTAAACTTGTTGCTTAGAAGTCCTTTTAGAGAAAAGTCCTGTGTCTTCCACATAAGCTGTTAATTCACCTCGTTTCACAAGCCATCGAGAAGAAGAAACCAGGGGAAATGGCTGCAAAGGAAGAAAACTGATATTTAATCCTTACAAAAAATTCTGTAAGATTTTTCTGGAGAATTACAGACATGCTAATAATAAACTTTGGGTTCTTTCCAAGCCTACAATCTAAACACAAAAGAGAAAAGATGCCAATATTCTTATAATAATTTCTTAACTTTTGAAACTCTACCATGAAACAGGGTAATCCATAAACCATACAATCTGTCTTATATTAAGAATGAAAGACAATATCCTAATACCAAGCAGCCTTGAGGGCCTTGTGGAGTTTTGCAGTAGTGAGAACACTGCAAAAATAAATTTAAAAATATGTATTATTAAAGCCTAAAAGTTTTCCTTTGTCTATCATGGACAAATGAGTCCAAGTTTTCTCCCACTTGAAATTAAAGCATCTTATTTTGAACACAAATGCATATATTTGCTTAAATTCCAAATGTTATTTTTGCTATGCTTTATTTGGATTAAAAACAACAACAACTCCTGCCACAACCTTCCAATAATTCCCCAATAATGTTGCAATTCCCCTTTAATAAAGTGACCTGAAAACTGAGCCAAGAACACTCTTAATCTTTCCAACCTGTTTGAAAGCACTCATCCTGTGGGTAAAATTAAGTTAGCAGCATAAAACTGGAGAATTGTGGTGGAAACATTGCTATCCCCTCAGGCAGCAGAGTTCCTCTCCAAAGGTAGAAGGGGCTAACCAGTACATCCTAAATTTCCAGCCAGGGAACCGAGGGGGAGGGGTTAGGATTCCAGGACTGATAATTCAATTAAAGATTTGATTCCTGATGTATCTTCCCAGCTTGCTTGATCCTTTCCCTCACAATATGTTTTGCTTTATTACCAAATATCCATCTGAACTGCATAATGTAGTTGTATCTTTTATCCTACCCTAAGCTTAGTAAAACACAGTATAAGGAATGATATGATAATGGCTTGGAAGACACAACAACCTTAGATTTGTTTCCTCTGATTATTTATATATTGTTAAGGAAAATTAGGCCTGGAATTTAGATGGTCTGAGAAACTGTCTATATTTAATAGAATATTATCCAAAATGTGCTTATTTGAAACAGTAAATTCAGCTGGTATCTGAAGTATATGAAAGGCAGAAAAACAACTCCACCTTTAAAAATGAAAAAAAAAAGGCGGGGGGATAACATGACAAACATTGGAAATGTGAGAAGTCAAGGGAGATAAATGCAGTACGACAACACCGAATTATTTTTCAACTTTGCATGTTGAAACACACTGCAGAGGAAGTACACTGTGATTATCTGGGGTATATGTCTAGGTAATGTATGTCAACTGGATCGCAATATCTTTAAAAACAAAAACAAAAAAAAATCAACCCAACAAAAGCATTTTTTTCTGCTTGGTTTGAGGGACTAGATCCCATCAGCAATTATGTCAATTGAGTATGCTTCAAGCATCACAGCTGCTTCGAGATATAAACTTGTTTGCCTCCTCCCAGAACTTTAGCTCAATAACCTTTCACTCCCCAGATAAACGTATTAATTTTAGCTATGACAGCATGTCATTAAAACTAAGCAAAGGTTAAAGTTTGCACAATAAAAAGAAGGAAAATATGAAACCTTGATTTTGAATTCCAGCTGGGAGTTGATAGTGTACATCATTTCAGTTCTTTCCATTTTTTGAGCACCTTCATTGCAGAGGCGAACCAACTGGGAAAGAAGACAATTTTTTTCATCTTGTTGTGTTTGTATTCAGCACTGAAAGCATTCTTACTTCTCTTTACAGAGGTGTTCTTTTTCAGAGATTCATAATGGAAAGAGGTCAAAGAGACTTTCATTTTACAGTTAACTTATCACAAAATAGCTATTTCTGTTTTTTTTTACAAAAAAATACAGGAGTTTTCAGGGCTGAAAGCCACTTTTGTTTTCTAACCAATTAAAGAACAGCATTTGAAATGTAAGACATACACATCAGCAAGAAGTTCCAGCCACAAACTGTTGGGAACAGTTCTTCAGTGTTCTAGGTAGCCAGACATACTATCTTTCAGGATACTCCATTCCATTTCTCCCTCATTTCCTCCTCTTACTTTGTAGCCTCTCAATAGACTTAATCTTTACCAGGCTGCCTTTTTGTAAAGTCACTTTAGGATTTTCCTTCCTAAAATTTTTATTGCTTTTCTGAAAACCTTGAGACATATTATCTTTCTCCTGTAACTCTGTTTTAGCCACTTGTCAATCAAGTCACACACACACACACACACACATCTACCTACTATTTAAAAGTCAAAGTTTGTGACTGAGTTTGTCTGCCTGTGTCAGGCAGGTGAAGACCTCATATGATTGGCTGGCTGTGAAGATTCTATGGAATCCTGGGGTTGTCAGTCCAGGGAGGGGCCTTTAGCTTTCTCAGCCAGATTGCTCTTGGGCCTCAGGCCAGTTGCTATGGAGACGAAGCCTAGCAGCAATGCGAAGTCCACTGTATTCCTCAAAAACCAAACCTCTGTATGTTAACAACTCTGAATACAGACTGGACTGGTGACTATGGGGAAAAATTACAGATACTGGACAAGGCAGTTTGGGGAATTAGAGACACAAGATCTCAAATCTGTGTATTTCAACTGCATCTAATTCCTATGAGAAAATCCTGGGCAACGCCAGGTAAATACATTAGTGTGTGTATATACACATTCTTATATATAGTCTGTAAATATATCTGAATTTAAACATAAAGTTGGACATGGTAGATTTTTGTAAAGTTATACTCTTCTTCTAATATGATCTCATAGTAACCTTGGTGACATCATATTTCCACACATCTTAATATGCTAATATTTCAGCAATTCACTGGTGTCTTATAGATGTAATATGGAAAGTGGCCCTATGAAAATTGTCCATTCTTCCGGACTAAAGATTTAAGACAGCAGTAACTTAATGGCTGATCTCTGCCCTTTAATGTGGATTATGCAGTACCTTGGCATAACACAAAATACAAACATGAGGGTGGGCAGGCAGACATTTGGGATAATTAGAGATCAGAAGGAAGAGGGATTTTACTTCCTGTATGAGAGCTCAGCAAGGAAAAACACTTCCTTTCATATGCTGATTTACCTCAACAGATGCTGCCCTGCCATCCTGAAACCATCATATAAACATTGCAAGACAGAGTATTTGTCTTGTAACATGTGACTATCATATCTCACAATGAAAAAATAGCAGGAAAATTACATATAAACTTTTAGACATGTAATGTTTGAGTGTTTCCATGAAAGAGTTCTAAGCAGAACAGAAGTTGGCCCTTAATGTGTTTCTTACATGTCTCCTCTAATTCAATTGTTCATCGTGTATTCTTTAGCCTATATTAATTAATTATTTTGTATTAATTATTACATTTTTCATATTTGCACAGTGTTGCAGTGGGAAACCTGGACCAGCCAAACAAATATTAAACAAATCTACCGTTACTATACAGAAATCACATTCCAGGCATGTTTAAGTACCCCATTGAATTAACTGTGACTAAACACTAAAAAAAGGAGACATCATGGGTTTTGTAACAGTTGCTTTGAAAGGTCAGTGTACTTGTATCATCTGTACTTCAGCAATAAACCATGTTAGGAAATCATGGACATACATGTTTATATTTAAAAGTCAGTAAGGTAAAAATATTTTGGTATGGAAAGCAACCAAATAATTAGAATGTAATGCAAAGCAAACCCCAATAATCTTGTGAAAAATTAACATGACTTTAAGACTTGCTATTTCCAATTTCACCAAAAGAAGCACCAAAGTTTTTCCCCCTTTTCATGCAGCAAAAGTCAAAATACAAGAACCTTAATAACATACTGTACTGATTCTACCTATTTGCCAGCCATATTGTGTGGCAGAATACTTCAAAAAAAAAAAAAATCAAAGATGTTAATGGGAACACCTTTGTTAATGGCCATGAAAATGGAGGCAGAAAGCAAACGTTTTCTAAATATGCCCCATCTAAAATCTTGAAGGGAGTAAAAAGGAGAAGCAGTAAAGCACAATCCACCCTGTCATCAACCTCCCTGCCAATTTCCTAGAAGGGAAAAATCACCTGGAGTTATTGCAAGGGAAAACAGTTATACACAAGCAATTTCTATTTCTAGTTATGTTGCATGTAGGAGGCATATTAAGTTATTTTCTCCCTTCAGTAGCAATGAATTCAGTACAAGTAATGAGTAATTTGGAGAAGATGAAGATAAAGGCTTTTTAAAAAGGCCCAAGGGGTATCTTTTGCCTTGAAACTATTTGGCAAACAGTTAGCAAGCTATCAGAAGCATTTTTTATGAGCTAAAGATAAAAGTCATACTTATCACTGATAATTTAGTGGCAACCACACAGGGCAAAAATCTACTAGTCAGAAAAATTGCATTTCTTTTTCCTTCTGCAGTCTGAATACTGTGCGAATCACTCTACTGTTCCCAGAGGAACCACTAACACTATTGATTAGGTAATATAACACTGCAAAATTAGCAAGCAAAGCCAATCCTCTGAATTAATCCATTTTCTTTTTTCCCCACTCTCAGATGTTTTGGGGCAAAAATAAATATGATCTATGTACGAATAACTTAGGGCATTAGGAAGGTCTACAGTCGGCCCTCCATAGGACTTCATCTCCCAGAGATCCCCAGCCATTGTGGCCAAGGTTGAAGGGTTCTGGCAGTAACTCTGGGAGTGACAGTCCACTCAAAGGTTGAGTGTAGTTATACCAGATACAACAGACTAGATACATCATGAGTTTTGACTATTCCTTCTTTTTAGGACTTCATGTCATAAAAAAAGATTCTACCTGAACTTCAGGAAGAACTTCCTAATGGTCATTGCTGTCCAGCAGTGGAATATGCTGCTTTGGAGTGTGGTGGAGTCTCCTTCGCTGGAGGTTGTTAAACAGAAACTGGATGGCCACCTGTTGGGAGTGCTTTGATGTGTGTTCCTCCATTGCAGGGGGTTGGACTGGATGGCCCCTGAGGTCTCTTCCAACTCTATGATTCTATGTTACCTCACATATCAAGTATCTGATTAAGCACAATCCAGAACATTAAAGATTGAAGACTACAATAATTGTATTTTAAGTCTCATTATATAGGTTTTATTTACAATGGTTGGGTTGAAATGCTTACTGACTTATTGTTCCAACTCAAATTCTTTACCCCAAGAGTTCTTTACAACAAGAACATGTTCTCCATTTTTTGCTTTTATAAAAACTGAAAAAGAAATATAGAATTGCCTCAAGTAATACTGATGGAAATATAAGCGGACTTCACCAACTCTTAGTTTCAACTAAGTTTGCCTGATTGCACTGCAGTCCAATCATCAGAACAGCAGCAAGAACTCTTTGCTAAACATACCTTGCTAACTTCTTTCAAAGCTCGTTTGCAAACTTCGTATTTTGGTGAGTCTTTAGGTGTTTTCTGGCAAATAGTCTGAAACACAATGTGAAACCATTTAGAAGTATGCAGAAATTTTAGATAAATCATTACAAAGATCACAAGTATGTTATTTCCTACGGCAAATCTAAAATACAACACAGTTCTTCAAAGGTCTACATTGGTGCTCCAGGAAAGCAGCATATTTTGGTTCCTCCAAAGTGCACGTACTGATTTCTTTTAGGAGTACCATTTATTTGAATGATAAACAGAAGCTCTAAATCCATGCTTCTCAGCCTTTGACCCTCCAGATGTTTTGGATTCCTTTTGCAGGATCCCTGACAACAGCCATGCTGGCTGAGACTTTTGGGAATTGAAGTCCAAAACATCCAGAGAATCAGAGACTGAGGACCACTGCTCTGGAAAAGAAGAACAATTAACTTTGATCTATCACTCCCAATGAGGCATCCCTTAAATCCATTTTCAGTTATACTTGGGCATCTCCTCTCCTTCTTTTCTGTTCCCCAGGTAGAATTTTTTTTAAAAAAAATCCTTATGATTTTGTTAGTGAAGTATCTTGAGGACCTTTTAGCTGTTTAGCTCTAACAGAAGATGAAATCCAAAGTTTTGGAGAAGCACCATAAAAGTAAAAGGAGTCTGGTCATTAAATCAACATTTTTTAGACTTGCTTTCATAACTAAACTATGAAAACATAGTAGTACCAAAGCAAACATCCTGCACTGATAGGTTTCTAATGACAAGAGGTATGTATTATGCTTTTTTTTTTAACTCTTTTTTTGTGAAAGAAGCCAAACCACCATAAAACTTTTCTCTGGTAATATGTTGTTTTTGCAGTCTGAATATAATAAAGAGAATCATTATTCCTGAATTGTTGGCCAGAAAACACAATCAAAATTAATTACAATAAAATGGCCTTAATGAATAACAGAACTAGGGTAGTTTAGAGGAAGAAGACTCAAACTCATCTCCAAAGAAACTCAGTGGATGGTTCCAAGTAATCCAGAGCATCTCACTTTAAATCCTGCCACTGTTTCTTATTTTATTGTTTTATAATTAGGTTCTTGATTGATTTCCTTATTAAAACGTAAGCAGACACAGTAATAATGATCTACCTGAAACAGGCTTTAAGTGAAAAAACAAGCATATTCAGTTGCTGATAACAACAAAGAATCTTGAGGCACACAAGAAAAATAAAATAAAACATGATCTGATAGACCAGTGGTTCTCAACCTGTGGGTCCCCAGATGTTCATGGACTTCAGCTCCCAGAAGCCCCAGCCACTACAGTCAATGCTCAGGGCTTCTGGGAGCTGAAGTCCACGAACATCTGGGGACCCACAGGTTGAGAACCACTGTGATAGACCAATATGTTGGTCTTCACAGTACCACAAAATCTCTGTTTTGCAGCAAGAAAGAGCCACCTCTCACGAAATCATTCCCTTGACAGCAGTCTGTCACAGGCACATGTTAACACTGAATGGAAGTGGGTAAGAGCACGGTTATCTCCCTCTCTCCCTTTCCTTCTCTCTCTTTCCTCACCCCTTGTCACATTCTTTTTAGCACCTCTTCCTCTCTGTTTCTCTCTGATACCTTCTTTTATTTCTTTATCTTCTAACATCCACTTTATTTGCTCTAGCTCTCTGACATACCCTCTTTCCCAATATTAATAATTTACAACGGCAATAAAATCAATACACAGGAACCCTTCTTAGAGAAAAAAAGTCTGTTGCAAGGAAGAGAGACTGACAGGCCCTGTTCCCCCAGCCTCTTTCCTCCACCCAAAACCTTCCACAGTGTGAGGCATTTGGTGCTGGATGGTCAGGAAGACTGTCTATGCCATCAGAACATAAGCAACCCCTAACCATTGTGCCCATAATGCCGTACTATGGGGAGCTCCTGAAGCAAGAAATTTGTAGCCTTGCAGGCTCTGGAAAGCCATGTACTGTAAATTTCTCTGCTGCAGAATTACCAAAGCAGGAAAGCAAATGCAACACCTCTCCAGAGTAAGCCAGTGCCACACTCTGAAGAGACTACTCTACTGAATCACAGCAGCTGGAAAGGGGTAAGCAAATCTCTCTCTGCTGTGGCAGCAGATGCCCTCTTGGTAAGGACGGGCTCTGATTCACCATCCCCATATTATACTGCAGTGTGGGAACTGTTCAGCCTTCCAGATGTTGTCGGATTGCACTTCTAAGCAGCCCTAGCCAGCACAGAAAATGTTGAGGGATGCCAGAGCTGCAGTTGAACAACATCTGGTGGATCACATAACCTCCAGTACTGCCATAGGTGAACATATCCTCCTGCTTTATGACATGGTGCAAACTTAGGGCAAAATTAAGAATTTTTGTAATCAACAGGATTTTACTATGCCTATTGTCAGATGGATTATATTCTTATTTTTCATCTTTTTTTTCTGTTTGTTCAATACCATCATTTCAAAATAATCTGGAGTTACAAATATCATGCTGAAAATTCCTCTTGGAAAAAGACTTCCAATGAAACCACATGTTAGGGAGGCATGGTTTAAGCTGATCTGGACTAATTTGTTTTGCAAGGGGAGGAGGGTGTTATCAGTTAAAATGCCTAGATTCCTTACTAGACCTTTTTTAAGTTAAACTACATGTCTCAAATTAACATATTCACAAAGTTAAGTCAGTGCTTCTCCTTTCCTCAGCCTAGTAGATAATTGAAGAAATGTAACAATCTATGGTGTAGACCATAACTGACATGACTTCTTCAATATGTTGCATTCTGGATGTCAGCTATTACAATTAGTACATGAGTGTTATGGGTCAAACATAATCTCACTAGCGTTAGGAATCAGACCCAAAAGGAAAGCAGCACCAGATATAAGAACAGACACAAAGCCAGAGTGTAGAAAAAGCAATAGCTGCCATCCTGTCCTCAGTTAGGATCAACGGTAACTATGCTGCTTATCTGCAAGTTTGTCTCCTCCAGCAATAATCCCCCCCCAAACCTGAAGATGCACAAGATACATTGGTTTAAGGTCTTTCCAAATTAATGTGCACAATGTAATTTACACTAGTGCCAAAATACCTTAATATTGTAATAGAAAAAATAAGTATTTCTCCTTATTAAAGCAGTTCAGCTGAACTCTGGCCAACTCAGTTGGGGGGAAAAAAAGAGAAGTAGTAGTGATAGAATGGAACTGGTCAGCCCTCCAATTTGGTGGGAGTTAGGGTGCAGAGCCCCCGGAAAAGTGGAAAAACTGCACATACTGTAAGTTCTACAAACCATATTTAACACACAAAAAAGTGAGGCCCAGCCATACATGCGTTCCCCTACTTGCTCATTCATGTGGGTGGCAGAGGGGATAGAATGGGTGAACAGGAGGACAAAGAAAGAAGATAACCATACTTTCTCCCTACTGCCTCTGTGAGTGAGCAAATGTGTGTTTTCTCTCTTCTCCTATCTCAACTCATTCTTCCCTCCTGCCCAGGCAAGTGAGCGAACCTGTGCAGGCACATTCCTCTTGTCCCATCCCCATCCCCTCTCCTGCCCATGCAAGTGAGTGTATATATGTGCCCTCCCTCATCCCATCCTATTCTCTTCATGCTGCCAGTCAAGCAAGGGAGCAAATGCACATGCTCACCTTCCTCCCACCTCATCCCCTTCCCCTCCCACCTGCACGGGTAAGTAAACAAGTACACATGCCCTCCTCCCATCCCATCCCCTTTCGCCAAGTAATCTGCAAATACTCAAAGTTGTAAATGCTAAACCCACAAATGTGGAGGGCCGATTGCAAAAGGTGGTTTCTAAAACCAGTTTTATTTTTTTTTCAGTCAGTCAAGCCTTTATTGCGGTCAACAAACCATGAGGCAAAACACTTGTTACATACAATGTATAACTTCTATATATATTATATACATTCTACGTGGGGATAAAAACATAGAAATATAAAATATTTATAATAAGATAAAATACAGTATGTAATTAATTAGATGTAATACATTTTAAAAACAGCTTAATAAGTTAAGTTTAAGATTAGACAGGAAACTATAAAATTTAAAACATATCATATGTAAAAATTTCTATTGAAGCTCATGCAACCTTTTTTCCTTGTATAGAATTCTTGGTAGCCCTACAGTTCCTAGAGATATGGCCCCATCTCAGGTGATTACTACAGAGGGGATTATTCAAATGTTAACATTTGTGTACCATAGACCTTCGAGTTTTAATAGCACTGAAGAGAAACTTTGCTACCTCCTCAGTTACTCTTTTTTCAGTATCCTCTAATAGATGTATTAAATACCATCCCAAAGATCTTCCAGGGAACTTGCTTAGGAGAGGCACTATTAACTTTAGCCCATCATCATTATAGAAGGTGCAATGAAAGAGTACATGAGATAAGGATTCTACTAGTCCCTCCCCACAGGGGCATAACCAGTTTTATATATAAATAAAAATGGATACAATTACAGCAAACAAGGAGCCATAAGTACTTACATCCATTAGCAGTGGAAGTCGTGTAACCCTTTGCATTGGGAGAATAAGGAAAGAAATCATAGGTAAATTCCTACACTCTTCCTGAGACTCAATCCGTGACAGCACTTCCTTAAATGCTGGATTATTAGCTCTGTGCGAAATTACAATAATAATAACAATGTTAAAGACAGTCTTAATTATGAATTAAATAACATGTTTGCCAGAACCAGAAAGGGCAACTATAAACAAACATATTTCAGCCTAATAAGCTGAGATACAAGTCTTTGGCCCCCAAGGACAGTCCCTTTTTTAAATAAAACAAACTAGGAAGCCTCAGTAGGTAGACTTGTTTCACATTTTCACAGTTTTAGACAGAAGAACAATCTATAGTAGGTAAGAGACTTCATGGCTTGTTCCTTCTCATAATAAAATCTTGTATATATGTATTTCTATGCTGAAACATGATTATCCAAACACAGCCACTGTACCCACTGCTGTTTCTACCTCATTTATCCACCAGTCCCCTAAACTATCTTTCCTCTCCTGTTGTGGAGCAAATTAGTAATATCTTCAGTGAAAAGGTGAATGAGGACCCGTGAAGGAATGAGTGGACAGTGCAACATCTGCAGCTTAACTTAGTGTCTCAGAGCAGTTATATACACTGGTCTCCTTTGAAGATGAGCAACTTTGAATTATATATAACTACTCCCTCTAACACTCACTAATGACCCTTTTCCCCCAGTATACTTTGGAGTGAGGTGCCTTATGTATCTACACAGAGGATCTTTTCTGTGTGATTCCACAACTTTGGAATGTCCTCCAAAAAACATCTGGCAAAATCAATGCATTGATTTCAGAGGGAATTTATTTTTTCAGCATGAGTTAAACTTCTTACTGGTCAACATCTTAAAGAGCGATGTTGCTTCTATATGTTTTGTAGCTTACTAGCCTCTCGTTTGTTTGAATTGATACTGGTATCTATGTGTACTATACTTGTATTAGTGTGATTCATTTTCTTCATGCCTTTTATACAACACCTTGGGATCAATTTGGATAAATGATTATTTATTTTAAATAAATAATAGCACTGAGTTCATCACTCAGACAGAAGCAAGATCTCAGTCTGAAGTTAATGCAGACAATCTATTTTGGTTACTTTGACTGAATTAAGGATGGTATGAAGACACAAACATATGTATAATTATTTACATAAATCATAAGTCAACCGATTATTATAGGAAATCCATATAGCATTAGAATGGCTGTTTTCAAATATAAATGGCAGTTTTTATCACTTACAGTAGCTTCTGGAGCGTTCGCTGCTGATACACTTCATTTGTGCAGTATTTCACATATGGATCAAAGGTTGATGTAGTATGTTTTTCTACAATATCACTGATGTCATCTATGAATATATTGTTCTGATGTCTTGCTTCAAGCTCTGTAAAGAACCTAGAAGATAACAAATTTAGAAGACACATTTCATTGTGTTCTGTTATCTGAAAGTCTTACAGGTCTTTAATTGGCTGTATAACCAAATACAAGCTTCTAAGTAGAGGAAACTTGGAAGTATCATATCAGAGAAGAGCCCCAGCCAATCTGTTTGTCAAGACATCTGCACATTTATTTCAACAAAAAATGATTGGCTATAGTACAAAATATTAATTTAGTACAAAATATTAATTTTATATTAGAAAAACTGATAGTATTTGTAGACATAGATTTTTTTAAAAAAAATTCTATCCCAGCAATGTAGAATCTGATGGAAGATCAATGTGGCTAGATCCTGCATGCTTTTACTATGGCAAAAAAGACTTATACTTCAAGGCTGGAAAGATAAACATTCACTATTATTGCTCAATGGTTAGAAGATTTTACTTTAGTTATCCATGAACATGTATTTTACAGATGCCAACTTGGAAATGTGGTCAGCTTATATTACTGTATACTCCCAGCCCACAGTCATATCTTATGTATCTCCCTCCACCTTTTTCTTTTCCTTCTCTTTCTCATTCTCTCTCTCCTGGCTTTTCTAGGTGCTTCAATATACATGCATCAATATACATGCTCATATTGGTAAGAATAATACCATTTAAGAATTGTCTGTCAGCTAAAAAATAAGAGTATAATCCAAATGACAACAGTAACATTCCATTGGTTACAAGTTCTTCCAAGGTTCAGGTGCATTTTAAGTGAAAACAACTACTGCTATAGAATTTCTTGCTGACTGAGATCCTGCCTTAATTCTTCCAATATGTCCACAAAGTTTTAACTACCACCCACTACAATAACTTTTCGGACCCATGTACAGAATGTTAATGAGCAGAAGTTTGTTTCTAGGTATAAATGGTGCCTGCTGGATTGGAGCAAATGAACGAATGTTTTCAACTAACTCCTGGAAATCACTGTATTGGCCAAAACATGCTAATATTAAAGAATAAATTAGTTTCTTCTGCAAAAGGCAGAACTATTGGACTACTTGCCTTTCTTAATATTGGAAAGTCAATGTATAACTATGCCTATTAAATTACATGATATCTTCAGGGAATTATGCAATGCCTCTTTGTCTGCATGTGGATAATTTGACAAAGTTCTGTTTATGTCTGTGCAAATATATTTATCTGTTCCTATCATCTGAATGTTTATGCTGGTGCTTCCTAATATTGTAATATTATTTTGATAACATGCTTTTTTATTGTTGTAAAAAATTTTTAAAAGCCTGTAGGAAGTAGAAATCAGGAGAGAAAGCACAACAGTTCACCTTGTTACTGAAGTAATTTGGTGCTGCTAAACACTGGTAAGTGTTTCAAAGATCAAAACTGAGCTGTGTGGATTTCTTCCTTGTAATGCTCCATAATTTGAGGGGGGATTAAGAATTGTAAAATCTTCTATGGAATACTGGCTGTAAAATTATGTCTCAGGTTTCTTTAATAACACCAAATAATTCGTTTAAGTATGTTTCACTTGAAACTAAGGAGGTTATGAGATTATGCTTTATGACTCATTTCAGTATAAACTAAACTTCCTGAGAGTTTATTCTTTCCCTCTTTATCTTGTTAAAATAAATATCTGCCCACTCTCAAGAGATTCCATTAACCAATCTAAAATCTACACATAACTCCTTCACTCCAGCTTCACTCCAGCTAGTTAGAGAAAGTAGCTGACTTTTAATCGATTGCTCTTACCCATTGACAAAATGAGGTCTCTCTGAAAATATTCTGTTTTAATTTGGTTTCTCTTGCTGAAAAGCTTTTCCACAATCAATATGCTGATTTGCAAATTCTTTTCAATTAAGAGTGAAGCAAGGGTCTTGCTGTTTCATTGATTCCAACAGAATCTAAAGGAAAAATATAACATTCTCCCAATCCTGTTGGGAAATTGAGCTTGGATGCAGGTGTAAAATGTCTTCACAGCCACAAACCACTTGCTACAGTACTAAAACGTGGAGCTTTCCGGCCACTGCAGTGTCTAACCAGGAGCTCAAGGTTCTATCCAAGGTTCTTGTATAGAAGTTGTTGCAGCCAGTTACAACTAATGCCACCATCATTTCATAGTAAGTCATCTGGGCTGTTAGGTAGCTCCATTTCAGGTATCTTTAGCCCTGGAGCTAAAGGTAGTTGTGCAACCAAATCAATTACAGATCCTGACCTTAGCACTCTTTCAGATGACCAAATGAAAAAATGAGAATCTGAGCCCAATGCCTCCCCCTAACTACATTCCTATTTGTTTTGTTTTATTTTGAGTCAACATCTGGTTCCTTTCTGACAAAAAAATACGCAACTGCTTTTCGTTTTCATTTACTCTTTTTAATAAGGAAACCTGACGCAGAGTAGTAGATAGAATTCTGATCATACCATCAAGATCTGGGTTCCAAATCACTACTCCATTATGGAGCTTGCTTGTAAGCTTAGACCAGTCACTAGAACTTAGCCTATCTCAAGAGTTTTCATGAGGGTAAAATGTTATATCACTATGAGTTTCTTGGAAGAGAGGTGGGTTAAAAGTATAATAAATACTTCTTCCATGCAGCCCCATCTCACTGCACATCAAGATTGAACACAGGCATGCAGAAGCAGAGAAAAAATCAGTCAAAAATAGCAACTATGAAACAGCAGATTGAGATTACCCATTGCCTGTTGTTTACATAGTTAAAATGCCATTACTCAGTGCCCCACAACATAATTGAGTAAAGGCAGAGGAGGGAGGGAGAGAACAGATACCATCTGGTCTGGCCCTCTTATATGCCCTTCCATGTATCTTTCCAGACTAGGGATCTAAACTTATCTATTTACTTGAGTATTTGTATACTGCTTAACACAATCTCTAAGTAGTTTATATGAACATACATGCCTAATACAACACAAACAATTGGGAAAAAAACTGTGTCTAGTTCTGGGCACCAGAATTCAAGGAGGATATTTACAAGCTGCAACATGTCCAGAGGAGGGCGATGAGGTTCTGGAAACCATGCCCTGCGAGGGGTGGCTTATGGAGCTAGGTGTGTTTAGCCTGATGAAAAGAAGGTTAAGAGGTGACATGACAGCCATGTTTAAATATTTGAAGGGATATCAGGTTGAAGATGGAGCAATGTTTTCTGCTGTTCCAGAGGCTAGGACACAGAGCAATGGTTTCACACTACAGGAAAAAAGATTTCACCTATGGTAAGAGCCATGGTAAGAGCCATTTAACATTGGAATATGCAGCCTCAGAGTGTGGTGGAATCATCTTCTTTGGAGCTTTTTAAATGGAGACTGGATGGCCATTTGCTGCGGCTGCTTTGAGTGTGTGTTCCTACATGGCAGGGGGCTGGACTTGATGGCTATTGTGGTCTCTTCCAACTCTTATGATTCTATGATTTCAATAATAACACAAAAAAGCCAGCAATTATTATCTACCAAAGAAAGCCTATATAAACTGGTATGTTTCTAACAGCCTTTCAAAGGCGAATACAGATCATGTAAGGGACAGTGATCCAGGAGCGTGGACACTACCACTGAGAGGGCTGACCTTCATGTTACATCAGTGGTTCTCAACCTGTGGGTCCCCAGATGTTTTTGGACTTCAGCTCCCAGAAGCCCTGAGCACTGACCATAGTGGCTGGGGCTTCTGGGAGCTGAAGTCCACAAACATCTGGGGACCCACAGGTTGAGAACCACTGTGTTACATGATGTTATTCCAATGATTATGGCAGTAGCATACCTAGCATATCTGACAGTGCAGATCATTTTTAATACCCCCCATCCACCTAACAACAATGGAAGCAGGGTTGGTGAACTGTCAACAAAATCAGCAAGATGTTAGTGAGACTTCCTCACATACTTACTTCTAAGACTCTTCAAACTCACTGTGAAGTGAGAGACTGACTCCACCCTTGCCAGAGAATGTGGAACTCCCTTGGGGTCTACTCCCAGGCATTCAGAGTTCTCTGATAGGCATGGAAAAATGAGAGAAGGGAAACAGTATCTCACATGCTTAGGTGACCAAGAGAAGATGGTTGCCAAAAGGACTTGTGGTCTCTGCAGGCCATTTTACAACTACATTTCTGGACTCAAGATCAGAACCAAGTTGCATTTTATCACATATTTCCTTCACTGTTTCTTTATGTGTAGGAAATGTTCTTTACGGTTCCCAGGAGAATGAACAGCCTACTCATGAAAATGCCTAGAAGCTTTATTTAATGAAATTCTATATTTCTAACCAAACGAGAAAACTGCACGCATCTCTTAAGCATAAATGTTTGACAGAATGAAGCAGCACACATTAAGTAACAAGAAAGCAAATCTGAAATGTTCATTATTTTAAGTATGATTTTTTTTCTCAATAGGATTTAAAATGGGTTCACATTCTTTGTAACTGCATATGCTTTATAACTCCATATATTGGATTAAATGATTAAATCATCAGACTAACTTCCAAGATCTTTGGTGAAATGCCATTCCCTTTTAAAATCCTCTTTTTTCTCACTTTCATAATGGTGTTTTTTGCTGCTGTTGTTGATGATGTTGCAACACTCAGAAAAAAGCCCATATAAAACCTTCTCATGAAACTTTCACAATTAATGTTGAACCATGAAGTTCTACAAAACACCCACCAATTGCTTCCTCTTTACAAATTAAAATCAAGGACCTCAATCCACAAATTAGAGCAGTCTGCATTCACAGAAACTTTTTTCTACATCTTGGTGGATCAAGGCAAATATATATTTAAAACAAAACAAAACACAGAATTCCATTAAATTACATCCAATAAGAAATTTCTGAACTTTTTATACAGTAAAAAAAAAAATCAATCCAAACCAGCCTGGCAAAGTTCCGTAACAGGCTGCATATTTTCAACTATATTAACATTACCAGATTACAACCTATTGACAGCCAACGTAATATGCTAGGGTAGTTTTTTTTTTCTCTACAAGCACCTGATTCAGAGTGGCAGATTTGAGTTGCCCAAACATAACAGTTTTTTCCAAAACCTAGAAAGACATTTTGAAAAAAAGACAAAAAAAATGCTGCTTTTTACCATTTGGATAATTATTCTTTTAGCCAATAATAATGCATTGGAGACTTTAAGAAGTGCTTCGTTAGGATAAAAAAATGTCCCATTATATAAGATAGCAGAATTAAGTGCTCATCTTCTTTACCCTAACATATATTTGAAAGTAATGACAGCTGATGGCTCCCAAATCAGAGGTGGTAAAGCTACTGAAGGCATAATTCCAAACTTTAAATGAGCTACCCATGTTGGTGCGCTTATTTGGAGGTTGCGTTTCAACTCCTTGGATAGCTCCTTGACCACTGACTTGCCAGGGCTGATAAGAGTTCAGCAGCATCTGGCAGGCCACACATTATCTGCCCCTACATTAAAATGCCATCCAACCAAAAACGAGATTAATAACTCCTGTATGAACAGAACCGGGCTTGACATTTCTCGCACTTATCTCTACACATTTTATATGCTAAACATAAAAAAGCAACAGGTTTTCTGAACTTTGTTCCCAACAGCCGAGCACTGGAGGTGATGCCAGTTTCCATAACAACCCTTCCACTGCCATGTGACAAAGGCTTTAATTGTTCTGTCATGTGTTCATATTTGAAGTCTTATTCTGACTGAATGCACCTTGATAAAACATAATAACCTTTCCCTCCCAATCCAACGTTACACACTCCTCAAAGCATTTTCAAAGGAGGCTCCAAACTACAAGTCAAGAAAAAGCAAGAAACAGACAAAATAATAATTTTATATTTTTCCTAAGGCAGTGAGAGACTTGATTCCATATGGTGTAAATCTCTCTCCACACACACCTCTTTCTCTGTCTTCATTCGCTAAATTATATATAAAATATATGAGTATTCGAATATGTCTTGTTCAAAAATATTGCTTAATGCCAAGTGGCATTAAGTATGAATAAGTAACCTATTAGTTCACACTGAAACTGCTAACTTAGCTAACAGGCAAACATTGAAAAATTGGACAGAATCCAAGAATCTGGTAGCAAGCTATGAGATGGCAGTTTTAAAACTGCCTCTACTGTTTGAGTCATATTAGTGTTGCCAGGTTTTCAGAGCAGCAATAAGGTCAAGATTCATGACACGCAGGGTTGACAGTCAGGAAGTAGCTATGAGCAAGTTTGTGTTCTGCCTAACTGCCAAATGAAAGTATTGATTTCAGTTAACCTAGCCATGCATTTCTCTGTAAGATTAACATATTGCCCACATTCTTAAATTACATCAGACAGACACTTCTGTCTTTATGTAGGGTCTACACATGAAAATACAGATTTTTTTTTTCATATCTCAATAAGTCTACATAAAGCTTCCCAGCAACCAAATAGCTGACATCCTTTATAAAAAGGGATACCTGCCAGGGACAAGCCTTCTGGCCCTCAAATAAGAGACATCTCTTATAAAAGGGACAACTGGCAACCCTACTTTGTAAGTTCATTTTCCACTGGCCCTGATGCGTTCTGACCCCAAAAATATACAGGATTTCAATAAAAGGTATTGATTTAATGCAGTATTCTCAGAAAAACCTGTCACTTGCTGCATACGCAGAAAAAGAGAGATCAACTATCACAAAAGGCATAAAACAGTGATTACAAACTTTTTAAAAAAACAATCAGAGCCATGATGCCAATTTGAAATTAGCCAGCAAACAGCTGCCAGAGTCAGGTATGCATGACACCCTTTCTTACACTGGCTTTTCCTAACCTAGAGTCCTCCAGGTGTGAAAGGCTACAAACTAAGTTTGTCTGTTTCAGTATTCATTCATCCAGCAGCAACCATCACTGAATTAAATAGCTCTTACTCTGAAGGAGACATGGAAGTACTGAACAGAGTCTTAAAAAATGAACTTTACGTCCAAGGTACACATGATGAAAGATGTGTCTCTTTTTGGAAACAGAAGCTAGTTCTTTTATCAAAGGAGGGCTGCTTAATTATCTTCTTGCTGTTATTATATAGCGTTATTAGGATCATCCCAACACTAGCTTAAAATTCTTTTCGATATACAAAGCACTTTTCCTGCACTAGCTTTGTAAGCCACATTCCAGATAAAAAGTGTTATATAGATTTCCTCCTCTTTCATTTTTTTCTCATTAGTCCTTAATTTGAATTATTAGTGTACTGCTTAATGTTACTTTTTGTTTATTACTGTGAAATGTTTAATCCATTGTATGATTATTTAAATTTTGAGTTGGAATTATTATAGAATTATCCACAGACCTTCCTGAAAAAGTCATATAGACAAAATATTTTTTTTAAAAAAATCTGAATACAGGAATTTAAATGTCAGAACAGTCTGGCATTCCAAGTCACTCTACACAAAAATATATTCCTGGTTACTCCAATATTTCTTCATTTTGACCATATAACTGGGGGGGGGGTCATTTTGATGTGAATATGCTAATATTAAATAACTGGACATCAGTGACTACTATTAAAGATTTGGGGATCAAAAATCTTTGCTTATCTACAACAAACCACTCAGATCTATTTCCTGTCCATCTCTGTTTGGGAGAACAAATATGATTCAAGAATACGCAGCTTCCAGGATTATAACAATTTCTTCCTGGCTTATTGCTTATAGCTGCTTTGCACATAATATTAAAATATGGTGTAGTGTTAACAAACAAGACTTGGATTCAAGGGTTTTCTATCACCTTTCCTACACTGGCATGGCCCCAAGAAGCAGATTACAAACATTTGCTTCTATTTTAAAAAATGAGTAATGAAGGGAGGAAAAAAAAAGAAATGTGGTAGCACCTTTAAGATTACCTGGTTTTTATTTTTTGCATGAACTTTCATGGATATAAACCCACTTCTTCAGACGAAGAAGTGTGTTTACTTGTTATTTTGAACCCACATGAACATGAGGTGTTAACTATGGTTTAGGGAAACAAGTCAATTTTGAACCATGGTTTATTATCCTGGCTTGTGTTCTTAAGCCACAGTCTCAAGTTTGGACAGAAGAAAAACCTGTGCTGTAGCATTATGTCCAAATCAATGTATGTTTAGAAACAAAGTAAATGTCATTCAACTACATTTAATTAAAAATCTTCATTAAAAAAGTAGCCAAAATACTTTGTATACGGGCTTCAGATAATCAATCCATACATATTTCTATAGTGTATTCACTATAGGAAAAGCTGCTGGCCACTGATATTTCAAAGCACTTTTAAAAACATTTTTAACAGATCAAAAACGTGCTCTGGAAAAAAACGTGTTGTTACTTTAGTTTGAGGAAGAGAATGTCACATTTAGTTTCTATTCTAAGCTAGGGGAAAAGAACACTGACGCTGGATTATTTTTTTTTCTGAAAAATAGGTATAAATTATAATTTTAGCTTAGTATATTTTCTGATTTTTCTTGTATAACTTTCAGTCCCTTTGAAAACTATTCAGGAGTCAGAATTGCTCACAGTATGCTTCGCTAAATTTATATCTAATCCAGCCCAATCCTAGCCTTCAGCCCCAGGATGAACCAAAATAATCAGCAGTTCATTTGCTTTCCTTCAGTTTTCCTTCAGTCCAGGTCTAATGGCTGAAGATTTGAATCTGTGCCTTACACTCTGCTGCCAACATCACACAATAGGAAGCACACAGACGCAGCCCGGTATCAAAGTATGCAAATAGTCATTTAAACACACACCCTCTGTGTCTCTCTAGCATATTCAAAAACCTAAACTGATTGAAGCAATCTTTAGATGTCTGAAGTGTTGTTCTCAACATCGCAAATGACAAAACTAGTTCTAATGTGCCAAAGTTAAGAGGGGATTGATGTCAATTCAACACCAGTGGCAATTTTATTATAGTATTTCAGTGATGGATCAAGAGACTGTTGTGGGTTTTTCAGGCTATGAGGTCGTGTTCTAGTAGTATTTGCTCCTGGCGTTTTGCCTGCCTCTCTGGCTGGCATCTTCAGAGGATCAATTATTGGAGGATTCAATGGAGGATGGATAACTGTCTTTTAGGGCTAGTTTAGCTTTAAAGTTTCTGCACTGACCAAATTCTTGGTCTAGATGGCTGAAAAAACCTCTTTCAGTTCTAACATAATATCCTTCACACTGTTGTCTGGAGCATCCACACATTGTGTACCCTTTTGAAAAAAGGGGAAATTATCTGCTAGACAAAGAAATTAAGTAAAGCTGCTAAAATGTCTCCTTCAGGTTTAATTTAGATTTGCTTACCCCAATATCTGCATTTATTTGTTAACAAATAAATTTGGCTACCTATGAAAGGTTCACTATTTTTAGTTCCTTCAATGAACTCCTGTTCTTGCAGGTATCTTCTCAGGTATCTTCTTTCTGAAGTTAGATGTGCAGGCAGTACAGAGACAGACTGATATAGGACAATAAGGTAAGTGTTCCTCTTACCCAAAATACTGAATGAAATGTAATCCAGTGCAACAAGTTTCCTCTAAGAGAAGATAAACAGTAACAACAGCTTTAAGAGTTCTAGTATTAATCTAAGCTCAAGGGCAAGCATTATATCATTGTTACAACACAAGAAATCAATGTGCTCATATTAAGTAATACCTCTCTGTATGTCACATGAAAAGTCAAGCTAATTTCTGGCAGGATGATTTCTTTACGTGAGACATTTTTTTCTTTCTTTATGTCAAGGAACATTCAGATGTTTAATTCTGTACACATAGTCATGTATGTTCAGATATGTAAATGGCATCAACAGCATGGTATAGTGCAGTGGTTCTCAACCTGTGGGTCCCCAGATGTTTGTGGACTTCAGCTCCCGGAAGCCCTGAGCATTGACTATAGTGGCTGGGGCTTCTGGGAGCTGAAGTCCACAAACATCTGGGGACCCACAGGTTGAGAACCACTAGTATAGTGGTTTGAGTGTTGAAGTATGACTCTGGAGAACAAGGTTTGAATCCCTGCTCAGCCATGAAAACCCATCAGGTGACCCCAGGCAAGTCACATGCTCTCAGCCTCAGAGGAAGGCAAAGGTAAACCCCATCTGAACAAATCTTATCAAGAAAACCCCATCATAGGTTTGTCCTATAGTCACTGTAAGTCAGAAGTGACTTGAAGGCACAAATCAAAAACAACCACTAGCACTTTGGCAGTAATGGATAGACAGATCACAGGAAACTGTTCCTCATGGACTTTTATCTTTCAACCAGCCTTTGTGCACCATGTGGTACCTTTTACATATAGGTAGGTGAATATCTCTATATTTCCTGAGCAAAACATAAAGTAACATCCCCTTTTTGTTTATTTACAATGTAACAACTCAGTTTTATTAGATGATCATTAACACCAGCATTCTGAAAGAACTTTTTTTCTCATTCTCTTCATAATATATGTAAATGCCATATATATTTGTATGTTTTAAAAAATAAAAAATAAAAGGCCCGATCTCTAATCATGTTACATATTATCTATAATTAATAGCTTATTTGTGGAAATCTTTAACCATTCAATCCATATCTGCAATGCAGGAGTGAAACCAACTCTTCATATCATGTATGACTTCATGAATCATAACAAGAGACAACTGTCCTTTGCCAGATAGAAGGATCTGGGTTCAAGACCAAGATCAGTCATGCATTAGAGACTCTG
Organism: Iguana delicatissima; assembly: GCA_948472985.1. NCBI lineage: Eukaryota > Metazoa > Chordata > Lepidosauria > Squamata > Iguanidae > Iguana > Iguana delicatissima. The sequence continues at coordinate 80,326 of CAOKZL010000661.1, forward strand.
GTGAACTTCCTCATAAAGCTCATTACATAGGCAAAACACAAGGTCTTTCTGAACTTGCCTTACAGGAGTCTATTAATGTTCTAGTACCATAAACTGATCAGAAATGGCATCCTTAAAAAATTACCTCATACAGCTGCAAGGGATTGCACATATTGGACCTTTCCCCAATAACACAACAAACTATTTTCCAAAGGATCTTGCACCCTCATAGAAATGGAGTGGCAAAGTCTAATTCTGGCAAAGGATATGGGGGAGGGTGGCAATGGCTTGAATTCAATGTAATATTACACAAAGGAAGCCAGCATATTGGCAGAGTTCCAGTAGGGGTTTTTTTTTTTTTTTTGGTCCAGCTGCACAAGCAGCAACAACCACAGCCCATGTACCACATGATCTTAGGCCCTTTCCGCATGGGGTAAGTAGTACAGTGTGGTGCGACCTCTGATGGAGGTCGTCCGCACCGTGGGAGCGGACTGGGTCGGACTATTTGTCACAGTTCCACACCTCAGTCCGCTCCGGAGCGACCCGAAGTGGTCGCGCAGTGTGCTTTTTAACAACTTGTTTTTACAGGTTTTTCAAAAACACAGAGCGCACCACTCCGTTCCCACGCTCCAGTGCAGATTTGCAGCCGTGCACCAGTGCATGCCTGCAGATCTGCCGGGGTGGGCTTCCAGCTAGCGAGCTTCTCCGGTTGGTGGAGAGCCTCCACCAACCAGAAGCCACCATTTTGGATGCCGGGGACTGCGGGACAGCGAGCTCGTACTGCTCCGTATGGGGACAGACTTACCCGGCTGCCAGTAAGCTCCATTTCAGTGCGGTTTCCCCGTTTCCCCCTCTACGTGCGGAAAGGGCTTTAGACTAATTACATACAGCCTTCCATCAAATTTCATGCTGCCTGGGGCTGGGGAGCAAGGCAGAGCAAATGGGAAAATGGGAGAGGGAAGGCAAAACTGTTGGAGTCACAGAACAAGGGAAAGCCATCTGCAGACATGCAATTCAGTTTCCCGGCAAGGGGGAAGAAAAGTGGGCAAGAGCCAAAACGGATGGGGCAGTAGAAGGCATGAAGGGAAGGACTCTGCAGGTAAATCAGATCAGACTTTTGGCAACTGGGGGAGATGGGGAAGCAAAGAGAGAATGAGAGAGTAGGGGATATGTGCCATGATGTGTCAGAACGCTAAAGAAACACACACAGAGAAAAACAAAAGACATGCAATTCTGTAATGCTAAAATCAGCTCCACCCATTACAGAATGCAGCCAATATCTCTTCAGTAGGTCCAATGGCTATTAATTGGAAAAAGGTTCCTTACCACTGGAGTAGAAGACAAGAAGCCTAACTTCAAATATGTACCTAGCAATGGAATGTACTGAATAATCTTGTGCACAGGTTGCTGTCTTTTGACATACCTTATTGCACAGAGATAATGAAATAGTAAGCACTAGGATGTCGATCTAGCTGGTTCTTGGAGTGAGAGCCTGCATACAGTAGGGGTTTTATTGCTAGGCTCTAGAGGACCAGGTTTCAAATAGCTGCTTGGCCACAGAAACCCACCAAAAGACCTTAGCAAGCTATGCTCTCCCAGCCTTAGAGGAAGGCAATGGTAAACCCCCTCTGAGGAAATCTTGCCTAGAAAACCCTGTGATAGGTGGTATGGCTGCCAGAAATCAGAAATGACTAGGTGCAGACAACAACAAAATCAACAAGAAGATTTGCATCCTAGTTAATATGTGTGGAATCCTCCGCTCTCAGACTGCTTTTGTCAATACTCCTTCTGCCCTGCAGCCTCCTATGTACCACAAACCTGTGCTCAAGGATTGTGCAAACACACCAGACAGTGTTGGAGTTTGCTTAGAAGGCTTTGGGGAGAAGAAGAAGTCAACAAAAAATGCTTTCCTCCTTTCCATCAACTGATTCCAGAACTCCTGTCAACAAGGAACCTTACCATTCATAGAAGTACAACCCATGAATATGCATTCCTGAGCCATTTGAAGAAAATTTTTATATATATATATATAGTGATTGAGTCTTTTCCTATTGTTTTAATAAAATGTCCTCTTTAGTTAGTGGTTTGAGCACTGGACTATGACCCTACACAGCACAGTTCCATTTCCTGTTTGATCACTGAAATCCACTGGGTGACCTTGGGTGTGTCACACATTCTCAGGCCCAGAAAACCCCATGACCAGTCAGCCTTAGGATTGCCGTAAGTTGAAAACAGCTAAAATGCCCACAACAGCAGCAGCAGCAACAAAAACAACAACATCCTGCTCCTCCTCCTCTTCCTTGGTTACCACTTTAGAACTTTGAAAGAAAGGAAAAGACAAATCTAAATAATGAGCTATGGAAAAAGTAAAATTTCTACTCAAATGTCAGCAAAGGTTAATAGCCACACACTAAGAGGGATCCAGAAGGGAAGAGGAATGGAACATTAAGTGTGCTGTGTAATAAATAAATAAATATATAAGCATGCTGAGCACATAGGACAGACTACTGAGACAAACTATATCACTACACATTTAAGAGAAGTTTAAATTATATCACTAAATTTTCAAAAGGGAGTTTAAAAGTAGCTTTTTATGTGCAACAAGAGCTAGTATATAACCATCAGAGTGATTGTCCCTCATTTGATTAATATGAGGTAATTTAATAAGATTACTCTGAATGAAATGGCTTAAGAATTAGACTTTGTTTTTGTTTTGTCGTGTTGTGTTTTGTTTTGTTTCACAGTGTTTTAATCTAAACTGAGAACAGGGAGAGTAATTTGAATAAAAAATTAGTAGAAGACCCAAGCAAAATTTCTTCCTAGTGTCTTCATTGGCATCTCATGCACTGAGAATTTTCAATTAGAAAAAATGTGACTGCTTTCTTTTTAGTGCACCAGCTTACAATAGAACCAGCATGATGTAATGGCTTGAGCACTTGATTATGACTCTGGAAATCAATGTTCAATTCCCCGCTCAGCCATGGAAACCCACTGTATGACCCTGGTCACATCATACACTCTGAGCCTCAGAAAACCCCATGATAGGTTGGCCTTAGAGTTACCATTAAGTCAGAAATGACTAGATGCACACAACAACAACAACAAGGACAACAAGCTTCTGACATATTGGTAAGATGGTAGGAATCATGTGGATCTTCAGAGGTTGTTGGATCAAAATACTGGAAACTGCAGCCCAACAGCATCTGGAGGATCACATGATTGCCATTTCTGCCTTAGCATACTGCGTCCTTACCATAAAACATAGAGGGAACAGAAATTTTTGTCACTCAAACATACGTCTGCCTTGGCCTTAATTAACTTCTTGTTGAAACTAGAGCAGACCCACTGAATCACTGAGAAACTGATAAATTAATATTAGATTTCATTGACTCAATGGGTCTGCTCTAGATGGGGTTGGCAACTGAATTTACACCATAAAAAAGCAACATATTAGGACATACCACTTACATGAAACAAACAAACAAAAGGATGAAAAGATATTACTACAAGATGTCAGCAATATTCAGTACACTAAATAGTGTAATTCTATGCAAGATTACTTCAATGTTAAGTCACACAGATTTCAGTGGGGCTTTCTCCTTAGAAAGAGATGAAGCCTAGACAAGATTATTCACCAGTATTCCTCTGCTTACGACAGAAAGGGTTAAAGTAGATCAGATATTTATGGGACTAACACATACACATTTCAGATCGTAATCTAAAGAATCAACAGACTATTCTCCAAATTTGTTTGAAACAAAAATATCAGCAAATATGAACATTTCACATCCATCAGTTTTTAGCTGTGAAACACAACTAAATCACAGAATGTCACACAACTTGGATGCATCCTGTTCCCACACATTTCTAATTTTGGAAAAAGGCTGTTTCCTTGGTTTGAAACCAGAAGAGAAATGCCTTAATTAAAGAAGTCTGTCAAATCTTGTAACACAGCTCATATTTTACCGCATGCTGTCTGCCAACACTTATCTGCCAACACTTATAACACCACATCAATAAATCCATTATTAATTGACCTATGTCACAAATATGCAATGTTTTGTGTGAGAGCAATCTCATAAAATATCTCTTCGGGCAAAGATATCTATCACAATATGAGTTCAAGTAGTAATTTCTTAAGAAAGGAAAACATCTTTTAAAAAAACAGCTTTAAACAGCAATCCTGGAGTCAATCATGCATGCCCTGTTGAAATCAATGGGACTTAAGAAGGATTTAATAGCAGGCAGCATTTAGTAATTAAAGGCTGCCATCCCAAATACATAGTATCTGCACATGAGGAAAAAACCACAGACTTATCTGCAGTTTTGCCTTTTCCTTCCATTGCCACAGCTCATATGGCAGAAGAGAAAAAGCTACACTTTAAACTCAGTTAAAGATTGTGTCCTTAACAAACAGAAGACAAATCCCACAAAATCTCCAGTTACGCATATAGAACATGATCTTTTACCATGCAGGCACAGCACATGTATGTATAGGGATCCTGACAGAACTTATGCATTCCCAGTCCAAGCCACACGCAGCTCTAGTGGGCATGCAGGGAACTGGAAGCACGGCATGCTCCATTCAGTGCTCTTTGGCTCTGCTCAGTCAAATTATTCAAGCTTTCACATTCCAGTAAAGCAGTAAGGCTTTATGAGTATACAGGAGGTGCTCAGAACTATTACCATCTTCATAACTCTGTTTTGCTACCTAAACACTCCTACAGCTCAAGCTTAGGGTGGGGTAGAGAAAGGAGGAAGGCTCTGTTAAGTGTTATGGAGAATCATCTGCGTTATAAAAATAGATCACACCCATGAGTTTTCACCCATATACAGACAGCATTTGTTTAGTCCATGACGATATGGATTAGATTTTATTTTTCCAGTTATTACCACAAAACAGTGTCTCTTTACAATCAACACAACGGTAAAACTCTAAAATAAAAAAAACCCTCTAAATAAAACACGAGGAAAGCAGTAAACTTTGTTACAAATTCATTACTTCGTTTCACAGTACATTTGTATGTTTTAATTTCATTAACTTGAAACTAATTAAGCATGCTGATTAAGGAAGTGTAGCAATGATGATTTGCCAATAATGCAAACATTAAACCATATAAAAGTTTCTGGAAACTAACAAAAAAAAGTTGGAATAGATCCTTCTTTAAAACTTACTTCTTACTTGCTTCACAGACATCAGCAATATTGGAAAAGAGGTGATGGCTTTCTGTCTTTGTCATCGTAGAAGCTAGTTCTTTAGAGTTTTTAAACATCCGAATCAGAATCTCCAGACTAAGTAAGTATGAATGTTCTGAAGATATTACTTCAAATATAGCCTGCATATGGGGAATGGGGAAGAAGAAAGAGACAAAATTCGTTTGGCTTTAGGTGACAAAGTAATACACAACAGCATCTCTTCACAATGGGCATTTTGAATCTACATAGATATCAAAGTCTTAAAAGACCTCTTTGGGTATTTTTCAGTAGACCGTATTACAAATTATTCCAGGTTCAATATTTTCAAAGCATAGTCCAAGGATGCATAAAACATGTACATTTGAGGACCATTTCATATATTTCAGATTTAACACGTACCTCAGTAAAAATCCAATAATCAACACACGCACATTTTAAAATAATGTGGTGCTGAACCAAGATCCATGAAATTTTAGGTCCATACAACGTATTTTTATAACGAAATGCGCCCATGCTTTTGTTTTGCCTATTCAAGGGTTTACTACAGAGTCACGCTAAATTTCTAATGTGGGATGCTGGCCTCAGCGCACACACACACACACACACACCCAGTAGTTAAAGGGTTGGATCTGGATTTGAAATACAAATTTTAAAGCCCTACTCAGCGCCCCCCCCAAAAAAAAGACAGATGGCCATAGGTCAGGCACTAGGGCCAAGTTTAGATATACATTTATACCTGCTGAATAAACAAGGGTTTATCGTAGTGCTACTCAAAGTGGTGGTCCCTGGGAAGGTGTAGCCCCAGAACTACTGGATGCCAGTCCCTGGCATGTTGGGGGAAAACAACAACAACAGTTGCCAGTCTGCCACGTCGGACAGCTTGAGAAGAACCAATTTACGGGGCTGAGAACCAGGACCGTACTTGTGTAATCAAATCCTGGGTACAAATTTGGTTTGTAAACTGTGCAGCAACCAGTTTCCTTGGCTGGAATATAACAGCACACTGTGGTTTAATAAGTCTCAGAAGTCTCACAATGAAGCATGCAAATTGCTCATTCTTGGTCTAGGAAAGCTTTTTTTTTAATCACTTCAAGTTGTTTCATTTGAACTGTACCAATTTCTTAAGTGAAATCCTCTCAAAAGTTTTTGCAAGAAAAAAACTGATAAGTTTGAAGCTAAATGTTAATTTTTTAAAAGAAAATCAGAAATTAGTAACAACAGAAATATATGTTCTGGCTGTTCTAATCTTTGGAGGAGATGACAGATGTGCCTGTTTCTGGTATTCCAGCAGAATGTTAATAAATAATTATTTTGTTTTGAAATGCAAAATAAGAGAGAAATCAAATGCTAATTCTTGTTGGGAAATGCTATATACAAGCTCTTTCTCCACAAAAATCGCTCATTGAGGGCATGAAAAATTCTAGTTTCTTAAAGATTCAACTTCTTAAAGCAGTGGAAACTGAGATGCAGCCATGCCAGATGCTTTTACAAAAGGTCAGATGGCTGAAAAGGAAAAGGGTAGGTCTCTAGAATGCACATGCAGCCTCCCACACATGCCTTCCAACCCAGCCTATTTCTTCTTTTCTTCTCTGCCAAATCCTTTCCAACTCTCAATCCGCTTCCAGTGCTACAGCTGGTTTAACAAATGAAGCAGAACCTGACAGTGAAGCTTGATTCAAACATTACTCACTTAGATTATGTAGTCTCTGCACAGTCCTTTATAGACTCCAGTGTGACACATCTCTGCCCTGACTAGCTTACAATCCAGAATTAACCACAAGGGAAACAAAGGATGGGGAAGGGATCAAGAGAAGGAGAATATGCAACTGTTTCAGTTATGTAGCATGATAATATTAATGTAAAAAGAAGTATTTAATTCTTACAAGTTTGTTGTTGTTTGCAATGGAAAGATGTTTCGACATACCCATTAGGATCCCACTGTGCTTTTTTATTGCCACTGTCTTTCAAATTATGTCAGCCAGGAGTCTGCAATATGCTATACTGTAATGCTGAACGGGATAAGCACTTTGGTTTGTTTGCTTAAAATGTCCTCAAGCTATGAGGAGACATACACAAAAATTCATATTTTGCATGAAGTGAATGGAGGAGGCAGGAGAAGTCATACTGTTGTAATTCAGGTTTATTGCCTTCAAATTTCTGCAACCATCACAGGCGATTTTTTTGCCTTAGTGCTGCAATCATGAAAAAAAGATTTGCCCAAAAAAGAACAGTAGTGTTCTCTGACTTGTTTGTTTCAATCTATGTATTTTTGTTCAGCTAAAGGACATTGATGCACTGGTTTTCAACACTATTTAAGGATTCTTTGTTTCTAGTTTTTATGACTGTGTTCATTGATTCCTCCAAGCTAAGAAAGTCCAAGGCTAGGCAAACTAGTTCTGAAAGTGAAACGTAATACAGACTGTCTTTATAAATCTGCAAGAAGCCAAACATATAACGAAAACTGGTTTTCAAAAGTATTTGACAGTACTCTAAAATGCTGAGTTCTCAAAAAAAACAAAAAAACAAGGAGTGCTTGAGCTCATATATAATCAAATGATGCTAAGTGGAGATGAAGAATGGTAACATATTTGTCAATTACTTCTTCTCACTCAAGAAAAGTGATAGTCCCATCAGTGACAGTGTGAAATGTAGTTTATTTGCATGGCATGAATGCAAACAGATGTCTGAAGCTTGATAGCTTATGAATACTTGGTGAATCTCTTTCAAGAGGCATTGTAGCCGAAGTTTTGCATATGACCCTGGGAGAAGTAGATACATTTAAAAACAGAATTTGATAATAATTTAAAGAGAGGTGTTTTTTAAAAAAATAAATAAATAAAATAAGATTATTAAAAACATTACTGTTTAGACTGCCCTATTTATTTCTTCTTGACCAAATATATTATTTTATGTATGGAATTCATAAACTGTGCAGCAACAGATATTGCCAGCGATGGACCATTATGTCTTTTTCTAATTTCACATGTTAGAACAGACAAAAATAGAAATTATTATCTGTCTTTCATTTTAATGGTCGCTGTTGCTTTTTTTAAAAAACCCCTCACCTCAAGTCATGTATTCTTTTTCATCCTTTGGAGAAGTGAACCTTGAATTATCATTCCAGGTTTAGCATAAGAAAATTCCTTCACTTTTTACTGGTATGTATCCTACCTTTAAGAGAAATAGGTTTTATAGCACTCATCCAGTATCACCTCTATGTATTCCTGACACACAATATCTCACACCCTAGCCTATTCTCGGTTTCTTTCAAATGTCAAACGTTCCTGTCACAACATATCAGATAATCTCCCAAACGCTTCTCAAGAGACTTTCTCTGCCCATTTTTGTAAGTCGTCTGTCTTCTCAATCCAACATTCTTTCCCACTTAAGCTTGAATCATTATCCAGCTTTACATGACCCCACAGTACTTTGCCCTGGACTGTAGCGGAGGAGAACTGCTCCATTCGCCAGCTCTTCCCTTTACAGTTCTAACTGTGTAACCATAAGCACAGACTCTCTCGTCAATGGGCAACAGTCCCTTCTAAGCATGTTTCATAATGTACACTTTCGTCTTGGTATTTCCTACACTGTCTATTCAGGTTGAAAATCTGACTTGACTTACACTCAAAAGCCTCTTTTGGTCCTTCTTTATGGTCTTTCACTGAATTGGCAGGACTGATCTGTGGGAGAGCTCTCTTCAGGTGCTGTTCAAACCCAAAGGAGCTGAAGGAGACTATCCACATTCATCAAGAGCAGAGCAGAAGCCTCTAGAGGACTGAGGAGGAGAAAACAGGAGACTTTTAGGGTCACTCCTCATGTTATAAAAATATAAAACTGTAGCCAGGTGCTGCCATAAGTGGAACTTTAATCCTGTTCACAACAAGGGGGATGTGTTTTCCTTCATTTCCCCCTGCTCCCTACAGATCCTCACATTGTGCATTAACTGTCTCCTCTGAAGGATTGAAGGATCTTCCAGAACAACATCGGAAGCAAGGGGGAGGGAAAATCTACAAAAAATCATGTTCTCTCTCATTTCTGTGAGCAATTGCCTCCCCTGGATAGCCAGCTCTTTGCAAACGGAAAGAAACTTTCCTTTCACAGAGGGGTTATCATGGATCCAGTCCACAGTTGCTGTCTTACTGTCACTTCCATACCAGAACATATACGACATAAAACACAACTAGCTCCAAAGGAAAACTGAGAATTAAAGAAATCAGGGTGGTTACTTCTGCAAACTCTGTTATTTTCGATACCAGGCTTTCCACACATTTATCTGAAGTAGGAAAAAGCCTCAAAGGAGTCAGAAGATCCTTTTTATCTGAGCCTCTCATTAGATACTTCACTATTTACCAGATGTGCTGTATATATGTATCTTCATATACCTTCTCTCTTTGGATAATCAACCTTTATTCTAGACAAGCTGCATAACCCCAGGAAGTCTGAACAATAAAACAAAACTCTATTATAATTCAGTTCAGAGAAATAAAAGAGAAAAAAGGAGAACCAGAATTCATTCAGCTTGGGTTCCTTGCAAGCAAGTGGATAAAAGGTTTCTCCTAATAATTCTAATAAATCAGCTAAGAATAAAACTATTAATTTACCTCTTGTCTTTTTCTTTCTTCTTGGCTGATGGTCTGGGATAACCCATTGCTTGTCACCTGAAACAAATTACAAATGATGAATCTACTTCTGTTAATTCTTTTTTGTAGTCAATAATTTATTCAGATTTTTATTGGCTTGGTTGAAATCAACAACAACAACAATTGTTTTTAGACCCATGGTAAACAACAAAATATTACAATAAAGCACAATAAAATTCCACAATGTGTTCAGATATAACCATATATTTTGTGTGTGTGTGTGTGTGTGTGTGTGTGTGTGTGTGTGTGTGTATCTCCATGTACAGTATATTAAAACCCTGGCCAGGATTCTGTGGCATAACTTTATGATAACGGAGGTACATTGCTGATATGCAACCACGTTAGAGAACTGAAATGATGCACAGTGCAGCACTATGCAAGATGTCCTGTTGTCCAATGAGGACTCACATCACATAATAAGGCACTGTGCAAGATATCCCACAGTCCAGTAGGGTTCCCACTGCACAACAGGGCACCATGAACAGGGACATTTTTTCCAGCCAGGCACAGGGCACCAGGCACAGGGCACCCATGACTTCCGCGGCACCCATTCTGAATTACTAGTGGCTGTGGGTCCCTTGGGGGCCACTGCTCCCTCTTGTGCTGACAATGCAGAAGAGCAGCCTGTCCTGCCAAGTGCCACACTGCTGTGTATCACAACTATTGTGCAATACTGCTCACTTCACCTCTGTAACAGATTCCTGAATACTTAGCAGTGACTTCTCAAGGTCACTCAGTGGGTTTCCATGGCTCAGTGTAGATGCGAACCCTGGTCTCCCAGTATCCTAGTCCATCACTCATACAAGTACACCAAACTGAATCTCATGTGATAAGATGCTCCAGCACAAAACCAGACCATGTGATAATGTGATCCAGTACAAAATTTGATCCCAAGTACTTATGGCTTTAATGTGTCCAAAATTATTTATTATTTTGGATCCCTCCTTTCTCTCAGGACTTGGACTCAAGTCAGTTCACAACATCTGGTTATAAAACCAGATACAACTAAAAAAATCAACAGATAATATTAAGACAACTGAATTAAAAAATAGTTTACATATGGCGGAGGTGGGAAGGATAGCTCCCCTCCCACTGAAAAAAACCTACCTCAGCAGCCAGTCAGCTGCCAAAAAACTGCCTGAATTAAAAGAACTTTGCTAGTCAGTAAAAGAATAGAAAGAAGGAGGGCAGCCTAGCCCCTCTGGAAAGGAAGTTCCTCAACCTGGAAAAAGCCACCTTGTGCCTGTGAGGGTGACTGGACCAAAAAAATGGCATCCCCTGAGCATCTTGAAACTTTGGCAGACTCATACAGGGAAATTCTGCCCTTTAGATAGGCTGTTCCAAAAAACATAATTTTTCATTGCTTCTAGGGAAAAAAAAACCCAGAAGCTACTGAAGATCTACTATGGAAAACATGTTCACTGTTACAACTCTCTGCTGAGTTTCAAAAGTGGCCTAACAGACATAATCAAGCCTGACTGGCATCATACAATGAGCAAGATTGCCAAGATTTTCCCCAGAAACATCATAGTTGCTATTCTAACCAAAATGAATACAACTTGCTCCATGCTGTGACTGAATTTTATCCACCTGTTGTTGTTGTTGTTGTTGTTGTTGTTGTTGTTGTTGTGTGCCTTCAAGTCATTTCTGACTGTTGGCAACCCTAAGGTGAATCCACAACAGGGTTTTCTGGGCCTAAGAGTATGTCACCTAGTGGGTTCCTATGGCTGTGCAGGGAATTGAACCCTGGCCTACGGCTCAATTCACCACACCATGCTGATTCTCATATATTTATTAGCAAAGCTTAACAAAGAAGCATCACTCTTAAGGCTGGGGCAGGGCCAACTAGCCCAACCTGTGCTAGGCAGGAATACACAACTAAAGCATTGCTGAAAGATAGCCTTTCAAACTCTGTTTAAAAACCTCCGAAGAAGTAGATTCCACTGCTCTCTCAGACAGATTATTCCACTGTTGAGTAGTTCTTACAGTAGTTTTTCCTGATGTTTTAGGCTGAATCTTCTTATAACTGGATTCCATTTTTTCACATTCAAGTTTCATAAGCATGACAAAACAAGTTGATTCCATCTTTTACACGGCATCCCTTCAGATTTTTAAAGATGGATACGATATTACCTCGCAATCTGCGAGTCATGGAACACTGGAACTTCTAGAATATGCAGTGCCTCCAACTCACATCCCAAACAGCAAGCCCATAAAATTATTACACGGTTGACTGTATGAAAAGCACAGACAGCACAAGAAGAATCAACAGGATCCCACTTTGTATATTTGAGACTGAAGTACATCCAGTAAGGCAACCAGAACACATTGAGCCACAAAACCAAGCTAGAATGAGCGTTTGGTATTAACCAGGAGCTTCATGGCCACCCTGCAGACTAACAAAATTTTCCATGACACAATACTGTATTAGGAGCGCGCACACAGTTGATCAGAATAGAAAGAATTGATTTTTATAAGAAGGACATAGGAAATTCTATGTTTAGATGTGTATTTTAAGGAAATTTCAGATTAAGTTTATTTGCTTGCTTGCTTTATGTTGTGAACACACTCGTCTATAGTAATGTAGAGATAATTTGTGAAGTGAATGATACTGTAAATTTGAATAAAAAGGATTTGAGCAGAGTAAAGATCAGGTAGAAACTTAAGTTAGTGGCTAATTAGCTTTTGCGTCTAGGTAGAGATTTTTTTGTAAGCTAAATAGTTTACTCTAAATCTAATTGCTAGTCCCAATTAGAGTACATCCACTAAAAGTATGGGATTTTCCACTTCTGGCTTGCCATTCAGCTGGTTCAATAGGCCTTCACAAGCTGGAATTTGCAATTGGATTTAGGCCTAAATTTCTATAGACTGTATTTCATTGCTGTGGAGACTGTTCACTTAAAAAAAAAATCTGCACATGGTAAAATACTAAATTCTGCATGTGTGCTTTTCATTCTTCTATTTCTGACCTGTCTATTTTAATCTTTTTTTTACACAGGAAGAGAAAGAATTCATCATTCTCTCAGTGCTTCCGTGCTATGGAAACATGCTTCAGAGTGCCTTCTATTTTCCTACTGTATCCTGAGATAAAAGGAGAGAATATTTACTTACTTAGGACTGGTAACTGAATGCCAAAATGTTCTTGATTCTGTGCCAATAAGAGCATTCAGTCAGCAGATTTTCCTTTCCTATCTAGGCTAAAAAACAAAATTACTACCTGTCATTCCAAAAGCCAACCAAAAATAAGAGTTCTGCCTAAATGCGTACGCCAGCACATGTTTAAACTGTGAGTTAATTAATCGAAGATTAAACATATGAAAATGTGTCCATAAAAGCTTAAGTTTTCAGTTTACCATATTTTTGTTATGTAGTCATAGGACACTAATTTGTTTACATATCTCTTCACTTCTCTTGCAGAAGGGTGATACTGTTCTGCAAGCCTATTTCAGAATATTAGCAAAAGCATGTCCCAACCATTTTACAGCCTTTAAAGGAAAACACTATATTATTTTAATGAAGTATTACTGCAGAAAACACAATAGCATTGCTTTGAAGTATAATGTTTGGAGATCATGACAGTCCAAAAAAAAAAAAAAGGTAGCAGAGTTATTGTGCAAGAAAATAAGAATGCAGAAAGAGATAGAATTTACTGCAATACAGGATACAATTGGAAACAAACATATGGAACAAGATGTGGGTGGGAACATGTAAAAATTAGGATAGAACATAGAATTTTATCTTATAAGGCCAGCATAGGTTCCTCAACTTTGTGAGCCTGGGTTTGTTTAACCCTACAAAATATCCCTTACACACACATTGGCATTAGGAGATTGCGTCAGAAGATGGCATTAGCTCCAGGTTGGGGCAAGATGCCCTCAATGGCTATGTTACTCCTAGTGGACCATCCCCTTGTCACTGTCATCATTGCCTATTTGCTTACTCTGTTCTCTCTGGAAAACCAAACACTCCCCTTGTGGAAAGGCAAAGGCAAAAGGAGGTTTCCAATTCTTTTCTTCTTCCTTGATATCGCTTGGATGCCTAAAGAAGGCTGCTGAAGAGGCAATAACACAGAGGAGAACGAACAAAGTGAATGCGCTGAACAGTCAGCAGTGGGGTATAAACCTCAGCAAGCATCCAACAGTGCTGTTCTCCAATTATGAATACTGCCCTAAATGTACACACATTTTAGCCTGTTCTTCATCTCATCCTGACTCAAAAACCACAAAAAGCCAATGTGTGGTCAAGGTTGGAGGGCTATGGTTCCAAGTACATTTCTACAAATTACTTTCCAGTTACCTTGGCAAATACACATTTAGAAACATACTGTAAAATTCTATCAATGTTAAAAAGCATACAAAGGATATTAGCAAAGACTATGAAGGCTCTGTTCCTCTCCCCCTCTACTGCATACCAGGCAGGAGAAGATAGCTCACCTCCTACTCTTTGCCAGCTACACTGGACCAAAGCAGCTATCTGAGAGCCATCAAGCCAAGATACAAATTCTCACATTTGCATAACCTCAGTATCGTAGCAAATCCCATATCCTCCACCCCTGCTTTTTAAAAAGATTGGGTCACTTCCACGGGAGGGGCAGTAATAACTAGGCAAGTCACTCATGAATACAAAGGAAATAGAGAGGGCATGCCTAGGCCCTCTCAAGTTTCATCCAGCAGCTTTCTCTCTCTCAAATGGACTGGTTTCTGTATATGTGAACCTTAATAGGAACAACTAAATGTACACAAGGTATTAACATGCATGCCAAAAGGCATAAATACGTCTAAAAGGAACATGCATGCTTACATCATTTGAAACCAAAGGGTTTCAAAGTCAGGCTATTTAATGGGTAAACAGCTTTCATCCAGGATTTAAACTTGGATAAACATGCTCATCTGTGTGTTATCATGAAGACATGGTTGTATGAAGCATTAGAGCTTTTTCAAAGGTGGCACTTAAGCTTTGTAACTTTGTTCCAAGGAATGCCAGTCTCACTTTCTCACACTGATGACTTTCCAGAAGAGGGTAATTTTCTGTTTCCAACCTGCATTTTTTTTATGTATGTATGTATGTATATAAAATCAATTGCTGTTGTGTTTTTTCCTTTTCTGTACCTTTCAGATTAGTACATACTGAAATATGACCCAAATGGCACTTTAGTACTCAGACTGATGGGTTAAGATGTTGTTTTCATTTTTTTTCCTGCTTTTAAGAGCAATAAAAAGGCTCTTAATTTTCAGGATTTTTTCAGGATTTTTCAAGAGATGTTTAGGTCCTTGAAAGATTCAGAGCCAAGAAAGTTATATAATCTCCATAGCAAGAGAGCCACATCATCTGGTCTAAACTTTAGTAAACAGTCTAGGGTATTGGTTTTGACTTTAACAGCTTAGATCTAAATATCTCATAAATCTATGATCCTTGCCCTGCCAATAAAAGCTCTATTCAGTTATTCAATATCCCTATGGAAATTTGGTCAACAACCAGGAAGTGAACCTTTTAAGTAGTGGCTCCAGAGCTCTGGAATGAGCTTCATGTACAGCAAAGAAAGGTAACTTTCAGGGGTTGAGATGGGTACATCTCCCCTTCATGTCTAGAGGAATGTATCCTTCTCTATAGACTGTTCCATAAGATGTCTTGATCCAATAAGATGTGTGTATGCTGCTAAGAGATTACCAACTTGGATGGGAGAAATTCAAAGGTCACTGAATTCCTACATATGCGTACTCAGAATTAGGTTCCACAGCATTTCAACTGAGCTTACTCCCAGGTACATGAGTAGAAGATCGTAGCTTAAATAATAGAAACATGCATTTGAATTCCTTTCATTATTTTACCCACCTGAATCATTTCCATTTAAATTATGGAAAAAACTGTCATTTCAGTTTCATGTTTACAATGTAAACATCACACATAGTTTTCACCAGCAAAGCTGGTCTAATGAGGGCCTTCATGCTCAATCTTAGTTTTTCTCATCATTATAGCTAAGATCGTTTTTCCTTTACTTCTTTGTGTGCTTACAGGCAGTAATCTATCACATGCATATTATCCTCCCATTCCTGCATACTGAATGGGATAGCACAGCATTCACTTTTTCAATAAAAGCCACAGAACTGTAAACAAAGAGAGCTTTTTAATTTTTTTTTAAACTACTAATTGTATCACAAATCAGAGGGCCTCAGAATTGTTTGCAAAAGACTTTCTGTTCTCATCCAATGCTTCTTTTTTATGGAGTCAATTAAGTAGAGATAAGCAAACAGCAAGATAAAATATATTACATGAAAGCATCAACAATGTAGAAAAACAATTAAAAATGTATTAAGGGCAACATAATCATCCCACACACATTGTACCAAAACTGTATACTTTGTCTATTTTAAAGATACAGATATATAAGGTATGATCCTAAGGGTTGTTTACTTGCTTGCTCTTCTAAAAAAACATACTTCTGATCATGCAAAGGTGTAGAGTCCTGGAGACCTTTCACACTTCATGATTATAGCACTATGATTCTACTTTAAGAGCCATTGTACCATATGGTGGAATTTGTAGTTTGGTGAGGCACTAGAACTCTCAGGAAGTAGTTTCTAAGAACTACATGGAACTATAAATTCCATAGGATGAGACCATGCTAGTTACAGTGGAATCATAGTACAATAATTTTGTCATGTAATGGGCCTCAAGTTTCAAGTTTTCCTCCCCCCACAACAGTGGCCTGGAAAGGTCGGTTCAGTTCCACAAGTAGAAGTCCAGTTGCAGTTGTGAGGATCTGCTGCATATAAACTTGGAAATCATTTTTCAGTATCACATTTCATTATGAATGAATGAATGACAGCTTGCTTTTGCCATTCATTCACAAAGGAGTTTTCCTTCTACCATGGGGACTGTTAAATGGGAACAGATAATACAATCTGCAAAGTTTGTATTAACTATCAATACTTTGTGCTTTGAAAATGCCTGTAAGACTTCTTTTTCTACAACAACAGTGCTAGGGACCTAACAGCTCTAGGGGAATAAACATACTGTCGTGTTTTATATATTTATTATTTATGTAATTTATATCCAATGTTTAAATAAAAAAGTGCTCAAGGCGACTAATAATAACAAAATGCAGATTAAAAGGAAAATATTGATTTAAAACATAACACAAAAATATATAATGAAAAACACAATAATAGAAGACAACATCAGCAACCAGCCAGATAGATCTCCTTCAACAGCAAACTAGCTTACCTACCACAGGCCTGCTTCAGTAAAAAGATATTTGCATCCTTGTGTAAGGACAACAACAGTGAGCCAATCTAGTTCCTTTGGGCAGAGAGTTCCAGAGTCTGGGTGCAATGAGAAGGCCCTTTCTGACAACCTAGAAGAAGTGCCTCAGCATTGAGTAGATCAAGAGAAGAGCCGCTTCGTAAGAACTAAAAATCTGGAAAGGGCTGGCATGTCAGAATCCAGTCTTTCAAATAATCTAGTCCCAATCTGAATGTGGTTTATAGGTCATAACCAGCATTCCAAGCATTGCCTGCACGCATACCACTACTTCAGAAATATCTCAGGTTCTAACTTCAGTATAAGTGCTTGTACAAAACAACTTGTACTTGACTCTTAAAGCAAAATTCAGCCCACAAACCATATTTGGTGCTCAGCAAATCTCCTAGCTTTAATATTTGCCTGGGACTGCAAAAACAGGAGGGCTATCAATTATTTTTTAGGACAGCAAATTATTTGGCTTTGTGGGTTACAACTGCATACCCAGTTACAAAAATACAATGTAATGATCCATAGGTAACAAATTTTCCACTAAATAAATTCCAAGGGATTTAAATAACTATACTCATTTTTCATGTCCAATTTTTCCTTCCAGCCACTGTGTTACATCCATACATTCAACCAAGATACAGTACAATCTAGCCACATATTATAATTTTTAAAATTTCCTTCACCCACAAGAAAGGAAGCATCTATTTAAAAGCTCAAGCTTGCACTCTTCTTCCATTTGCTATTGTTAAAAAAAAGGGATAATATGGAAAGGTACAGCCAAGTATTAAAATCATATATAAGCAGCTGACCACAAAGCTCTGAAGAGTTTTAATTAAATTACACTTGTAGCCATAGCTGACTACAATACACAAACAAGAAAGAGGACTTTGACCTTTAGAGCTTAGGATATTTGCTCAACTGTTTCTCTACCTGTTGAAACTACAGGAAACCTCACATCTGTATCACAACCTAGATCTGCATGTATGTTTTTGATTCAATTGCTGCTCCAGACTGGTGATCACATGGGAAAAAGTTAATGATATATAGATTTCTCTGACAATTCAGCCCAGTATCAACGGAACAATGTGGGAATCACCTAAATGAAACTGGCAATCATACTACCAAGACTACTAGCCAGATTAAGTGATAGCGCTTCAAAACCATTTGCATGATTTTTAACACCCTGCTTATCACTCTCCTTGTGCTTCATAACCTTTGCCTAACCCTCTCCCATTCCAACACACACCACATCAAAAGAGATTTTTTTAAAAAAAACAACAAAACCATTGCTTTAAAGGTCTGAACTAACCAAAATGTGGGTAGTCTGTTTAATTGAAATGACTAAAGATCAAACCATAGTTTCTGATAGAGCTTGGAAAAGGTTCTTTTTTGGACTGCCACTCTCAGAATCCCCTAGTCATTATCACCACCAGACTGGCTGAATGTTTCTGAAAGTTAGGCAACAACAATAAGCAGCAACAGCAGCAGCTGCACCACCACCACCACCAACAACAACTCCTTTCCCAAGCTTTAAGTTTCTCATCCTATTTCATGTCATTAAAACATAGTTTAAAATTAAGTACAGTTTCTTAGCTGGGACCTATGAGTAAAGAAATCCTACAATTAGTTTAAACCTGGAAGTGAGTTTCCCAGCTTCTTTTTTTAGCTTGGATTGGAGGATGAGTGAGGAGTAAGGAGTGCATAATTTGAGGCTCAAACAGGTTTTTACACATCGGACTAAAACATAATTTGGCATTAAGTCCAAATTAGGCCAATGTAAGGAGATGGTCTTAGACAGAAATAATCTAACCATGAAGTTAATAGGAGCTACTGTTGAAAATACACAAAACAAAAATTTGCTGCAGCTACACCATTTAGCCAAAAGCCAGATTACTTTTTTTTAAGTTATATATTTAAAGCATATAGAGTGATCTTCAATTAAAAGTTTCTGTGTGATTTACAATATAAAATCCTAACCAATGAACAGAAGGACTCTAAAAGCCATCAGAGAGGATACTAAAAGCACACCGTTTTTTAAAAAATAAAATAAAATAAAGTCCTTCAACATACTACCTAAATCATATTAGCTTCCTTGATAGATTCCTCCTTGGTCTCTACCATGAAGTTCTACAATCAAGGCATGACAATCAAGAAGGCCCTCTTGTCAGCCACCACCAGCCTCAACTCAGATGGTGAAGGTACACAGATAAGATCTTAGCATATGGACAGATGGATGTGGGAGAAGGCATTTCTATCAGATACCTGAATCCTAAGCTACATAGGACTTTAAAGGTAAGCACCAGCACCAGCGTGTGTTCATTCTCACACATAAACATTCTGCAAGCCATTTATTTGTACAAAGACAATGTTTTGCATGCACTGGCATATTTTGAGATAAAACTATGCTTCCTGTAGGACAGTGCTAGTATAAAAAAAATCCCTTGCTCATCTTCATTTTCATGGTGCATATTTTTATTAACTCTCTCCATATGGTTATCTTATTTAAGATGCTCTGAGGTCTCCCCTTCACTCCAATAAAACCCCAAAGGCAAATGGTTCCTTAACTCCTAGAACAGTTAACTTGTGTGGATTATTTGTCTAAAATCTATGAGTCAAACAAAGTTAGGAATGCACGTCCAGCAGCTGTACCTCTTGGTTAATTACAACTACTAAGTATTAACCACATGTACATAACACTTCACTTTGGGAGGTAGTTTGAGGGCAAAGGAAAGGCTATAAAACCTCGAGTTGAAAAGGACACTGACAGATAAAGAGACTTGCTTGCAGGCATTGCTGCATTCCAAATTGGATTTGGGCAATGCAACACCATGACACTTACCGCAGACAACTGACTCCATGTCGATCTCAGGGGTTTATATTTAATAACTATCTTTTCATTTGACTTATGTTCTTTTGATTCTAACTCTTCATCAGAATCTATATCCAGAGCTTTTTCTTTGTAGTTCTGATATAACACAGCATTTTCTGAAACAACACAAAAAGAAAATTAGTTTGAGCAGAGTTTCTAAATAACATAATTATGCATCTGTCTTTCAAACTCTGCAGACAAAGATAGAGTGTTGTTCAGGACAGACAATGGGCTGGCACACTACATATTACAGTAACAATAGATCACTGTACCACCAAAAAAGATGCCTTCCATCCAAATTCAATAATAGCTTGTGTTCTTTGTTAAGGGAAAACCAAAACCAGTTCTATCCTCTCTCAGCTTGTGTTTAAATGAATACAAAGTACTGAGGTGAAAGACATTTGATTTAACTAGTTAATATGGCAGGTTATGTCGTGTCCCAGCAAGCACGGAATTAAACTTCTTCAGATAGTTAGTTTTCATTCTGATCATGGCAAGTTTCTAGCCCTTACAATTGCAAAATTAGGGCTGAATGTCTGTGGGCACTGCCTGGTAAATCTCAGGAGGATTCCAAGAGCACAGACCTTATTATCATACGCTGGTCCTTCAGATTCCCTAGTTGTAACACGATCAATTATACAAGGTAAGTTAATGTGTGTTTTGTTTCCTTGAGTTGTACAATTTGTACAGGCTACTATATTCAGCCTTCCTTGACTTTTAAATATAGAATGAAACAAACATTCTTAATGAAGAAAAAAAATAGTGATCCAGAAAACTGATAACCTCTTTGAGACAAGCTACAAAGCCACAGCAATACTGTAGAATGAACACAGCTACTGAAAACACAAGTTCCTACAGGTTTAAGGACTAAGCATCTAAAATTTTCCATCAGAAAACACAACTTTGGAAGTCATTAAACCCCATGTTCTGGAACTGGAATAAATGATTACGCAAAATTAACATATTGAGTCATGCCTCCACATTCACTAGGGCTAGGAGCATAGGACCCCCGTGAAAGTGAAAAAACTCTGAATAATTCTAGGCCCTCCTAAACCATATTTAACACACACACACACACAAAAGGTATGATCACCATATTCAACCCACCGTGAATTCCTTTGAGGCATCGGGGCTCCTTCACAAGGCAGAAGTGGTTAGCTGGCGGGGCTTACTGCCACCGCCACTGCTGCCCCACACCATTTTTTGGTCAAGTCAACTCTCTTGGTCTCAGAGGAATCTGTTCTTCACAAATCATTCCAAGAAAACCTCATGATAGGTTTACCATAGCGCTACCACAACTGAGAAATTACTTGCACACACACAACAACAGCAGTGCAGAGGGCCCCAGGCAGCACTGGGAGGAACATCCAACACTGGATCTTCCCCTTTAAGAAAAGATCACTTTCTTCACCTATCAGGGAAGATCCAACCCTGGAACACCCTCAAGTGGACCTTTGGATTGAAGCCTAAACATGTCTCATTCCTTATCTGCCTTTCCATAAAATCATATACAAGGTGAATTTATAACCCATAATAATAAATATCCAAAAAGCAATATACTGAAACACTGGAACAAACTTTAAAAAGAAAACATAGCAGAGAGGTCTAATACTGACCTATAGCAAATTAAGATTTCAGTACATGACAATTGCCTGTGTTAATTTTCTACATATTTCCTAAAATCAAGAATGTAATGATAGCTTCTTATATTTCAGAAGTCAGCAGTACTTGCAAGGAACTCTTATAACAAATGCCTGTTGTGGTTTTAAACCCTTACCACTAATGTACTGCTCTGCTCATGGAAACAACCCTTTGTACCAGTGACTGCCATGGCTAAAAAAGAATCAATAAAACTAGCCAAGAGTGCTTTAGGTTAGACTACTGCCAATTTTAAAAAAGAAAATGCCTTTGAGACTATGGTTTGATTCCAGATTCTGCTTGTAAAATAACTCAATGTGGAAAAATATCTTTTCATTTGTACTTCATGATGCCATCACATACTTATCAGATACATGCAGCAAGCTGGTATACACTGCTTGTCACTTCTGTTTCAACCTGTAGTTTGTTTACTGTGTCATCAGAATGCAATTAGAACTAGTGCCTCTGGCTCATTTCCCTGCAACAAGTCAGACAAAGAATTCAGGGTTTGTTTTACAGTTTCTTTGTCTGGTTTGTTGAAAGGGAAACACTAGTGGTTATATCTGTGTAAAGAAGGGGAAAAAGGAGAAAAGCTTTGTGATTTTGCTAGTTTCTTCTTCTGCAAGAACCAGCACGCTACTCATAATGGACAAGCCAGGATTCTCATGGATCTCTGGCTTACCATCTTGTGCAACCCCAGCTGAAACATACCTACAACAGTGAGAAGTTCTTAAGACACCCCAGTGAGAAAGTGGGGACATGACATACGGGCAGAGCATAAAGTGTTATTAGATAATAACGGTTTTTTGTTCTTTGCTTCAGCATGAACACAGAAATCAGCCTTACAAGGTTAAGCTGAAACCTCTAATGCAAGCAGAACGTCTTCCTATTTGCAATTCTGTGTGCATTTAGTTGTGAGAAAGATCCATCGTGTTTTGCAGGAACTGAATCTAAAGGTATTTGCATGGGATCATTCTGTACAAGTTCTACACAATTCTTGCTTCTCCTTTATTGATCTTGTTTGTTAAGAAGGGACAAAACCTGAACCCTAACTACTCACTAGGGACTCATCCGTTCTTTTTATTCTCTTATGTCAGAGTTCAGCTGTTAATACCTTTTACAACTTGAGCTGAAAATCTAGAGTCTATAAACTGTAGGAAAATATGTGTCATATGTAAATATGTAATGCTCCTAACAGCACATGGTTAAAGGACACTGCCAAACAACTGAACTTTCTGGCAACCCAAAAAAGAATTAACAACTGTAATGTACTATCCAAGCTCTGTTGGTACATCACAGCTACAAGAATATGATGCAGTTTCAGACTAAGAGAAATGACACTCTTAAAGAAGAAACTAAATCAAAACTGGCACTAAGAGCCAAAGAAGGTAAAGGAAGTTTGGTAAGGTTGTGAGAGCAGTAAAGTACAGCTAAGACCAAGGAAGTTTCTTTAAAAAATTACTCATAAATTTTTTTGGTGGGGCAGTCTAGTTGGCAAACAATAAGTAAAATATTGCTTAGAAAATTTATCATCAAAGGTATACGGAAGAGATAGAAACATTGTGATGACAAACAGAACTTCTTGATGGGCTTGAGAGCAGATACGAAACAAAACAGATACAAGCAAGAGAGGGGGAAGGGAATGAATGCAAAGATAATCCACTACAGCCAAGACCGATAACTTGCAAAAGACATGAAGAAACCAAACAGCTACACTACTTGTCAAGAGAAGTAACAGCAGGAGATAAAGAAACACAAACTCACTCTGCATCTGTGAAATCATTTAGTTTGCAAACAAGAGTTTGACCACTGGCTAGAATGACTAGGACTGGTGGGAAATGAAATCAAACAACTTATTGAGGGTTCCCTATTCCTTCCCCACTCTCCAGGATCCTGCCACCTACCAGTAGGTTTCTACGTTGTGGAAGCTATTAAAAATTAGTATCCTAACCTCTGCCTAAATTGTAAGTAAGGACTGAAGAATTATGTCATTTTATACAATCCTATATATCCTGTAATCTTTAGAAGCTGGGCATCGCCAAGCTCAACAGAATAGATGAATATTTCTACCTCAATAAACAAACACAAAGAAATTCATTTAGTTACGCCCCAGTGCAAAACTCTGTTTGCAAAATACATTTTATTTTGTTTCGTTCTGTATCTTTTCTGCAGGTATCCCACCAATTAGTCCAAAAGCCCTAAACAAACAACCTGAAACCAGTCTTACCTTCTCCATCAAAGGTTCCTTGTCCTTTCAGCATTTTCTTCTAAGATGAAGAAAAAGGGTGGAAAACTGGTGAATACAAGAATATGTAGCAAGTAGCATAAGAAAAAGAAATGTTATATTTCACGCTATAAACAAAAGTGAATAAATATTTTGTCATTAGCAAGACATGCTTGCAACCTCTACCTCAAAATATTTGTAACTCTGGAAAAGTTGACAGCACTTTAGACCCTACCAAAACCACCAGAAAAACATGCAGACATGGACTTGTTGCCTCCACTGAAATTAACAGAACAGAAATCAACACATGGAGGAGTTCCACATGCATATCAGGTTGCATCACATGGTACATTTGGGTTGTGAATAACTTTTATTTCTGAATAGAATAAATTCTTTTAAAGGAAGAAGACAAATGGTTCATTTTTGTAGAGTTTAATAAATATGCAAGTGATTTTATTAATCTGTAATCATTTTTAAAAGTCCACAGCATTTGTATATAACAGACAAGCTTTGGTTCTAGTTTCTGTAGAATGGTTTCTCATTCTATAAAATACCACTTGTTTCTAAATTGTGTACTGAAGACTCCTTCACAAGGGACATTTTATTCAAATGGGTGCACAGCAGCATAACAAACAAGGCATGAAAAACCACACGAGTACCAATTTCACTACATGGATATGTTTGAATATATCAATATTAATTATGGTTAGTCCTGGAGCACCTAACTATCCAATTTTATGCTGTAGATTTTCAGCCAAATATTTTCTTAAAAGTATTACTAGCCTGGACAAGATTTCAAATCCCTACTCAGCCATGGAAATCCACTGTAAGACCTTGGACAAGTCACACTCTCTCAGTCTCAGAGGAAGGCAAGAAATCCCCCTGAAAGAATTGCTGTAAGTTGGAAATGATCTGAAGGCGCAGAACAACAAGCCTGGAGTGTAGGTTGTGAATAAAATACATCATAAGTAGGACAGATCTGAACAATCAAAGATTTAAACACTCCTTCAAAGTATGTCATTACATCACTATTCAGGCAATATAATTAAAGGCTGAAATCTTAATGATACTTCTTTGGAATCAATTAATGCCAACTAATTCATTAAATGAATCAATTGTGTGATCATGCTATAACTCAGAGCTTTCCAAACAGTATGTCGCAGCACGTTTGTGTTTTGGCTGCAGTGTATAGGTGTGTCGCACAAACATAATAGGTGGAGGGGCTGCCTCTCGCACTGCCACTGCAGGCCAGGCCTAGGTGAAGGGGTTGCCTCTGCAGCCACCGCCACCACCCTGGGCCAAGGAAGACCCTGATAAAGGCAGTGGCGGGCCAAGTCCAGGTGGAGGGGCTGTCCCCCCAGGCTGAGGAAGACTCCATCTGAGCGGCAAGGGGCCAGGCTCAGGTGGAGGGGCTGCCTCCACTGAATTACTTACTGTATTACTGTGTCATGAAATGATGCATGTCTGAAAAGTGTGTCACCAACATGAAAAGTCTGGAAAGCTCTGCTGTAACTCCACTGCTCAGAACTTAAATTGGGCATTAATATAAGCATTCTACTTTTAGAAAACACAGTTCAGGAAAATTCCAGCTTATGCATCTCAACTATTCAAATATGTTTATTTGATCTTTCATTATTGGGGTTACCTAGGAAGCAGCTAGATTTAGAAGCAATTTTTAAGTTAGGTAGAGATGCCACTTTTGTTTGTGGATTTGAAAGATCTTTGCAAACAGCCACATGCAAAAGGGGATATATGAGATAGGACTATAGTAATAATTCCATACATAAAATGGTATGAAGCAATAGGGAAGGAACTAAAAGCAGCTTCTCCTGTGCCATTTTTGTATGCTTTTCTACAGGAGGGAGTTGGAAGGCCAGAAATGTTTATCTGTGCATATTTATACTCCAAAACTAGCAAATATCCTTATCCGTAGACTTCCTAGGATCAGCACTAAAGGTTCATGCAAAAAGAATAGTTCTATCCATTGTAGAAATAATTAGTTTCTGGGAAAAGTACAAAGTGTTGGTTATCACCTTAAAAGCTCTATATGGTTTGAGTCCAAGCTGCCTACAGAATCACCTCCTGCCATACAATCTACTCTGTACTCTCAAATCCTCTGGCAGCCATTTACTTAAACTAAACAGGACTAGACTGGCAATGGCCACCCAGAGGACATTTTCAGCAGCCACCTATCACTTCTGGCAGACCCAGCCGGTCAATTTTTAACTACTAATTTTAAATTAGTGTATTTTAAATGATTCTATGTGTTTTTAGCTGTATTTTAATCTATGATGTACCCTGCCTCAACCCTCGGGGAGAGACAGGTGAGAAGCAGCAGCAGCAGCATCTAGTGGAAGGTACCTGCACCCTACTTATCATGCTGGCAGTTCAGTTGGGTTGCTTCTAGGAAGATGCTTTAGAATATGTCCTTGTATTTACTGATCTGGTTCAAAGCTGACATATGGTTGACAATGAGAAATAACTCAACAGAAATTATATTGATAATATTTCTATAAAGGTCTACATAGAAGCTTCCACCAGGCAAACAGCCAGTATATTCAAGTATTTAAAGTACTGTATCAAAGACACATGAAACCCTGATTTCTCGTGCTTTATGCAGTAATCATGTTTTGCATGTAAGCTGCTTTTTGTCATAGAACATACAGTGTACAAAGAGGGGATGTGCATCTCAAGCCTCTGAATGTTTTCAGGGAAACTATTTTCTGTATAAATGAAAACACATTTGGTATGTAAATAAAGGGCTGATGATCTTGCTTGAAAGAGCCAGTGTGGTGGACTACATTGGAATATGACTGTGGAGACCAGAGTTTGATTCCCCACTTGGCCACAGAAACCAACTGGGTGACTTTGGGTGCATCACATACTATCAGTCCAGGAAAATCCTGTGATAGAGTAGCCTTAAGGTCATCATAAGTCAGAAATGATTTGAAGGCACACAACAATAATCTTGCTTGACCATGGCAAGAAGTCAGACAAGCCTTGGTTAGACAAGACCCTGGAACTAAAAGAAGGGAGAAAGACCCCATATCCTCTCCAGCCTCAACATCTGTTGGAACCAACTGTTTGAAGACGTTCTTGGCTCTGTATCGTTTACAGACTGACAGGTGAAGGTGCAGGGGTTTGTCTGTACATATGACTGGCATTCCAAATACAAGCTGCCAATCAAGAGCAGAGTCAGTGCAAACTAACACATATGATATATTCTCTCCAGGTCCAAGCTAGAGACAAGAGGAACTGCATGGCTTGCCTTTGCTCCCAAGATGAGTTTCGAATGCCTACAATCAGAAAGCAAAAACAAGCTGCTGTCCCTGCCTCGTCCTTAGCTTGGTTTTGCATTGGGCAGAACTTCCCCTGCCTTTCCCAGCTCTAAGTGCAGAGATGGACTTGCAGTAGATTTCAAGACACATTTCTAGAAGAAGAACTTTGGAAAAAGAGATTGTGTAGGCTACAAAAATCAGCCAAAAGTTGGCAACCTGTGTGTGTGTGTGTGTGTGTGTGTAACAACTTCTTGTGATAGTCTGAAGATGGCTCCCCAACTCACTTCATACTTTGAATGGAAAATGTATATTTTAAAAAAAACACTGTGAAGTCTAACATATTTCCCTTTAATTAATTTTTCAAATGGACTAGTCACATGGCAGCAAAGACACTTCTGCGGGGATACTTTCAATACAAGCTCCTTGAGTTGAGTGTTAACAACAAGGAGGCTGTTTTACCTGTAAGAAACCTGTACATAGATAAGACTTTCTCAGCTTGAGGAAGATCTGCATTATCAGCTGAACTACAAGTTATATTATCCCTGGCCAGCATTTAGCACATTATGCAAGTGCTGAATAGGAAAGTTTATGCAGGAAGAAAAGAGAGCACTCATTCATTTCCTTATAAAAAAAAAAACAAGCAATACTGAATACTGTATTGCATATATGAAATATACGTATATCTAAATTCTTGTATAAAAAGGGGAATATTTGTACAATTAATAAAAATAGATGGACAAAAACTAGTAAGTTTGTAAGGGCACAGCAATACGCACAAAATAACAGAGACCCTGTCCTGAAGAATATATTTCTCCTTCTCCTGCCCCAAATCCTCTGACTTTCTCTTATATTCTTTTCCACATGCCATAATACCACTTATGAAAAATGCATTTCCCACTGTAGCACAGACCTGCTGAGCCATTCGTCATTCATGTGAGGAGAGAACAACTCTCCTGTTCAGAGTACCACCTGACTTCCCTCTCTCTTGTTTCTCTGGTGTTTTCTAGCTGTACCAAATTTCTTCCACTACACCCATGAGCCAATGTAATTCAGTGAGAGGCACAAGCTGGACAGATAGCTTTGCTCCTACACTTGTTCCAATCATCACTGTCCTATCATTAGCTGTCCTTCTCAACTCCATATTTGCAGTCATTTATCTTCCTATTACACCTGACAGCATTTAGCACAACAAACATAACATAGATTAAAGTGTGAACTGGCACTTAGCTTAATAGGCGTTTTTGGCAAATCACTATTTGTAACTGTTTTACAGGGCTGTTCAGAGACTATTCTGTCCTTGTAAAGTGAACAGATTACAAACGCAGCATAAAATACGGATTTTTTTCAAAAAGAGCCAAATTACAAATAATTAACAAAATAAGATACATCAATTTACATACCTTAATTCTTCCTAAGCTGGAGAATTTCTCCTTGTCTTCCATGACTGCCTTCAGCACTGGCTGAGACATCCTGTTCTTCATCTTAAAGTTGGCAGTGCTGTCAAAATCAACACCACTCACAACAGCTCGGCGATATGAAGTGGACCGCAAACTACGCCTCAGCATCCCTGGGCTTTCCATGTCACCTTCTGTCTCTTCATCTCCACCAGCTACCAAAGACATCCCAGGGGTCTCCACCAGACTACGGACCTTAAGAACCCTTCTGTTTAGTTCCATGTTTTGACTGTTGGCTCTGTTGGTTACTTTTATTTCAGAAGCTAAACTCTTAGGGATGATCTGCTGCTTCCCCACTTTTAAAGCAACAGGACTATTTGTGCTCAGCACCACAGGTGGTGTTTCTGTGATTTCATTCTGATTTGATGGTAGTCTTTGGAGAGGCAGATGCTGTTGCTCCAAGGGAGCAGATGGGCAGACAGATGTCTTCTCTGAGCTTTCAGAAAGTTGGCTGGGCTGTAACACTAAGGCAGCAGTTGTGTTGTTATTTGGTGAATGCATGATTTTTGCAAGTGACAATCCAAGACCTGATGTGAAAGCAGTCTTATCATCCTTGGCAGTCTGTGCTGTTTGGCTGGAAACCCTTCCCTGGTTAACCAGCTTACTCCCTGCTGAACCATTGGCTGTAAAATTTATAGACTTATTTGAAACCATTTTCAGTGTTTGAGGTGACTGCTCAGAAAGCCTTGAAGAGACCGTTTTACACTCTGGAAATTGAACTTTGCCATTTGACACAGAGTGAAGACTGCAGCCAAAAAGCAGAGAGCTCCTCTGAATGGATTTGCTGTCTGGAGAAGTAATTATTGTTTCAGCAGGCTGAGTTACAGTGAATGTATCTCTGTCTTCTACAGGAAAATCCGTGATGAGAACTCCAGTGGGACTCTGGTAGGATTGGGGTCTAGGCTTGTTCTTTGTATGTAAATGGTCTTGGTGAGCAGATCTTCTTCTCCACAATGGTGCAATGTTGTTATTGGAAAAATCCACTTCATTTTGCCCATCCATACCAAGAGCTAAAGTCAACTGAACATCTGGAGCGCAATCTGTCCTTTTAAACAAGAAAAGAGCAAGTAAAGCTAATAATTCTGGAGTACCTTGCACTGTTAAAAGATGGTTTCTAATGGGTAAAGGCATCAAACTGGGGCCACCTAACAATAGAGTAGGAGCTCGGATGTGACAAAACCCAGCAGTTTTTATTTTCTAATTGCTTGCCCTGCACTAAAATCAAGACATACAGGAGTGGGGGTTAAATAAACTAGGGCCAGGCTCAGTCCTGGGCCATCTCAGGAGTACAAAGATGTTTGGAATTTGAATCTAAAGCTTCTCCAAAATGCCTTAATTTGGGGCCTGTCACTGGTAGAAACACTGCTGACAGTAAATATATGCCCATGAAACTTTCTACAAGACTAACCAAGACCTTTGGAGTAGATATTACCTTCCACTAAAAGAGCTTCTCTCCCTCTTCTAACCCTTCTAGTCAGCAGATCTTAGGGGGTTATGACTACATTGTTATATATATTCCTACAAAGGCAATATTAAAAAAAAACCTCTAGTTGGTTGCATGAGGATAGAATTAAACCTTTAAAGGAAGTTTTTCATTTAATCCAAAAGGACAGGGATTTTTTCATATCCCATATACACCCACATTAGCAGTTGAATAACAAAGCAAGGGAAAATCTGTCTACTTAAGTAAAGGGACTACTGAGTTAACAGACCTAGAATGTTTGCCAAGAATCATTTTGCCATGGTGGCTTTCAGTAAAGAATTAAAGCAGGTAAAGTAGTAGTTTTTAGTGGATCAGCTTCTACTCTTAGAAAAGCATATCATGCACAATTTTGCTTCAATCAAAATATGAAGATTCCTTTAGATTTCCTACAGCAATGAATTCACTAAAAGGGGTATTTTATGATGTCTGGAAGGCATATTAGGATTACAATAGTGATACAATCTACTAAAGGGTCCCTCCTTCCTATGTACCATTGGGAAAGGGTCCACCTAAGGAAATACTGGAATTGGGTCTATGGTGGAAAAAAAGGGCAAAATGATTCCAGCACTTAGTACCTCTACCATCCATCCATACTTCAGCATTTTTAAGGATCATTCAAAATTTGCCCATGGCAAATCCAATATGCATAATGCAAGCTAATGAACTTGGAAACACAAGAGGGAGGAAGAATACTCTCACGCAGCATTTGTACCAATGTGACTTTCTAAAAAACTTTGAGAAGCAGAACACCATGCCTTATCACAATTAATTACTTTCCAAATGCCTCTCAGTTTCAAAACAAAAATATTTTCCCATTCTGCAAAAAGCTGCATTAACACAGCACAAGACCACTATCCTTGCTCTGGAGCAGAAAACTGACTTCAGTCCTTTATCCACTTACCTAAGAGGACGCACTAAACAAACAGAAGTCAAAGCACCAGAAGTCAGTGGTGTTAACTTCTGAGTAGACATGCAGATCCTTGCACTGCTCACTGGATTCTAAGCAAGATCAAAAGCATCTCACCCAGTATAGTCCTTTACAGTATAAAGTCTAAACAGCAGAGTCCTGCCTCACATTAAAGACTAGGAAACTTATTACAGCATGAGCTTGAGAACGTTTGTCAGAACACAGGCAAAAGGTTCTCTGACGTGTCTCATTAAGCAAACTGATCTTTTCAATGCTTGGCCACAACAGCCTGCATTGGATCACTGATTTTGGATCCAATGCACCGAGAAAGCAATCCTATGCATATTTACTTAGAAGTCCCATTGCACCTAACGCTGAACCCCTTCGCTTATTTATCCAGGAATAAGCTCTTCTAAACGTGGTGGGACTTGCATAGAATTTGAGTGTTACTGGGCTACGCTAAGCGAGACCTTATCCCTTATCGTCCCTCAGAGGAAAGAGTTCTTTGTTGTGTTTTAAGTCTTTTAACCGGATTGTGACTGCTTTATTTGATACCAGAGTTTTTTTTCCAATGTTGTTTTCCGCTCTCCCGGGTCACTGTGCTGTTATCAGATGAAGCTTTGGAGATTAAGTAGGCAACTCCACTTAAAAAGGGGGGGGGGTGGCAAGTAGTCTTCCTAAGGGGAAAAAAATACACCCCTCCTTTCCCTTCTTGGCTGTTTAGCAATTACCGCGTTTATCTCGACCGCATACAGAGCCAGCGGAGACGTTCCCAGCGTCTCCCTTCTTTGCACGTCTCCCGCCTTGGTGCGAGGCATTCCTGACAGTCTTTCGCCCTCGGTGACTGGCGGGCCACCCCAACGACATTTGGGACGCCCTGAGGCGAAGGGGTCGGAAGGCACAAGTGCTGGGGGGAAATGGCTCTCTGTTTACCCAACAACGCCTCGGCCCTTTCTGCACCACTCACTTTATCAGCCGGCGCTGTAAAACTTTTACAGAACGGAAGGCGGGGACAGACTCCCAGCCGGAGAGAGTCGGAGTGGAACAAACGCTGGCACCGCGAGCACCTTTCCCGCCCGCCGCCCCCGACCCAGAACTCCCTCCTCACGCCCAGCGCTCCCCGGTTCATCCCAGCCCGCTCACCTCATTTCAACCGCGCGCCCACCCGCCCGCTTCCACTCGCCGCCGCTCTCGCCCGGGCGGAGCAGGAGCTGCCCCACCTGCGAAAGCTCCCGCGCGCCCCTTCTCTCCACGAGCGGGGGCTGTCAAGGGACCTGCGCCCGCGCGAGGCGGGCATTTACGCGGAGCTCGAGCTGTCGTCGGCCCTCGAGTCGTCGCTCCGGACGCCCGAGCCGCCAGCCTCAAAACTTGACCTGCCCCTCGCCGTGCAGCCGCCTGCCGCCCTCCCCTTCTTGTCCTAGCGCCGCCTTTCCTTAAACCAAGCCCCACCTTCTCCGCCGTCCAGCCGAGCGGCGAACGGAGTGGCTGCCTCCCCGCGGCGGTTTGGGCCAGCCGGAGAGCCGTGGTTGCCAAAGGCTTCGGCGGCGCTCTCGCCGGGCCCCCCGGGCAACTCAGCCTGATTTGCATGCAAGGCCTCAGCCCTTCCGTCGGGGGGGGGGTGGAGACGAGACGCAAAGGGCTTTTGAGGGCATGCGAAATGCCCACGCCTGCCCTCCTGAGTATGCGGGCGCAAACGCACAGAATTGGCTGATGGGAGCCCCGAGCAAGCCCACCCACCTCCCGGGTTCATGGGTCTTGGGCGACGAGATTGAGCGGGGAAGGGAGTTACCTTTGCCCCCTGTCGAGACCCACCACGCACGCGCGAAGCTCTGGAAAGTGAGTGTGGAGGAGTCGTGGCAGAAGCCGTGGTACACGTAGAAGGTGAAGAAGGGGCTCGTTTACGTGGTGGGGGCCCAAGGCAAATTGGCCTCGTTCTTTCCTCCCTCACAGCCCACAAGGTTTGACAACAGCACATCCCAAAGCGTCTGGGGCCCGTGCCCTGAAATGTCCCTAAAAAGGAGGATGGGTGCAAAGGCTTGGGCAGTGGCACCTCACACATGGAGTGCCAGTGTGATGTAGTGGGTAAGAGACTGGGACTTTGTAGGTCTAGGTTCCAGCCCTTACTTGGTCATAAAACTCGCGCAGAGACCATCTTGGGATGTTATTTCAGCCTCATCTGTTGCGCAAAGTGGTCGTGAGGATAAAATGGGGACGTGGGAGTAGAGCCGTGTATTGCCTTGAGCTTACTGGAGAAAAGGTATCATTTAAATGTAATAACTTCACTTCCACCTTGTACATTCTACCTGGCTCAGCAAGATCTAACTCTTGTGTAAGCATCCATAACAGTTTATGAACATTATCGTCATCATCATTGTTTATTTACAGTCGGCCCTCTACATTTGTGGGTTTGACTTTCGCAAATTTGATTATTTGCAAGCTTTTCCAACCCCTCTCCCCACCTCAGGTGCTTTTTTCTGGGGGCACCTTCCATCTTGGAGACTATGATTAGCCCTTTAAGAATCCAGCTCTGGTCCTCCTCCTCCACCAGCTGTCTAGCCCACTAAGGACAGGTTATAACCTGATTTCTCAGCACCACAAACCTGCTGATGTCTCCTCACACCCAGGGAAGGAGATGGGTGTGAGAGAGGAAGTATAGAGCCACCATGCCATCCCACTCCCTTTCTCTCCACTTTGCCTGACCTCGTTTGGACCCTGAGTGTCTGTTCTCCACATCGTGCCACAATCCCTTTCCCACAGACACACATACTCATAATGATATTTGCAATTTTCCCCTCTTTTGCAGGGATATTGTGACCCTAACCCTAGTGAATGTGGAGGGCTGACCATATGCAGTGCTGTCCAGATACATGGCGCTTTACAAGTGAAACAGCCAGAAACAGTGGGTCCTGTCAAAGAGGTGCAATCTAAAAGTCTGATTTCAACCATCTGCCAAAATTTGCCCCTCTGTTCAAGAACTCTGAATAGATTGATTTGCTTTTGATTCTGTATTGGTAAATTATCTAGTCATAGACCAGTGCTCTTTGTTCTCTCTTGCACTCCAGCCTTTTTCTTTCAAGCTGATCTCTTTTACCAACTCTGCCCCACTGCTCTTATCTACCAACTCTTCTCTTGATGGTCTTTTCTTCCATACCAGGCACCAGCAGTTTCTGTCTTTCAGGGTTGTCGTAGTCTAGCTCCCCACATCCAGGCAGCCAGATCTGCATATTGTGCAAATTATTTGCTCATTATACAAATATGTGGGTCATGAACAGACTGACCAGCACATATACATGCAGCTACTCTCCCACTCAGAAACATTGCTTTGTAAGTTGCTTTACAGATAAAAAGCTTGGTGTTCTCAGATTCTGTTGCAGGTAATATAGGAGTGTACAACCTGCAACACATATTGTTTTGTGAATCCTCATGACATTTTTTTCTCTTTTCACAAAAATCTTGTGCCTTTAATAGATGCAGGAGATACAGATGCTCAGCAGGTATAGTTTTTCCCAGGATTTGGGTTTCCATAGTATTTGTAATCCTTTTTGTGGCATCTAAAATTGGCTAACTGCAACTGCTCAAAATTTTTACAATATCATGTTTATTTGTCTGCTGCTTTTCCATGGTAAAGCCATGTTCAGAATGGCTTAGAACAACATCAAAAGAGGATAGAATACAGAAAAATGGCAGTTACAGATAATGCAACAACAGTTACTACTGAAGATTTAAATAATCATACAGTAGGCATAGCTGCTCACTGCTGAAAATCTATACTATTTTTTTTAAATCCACTAATAATTCACATTGGCATGTGTTTAAAACAGAAATTCCAAAAGAGAAAGAGAAATCCAAACAGCAGCAAGCATTTTCTCCAAAGCTAAATGTTGATGCAGTCACAATCCCCCTCCCAAAAGATCCCATCTTCCTCTCCTCTAAAGGAATCCCTCAGCCATGATTCTGGGAGCTGTACTCCAAAAAGGGAGCTTTTTCAAGTATGTGAAATAAGTGCCTTTTAAGTGTTCATTCTTACATTTAAATTGGCAAGGTTTTTAGATGTCTAATACACAACAGGGCAACAGGACACTAGCATTACTGACACCATTGTTATTGCCAGTGCTATTGCATCTAAAGCTGCCACTGTTTTCTGCTCTCAGTATAGCTGCTTGAAACTCAGGATAAGGCGTGACTGAATAATCTCAGTACAAGATGGCTGGGGATAATTATCTGTAGTGATTTGAACTGGGTGCAGTCTGTGTGGTTCAAATAAGGACAGCTGAATTCAGATAGGCAAGAAACCACTTTTTGGGTGTGGGTATATTTCCTGTCTCACACACCTCTCACACACCTTTCCTTTTAAGCAAAATGGCAAATCAGAGGAATTTTTTTTCATTTTTCCATAGTATTTTTGCACATGGTGATAATTTTAATCCATTCTCCTCACTCTCATTCTGTTATATCTGGCTACTGCTGTCTTCTCTGCATTCCAAATGAACTTTACAGCATATGCTGAAGGCTGAACAGTCCTAATTTTTTTGTCATAAGACCAAAGGATATAAACAAAAAAACTACTGGCAGTAGTTTATAAATTATATAAGCACATAAGACTGTGGCTTGAAGGATGTTGCAACTTTTATAAATCTTTGGTACACAATGTAACTTCAACGAAAAGAAAAACATATTCTAGGTAACAAACACAATGATCAAACCTTCTGTTTCACACATGTTCCCGAAAAGCCTTTCACTTGCCAATTACAGTCATTAATGCTTGAGTACATTTGCCAGCTCCTTTTTCACAGGACTCTTGTGCCTTTTTTTGGATGCCAGGCAGAATCCAGCAGGTGATTGTTTCTTTCATAAGGGCATTTCCATGCTGGAAAAAGAATCATGTGCTGAATTTCTTCATGTTATGCCAGTGTTAAAGTTCCTAAAATACTGCCCAACTTGGCACCTCTAAAGTAGGATTGCCATTTTGTTTTATCAGCTCCTATACTTCTAACAATTTCACATTCAGACATTATCAGACATAGTAATACTTATGCTTTCTACAGATCAAGCTTCCATTAAAAGTGCTGAATCAAGCCAAGTCTGGTCAGCTGCCAACTCTAAGGGTGTGACTGCTGATTTTAGAAACAGAAAGGACTCCTTGCTGTTGTGACACTGTAGGTTTATTTCCAGTCTCTTAAGTTGACTTCCAGCCTTGCAAGACTGGAAATTCCCTCCCAGCGTTTTACTAGGGTTCTTGCCAGCCTCCCAAAGCTGATTCCCACGCTTGGAACGACTGGCAATCTCCCCAACTCTATCAGGTATGCTGCCACCCCCCCCCTGAATTATGAATATTTGGAAAGAACAGGAGGGACTCTGCCCAATCTCTAAGCATAAGGAACTTCCACCTCCCTCCTCCCCCCGAGTGAGAGAGGTCCTATGTAGCGTGTGCCAAACCTGGCATGGAAATGGAGAGAAACGGAGGTTTATAGAAGTGTTTAATCAAAGCATGCAAATAAACAATATACACTTGGGAGACTCCCCTCTCCCAGGTACACTTAGTTACAAGAATTTACAAAACAGATATAACAGCACAGATACATTCTTAAGATCAGCCAATTCCCAAAATAACAACATCCCTAACGCGACTAACTACTTATTTCTAGTTACTCACAATTAGGTTATAGGCGTAGATGGTCTAAAGGAGAAGAGAGGGGGAGACACGGCATGCCTGCCAGCTCGACTGGCCCAGCAGTTCTCTCTCTCTGGCCACATGGCCTCTCAGAAGTTTTATATTTTCCTCCTTGGAAGGATCTGGAAGCATCTCCAAGATGCCCACCTCTTTTCCTTTTGGTTGGTCAATTCTCACCTTGTGACCTGTGATGCTGACCCTTTCCTTTTGGTTGGTCAACTCTCACCTTGTGACCCTTGATGTAATCCCAACACCTCATTAACCCTTGGTTTACCTGAAGAGGGAAGTATCTCCCTTTGATAAGCCTAGATAATGGGAAGCCCCATTATCACAGCTGTAAAACCTCAACCTGCATGTTACCTGTCCAAAATGGACAATTTTATAGACCTCCAAATATGGCTGGATAATAATTCCCATCATCCCTCATCAGTGATTATGCTGGCTGGAGATGGCAGGGGTTGAAATCCTACAACTTCTGAAAGCCACATGTTCTCCATCTCTTCTGGATGATGGTGCTCTTTTGTTGTTTGCCTTGAAGTCATTTCTGATGGTGATCCTAAGGTGAACCTATCACAGAGTTTTCCTGGCAGGATTTGTTCAAAGGGAAACTGCTATTGCTTTCTTCTGAGGGAGCGTGACTTGAGGTCACCAGTTTGGTTTCCATGGCTGATTCACAATTAGAACCATGGTCTTCCAAAATCCTAGTCCATCACTCACACCACTACCTCATGCTAGCTCTTGATAATATAAATCAAGTTGATGATTTTATAAACTGTCAGTTTGAAAGATAAAATCATTCATCCCTTTAGAGGAATCACATTTTAGAGAACTGTATGACAATTAATTCTTGATCCTTTACATATACCATGTAATGCTTTAAGGCAGTTGGCAATTTATTTTCACCATTAGCCATGTAATGTAATGGGAAGTCTACTGGAGAAGATACATCAAAATAGAATGTAATTTAGAACTCCTATATATATTCCACTATTGACTTTTGATGTTTTACTGCCTTGCACTCATTGATTCCTATCCATGATAGAATCAGTACAAAATGATTATACATAATATAACACATTGATTGTTGTTGTGGTGGTGATAATGGTGGTGTTTGCCTTGAAGTCATTTCTGACTTATGGCAATCCTTAGACAAACCTGTTGTGGGGTTTTCTGGGGCTGAAAGTGTGTGATGCACCCAAGGTCACCCAGTGAGTTTCTATGGCCAAGTAAGGAATCATAGAATCATAGAGTTGGAAGAGACTACAGGGGCCATCCAGTCCAAGCCCCTGCCATGCAGGAACACACATCCCAATTCATCCCAACAGATGGCCATCCAACCTCTGTTTAAAAACCTCCAAAGAAGGAGACTGCGCCACACTCTGAGGCAGCATATTTCACTGCCAAACAGTTCTGACTGTCAAGAAATTCTTCCTGAGGTTCAGGTGGAATCTCTTTTCCTGTAGTTTGAATCCATTGCTCCTTGCCCTAGTCTCTGGAGCAGTGGAAAACAAGCCTGCTCCCTCCTCAACATGACAGCCCTTCAAATATTTAAACATGGCTGTCATGTCCCCTCTTAACCTTCTCTTCTGCAGATTAAACATATCCAGCTCCCTAAGCTACTCCTCATAGGACATGGCTTCCAGACCCTTCACCATTTTGGTCACCCTCCTCTGGACATGCTCCAGCTTGTCAATGTCCTTCTTGAAATGAGGTGCCCAGAACTGGACACAGTATTCCAAATAAGGTTTAACCAAAGCAGAATAGAGTGGTACCGTTACCTCCCTTGATTTAGACACCATACGCCTACTGATGCAACCAAGAATCACATTTGCTTTCTTAACTTCCCCTAAACCTCCAGGGTCGTCGTCCAATGCTCAGACCACTACATCACACAGGTTGACAACACAATGGTTACTCCTTACGTTTCTCTATATAATCTGACCTGCATATGAATTTTTTTATATAACTTAGCAGCCTTGACATTAGGTGATCAATTTCTTTGTATAATCATGTTTTTGTAATTGTATGGGGTTTTGCCATATATTTGCAATTAGTGTGCTTCTTAAGCAAACCAGGAAAATGTGGTCCTTCAGATGTTGTTGAACTACAGCTTCCCTCAGCCCTGGCCAGTAGAGTGAATGATCAAGCCAGGAACCTGTGGAGATCATACACCCACCAGGCAATAGCTCCTTGAGTTTTTCACTTGTAAATAAGCCCACAAAAATTGCTAGCCAGCAGTGAACTGATAGG
The DNA here is from genome assembly GCA_948472985.1 of Iguana delicatissima. Taxonomy (NCBI): domain Eukaryota; kingdom Metazoa; phylum Chordata; class Lepidosauria; order Squamata; family Iguanidae; genus Iguana; species Iguana delicatissima. The sequence continues at coordinate 119,166 of CAOKZL010000661.1, forward strand.
AGAGTGACAGAGAACTACAACTCTCGGTGAGTTGTTCTGCTACATTTCTTTTCTCCTGTTGCAGTTTGCTTATTTTTTTTTTTCTGGCCATAAAGGGGTGACAGAGTGTGCCATCCCTCCTCCAACAGCCATTCAAGTACCTTTGTGCAGATCCTTGCTGCCTATAGCTACCAGATTTTGTGCTTAAACACAAGGTATCACCATTGAATCACAAACCCGGGTTTGCCCCTGAGTGAACACTTGGCTAAAAGGCATAGCCACTTCTAACTCTCTCACAACAGCATATACATCTTGGCAAACATGTTTATGTAATTTTCATATATTACATTAAGAATATCCAGACTGTAATGTAGTAAGTTCCACTGTAATGGAAATGTTAAAAACAATCCAGAAACATTTAAGTTAGAATTGTTATTAGATCCTTTTTGAACTCCAGAAGTGCTCACTTTATATTATTCTGGAGTATATATTGTTTGTGTTTGATTTTCATTCCATTCGCAGCTTTCAAGCAAGGGACATTCTTTTGGAGTGTGTAGTACATGCCTTCTGTTTATTGCTGTAAATCTTGGCTTACACCTTTAACTTTCCTGCCACCTAAATTCATTCTAAAATATTTAGGTCATTGTTTCTGGAACTGAACTTAAAAAGAAACAGCTAGAGTGCAAGTTACCCAAGTCCTTTGATAGGCTTACTGCCAATTTCATATTGTCTGGGCAAAGGCCACTTTACTCTCATTACCTGCGAGAAGAATTAACCTTTCTTTTACTCTGAGTTTTAGTCCACACAGGCACACTGCTTTGAAACAAACATTTGGGGACACAGCCAGCCAGTCCTGCAGCACATAACAGTAATTCAATATTGGACATTCTTTAGGAAATGAAAATGTGATGCCTAAAAACCTGTGGGAATCTTTCTTCAGAGAAAGTGAATACACTTTAATGTATGGTAGACGTATCATCCCTCTACTGTCCTTTATCCTGCATAGCATAGATAATTGCACAGATACATAGAATACTATCTAACACAGCCTTCTGCTTGCCTGGTAGCCTCCAGATGTATTTGACTGCCATTCCCATTATCCCAAGTCAACACATTGCTGGGATCAATGGGAGTTATGTCCAACACATCTGGAGGTTACTGGGTTGGGAAACAGTGATCTAAGGAGAATGCAGGGACTGATCTTTGGTCAGAGGAGTTTAAATCTATCAGTCTATTTCTTAGAAGTTTCTTGCTTGGTAGCAGTGTCACAATGATGTACTTAAAAATAGCATTGAAAAATATGTGAGAACTAGAATTTACCAAATGCACATTTGTCTAAGAGATTTGGGTGTGTGCTGCCAAATCCAAAGATCCGAAGTTAATTTTTTCTTAAAATGGGAATTACTCTAGCATGGCAGAGTGGTTTGAGCATTGGACTATGGCTCTGGACTCTATAGTTTGAATCCCCACTCAGCCATAGAAACTCACTGGGTGACCTTGAGCAAATCATACTCTCTCAGCCTCAGAGGAAGGAAAAGACAAACCCCCTCTGAACAAATCTTATCAAAAACATATCATCATAGTTCACTTTTGGGTCTCTATTAAACTAGAAACAAATTGAAGGCACACAACAATAACAATGAGTACATAGGAACTGTAATCTGTGAGAATACTGTTGCAATGTTATGAATGCTTTCAAATGTCTTTATTCTTCACACAAATGCCTTTGGAGTTATAATTTCAACACAATAATAATGATCTAAGAAAATCACAGAAGATGTAGGATATACTTGGGTGACAATACAGGAAGACATTTGAGATAACCTATGGAAAAATAAAGGCACTACAATATATCCTGTATATGTTTGGTCTAATAGAAGTATCCATCTATCCTATCTTTTTTTTTGGAAATCCAAATTGGAACATAGTCATCTTATCCTTTGGATTAGGGGAAGCTCATCTATAATCTGCATTTCACATTTCTGTCACTCAAAAGGTAATCTACCACTTAAGGTTTTTCAGTGGTTCCTTATCTTTCAGTATGTAAACAAGAAGTGTCCCTTACAAACATTTTGAACATGCTATGGTTTGTTTATTCTTGTGTTAAGAAATATTCCTGATCCATTTTCATGGATTTCTGGTGCTTCCTTCTGCTTTTGCCACCACATTAGTGAATTGGTAACTGATCTGGACCAGTCCTAGAGTGATGCAGAGCTCAAGGCAGCAAATCCAACAGTGGCAGTCCCCTGGCCATTCCTTCTCAGTTTTCAACCACTCCATCTGTTTCAGAACACAGCTGTATGTGCCCTGCAGCCTCTTCTACACTCTAAATTAGTCTGTTGCCCTCAGGTGCAGTGAAGGACACTTGACTTACCACCATTGTCAATGTAAGATGCAACTGCCAGGCCAGTTCACTTCTGTTAATTGAAGCAGGGAAGTTTTCATTTGCCTCATGCATTGAAGTGTCTTGGGCTGGCTGTGACTACAGTGCCTTTCCTGTTCTTTATATTGTTTCTGCATGAGAAAACTATTATATACTTGGATCCCACTGTTAAGAGTCCTTGGTTTGAAATCACTGGTGGCTTGTGCTTTACACGGTTTAAACACGTATCTATACACACACATACAGAATCATATCCCAGCTCCCCTATACATGTAGACTTCAACACACCTTAACTATCTTCTTTCTTTAGAAATACACCTTAGCCTTCCATCCTTTCGTAGGTCGGTAAAATGAGTACCCAGTTTGTTGGAGGCAATTAGCTAAAAATACATTGTAAACCGCTTAGATAACACTTAGTTGATAGGCGGTATAGAAATAAATGCTTCTGCTACTGCTATATTATTATGACTTCCCTTCAGGTTCTGAACAGGTGGCACGTGTGCCTTCCTTCTTCAGTCCCAGTTCAAATTGTGGTCATCCCATACTTCGTGTGATTTACTATTGACTACTCACCACTCACAATTTTATTTCCCACACACCTCTCATTTTCTCTCTTACTCATAAGTGAGCTGTATGTTCTTCTACTGTCCTGTCCTTTGCCAAACCTCCTGTAAGAATGTACAGATGTGTACATGCATAAGCACACAATATATCAGAGTTATTCATTTTCATTTTCAGTATTCTATACCCACAACAGAAAATTGAAATTTGTTGTAAAAATTCAGGACTTTTAAAGGAGTCCATTAAAATGGAGTAAACAGTTGTCTTGAGACCAATACAAAAGCTAATGAACATGAGTACTGTGTCTGAAATATTCTTATGTCAGAAATGCTTAGATGTGTCTTTGGAGTTAATCCAAGGCTTTTAAAAAAAGCTTTTGCAAATGAGATATTTTTGCTTTTATTATGTACTTTGTTATCTTAGTTTTCAGATAATATATTGTTACTTTAAAGAAGCATTGGTATATGTTGCTATTTTACTCTCAAAGATCTTTTAGAAAGAAAATAGCCAGTGAGGTCTGCACTTAAATTTGTAAATGCTGATTTTCATCTTTGGAATATCATCACCTTATTTACTTAGAGCCTTATCATGCCATTTCTTTATGCTGCATTATTCCATTTGAATTCCACTCCAGCAATTCTCATGAGGGTAGCTGATTGTTGATGCTCTTTTTTCATGCCCATCCCACATTTGTGCTTTGATAGTGGCATTTACATGGTTTGTTCATCTCATTAGAGACTCCTATACTCCACCCCTTGCCTCTATGATTGGTTCTTATAGCTGCAATTGCACTACGATATGACATTATGACATTACAACATCGTAATGCTACAATGGAAGAAAGTGCTCTCAGATACCTGCACCTCAACTGGTTACTGAATTGTTGCATGTAAGGAGTCATTAATAGGTTATTTCCACTGGAAAAAAATGAATATGTTTTCAATGACTCTGCAACACAACACAGCATAATAGTGCCTGGAGAGCAATGACAGCATGCAATAAGGCTGAGGCAAAAGTGAGACTAATAAATTGCTATGATGGTATAACACCATGGTAAGATAAGGCTCTTAGGATACAATCTGTGCTCCACTGAAGTCAACAACCAGAAATTGGCAAGTGCCCAATTATCCACTGTGGGCAGAAACACAAATATGGATCAGGTAGATAAGGGGAAAAATTATTGAGATTATTGTAATGTATTTCATGGGATTATCCATTTGTCATGTAATCTGTAAACCTATTTTATTCTGAAAATAAAACTCCTACTTTTCTTCCAAAAAGAACTGAATGTACAGCATTCCAAATAGTGACCCACACACTCTCAAGTGGCAGTGGGTTTTTACTTCTGTACTCCCTTTCCCTCACAAGCATACTGTCTAACATTTCACAGGTGAAAATTGGGACATGTGTGGCCATACAACATCACAGTCTAGTTAAATTGGCAGAAATTATTCATGAGGAAGACCACACAAGAAATGCTGCAACAGTTTGCTTTTGCCTGTACCTACTAGGAATGACTAGATTCTCCCCACTCCTCTCCTCTCCCCACTGCTGTGTTAACTGAATACAAACTACTTGTATGTTTCAACCTCAGTTTTCAGCAACTGAAGTCAGGCAAGAGTAAAGGGGAAAGAGAAGAGAGAAACCAGGGCCTTTTGAAAGCAGCTGAAAAAGTGGAGTGATAGAGGTTAATCAGGATTGCCCCTGCCAAATTGGAACTATTAGAGGGTATGAGGAAGAGGGAGGAGTGAAGCCACACATTGGGTGGTGCTTCTAGGATGTAACTGCAAATGACTAATTCAAAGTTCCTTGGAGGAACTGGCTACTAGTTCTTTGGTTCTATAGTTCTTTGCTGAGAAAAGGAAAGCAGGCAGTTTTTTGACCATTGGAAAAGCCCCAGGTGGCCACATACCTTCATGTCATGTGTGTGCCATGGTGGGGGGACTGCCGCTGCAAAATGATTCCCCCTGATATAGATCAAAACATGAATGTTTTATTTTAAGCTACCGGTGGGAAGGATAGAGTGTGAAAAAGCTAAATAAAGATGTTTAAGATCAGGCAGTGTCAGCCAGGGCTGTCTTATACATTAGGCACTTTAGACACAGTGCCAAGGGTCTACAAAAATGTTGGGCATATGAAAACATCCCTTGTGGCATGTCAAGGCGAGGCAGAAAGTCTAATACAAGAGTGCCTAGGGCCTATGGAAACCTTAATGTGGTCCTGGTGTCAGCCTATGAGATTAAAAAGCAAAACACAAACAGACCTGGAGCAATATCTAAGACCATTTCCCACATGTGCATATATACAGATGTCATCCTGCCACCATGTTGGACTATAAATATAAATTGAGCATTGAGAAATACAATAAGCTTAAACAAAGGGACCCAAAGAATCTAAAGGATGCCAATCAATCTTCCATTTTTAAAGCAGACATAGCCTTTCATGAGATTGAGAAGAAAGGGGCCTAGGCAAATGTTTTTGGGTACTGCTTTTGAGTAAATATGCATAGCATCCCAATAAAACTGTCCCACATACACAAATATCCCTGTCAAATGTTGTTGAGTATTTTGAGAACAGTGTCTGATTGCAGAATATTTCAAAATCAACAGCACCAATATTTTCATTTATTTTAGACTATTTCTAATTTTTCTGTTTGATATAAATTTCTGTTAAGTTCACAGAACAAACAAACAACAAAGAAAGAAAGAAAGAAAGAAAGAAAGAAAGAAAGAAAGAAAGCGATTGTGAAACACAGCCTTCACATAGCCTGAGAGTGTTTGTGGTTGCTGTTGGAAACCAAAGAAAGCTTGGAAGTGGGCAGAACAATGACAGTACTTAAGAGTTGTCTTGCCATTGAGAGATGTCATTTTCTGGGCTTGGTCTCCCCACCCCGACTGCCACTGTCTCTCTTTGTATGCAGAGAGCACACAGAGTGCCTGTGCAAGTGAGAAAAGGTGGTGGGAAGAAATGGAAAAGCATATTGTTAATAGCAGCTCTATAAAACACCATTTTTCTTAGCGTCTTGCAGTGAACTCTACGTGTGTACATAGTAAAACAGATAGAAGGACAGACAGACAGCATATGCCATTTGGATTACTGGATCATAGATGCAGCTGCCTTTGGAAACTATTTGAAAACTTACAGTGGGCCCAAAATGTTGCAGCCACACTGCCAACTGGAGTTGGTTAACACATAGATAACACATACAGTGGGCCCTTGGTATCTGCCAGAGTTTAGTGCCTGGACCCTCTGTGGATGCTCAATTCCCATTATATACAATGATGTAGTAAAATAGTGTCCCTTATATAAAATGGTGAACAGCTCAAACAAGTGCCAAAGAGAGATGGAGGATCTGTAAAATGGTGGGTGGCTACAGCAGCCTATGCCTACACATCAGTGTAGTGCTCAGGCATGGCAAAATCAAGGTTTGTTTTTTGAGTATTTTTGAGCTGTGAATCCATGGATGCACAACCGCTATATATGGAGAGCCAACTGTTGCTCCCTTGCTGAAACAGCTTCCCTAGCTACTGGTCCCTTTCTGGGCACAATTCAAAATGCTGGCCATCATCTATAAAGCTGTCCAGGGCTTGTCCAGACTATGTGAAAGACCATATCTCCTTATATGAGCATGTCTAAACCTTTCTCCTGGTCCCACCACCCTTACAGGTACAGTTGATAAAGATATGGATAGACCCTTTTCAATGGAGGTTCCCACACTGTGGTACTTCTTCCCATGGCAGACTAGGTTGGCCTTCTCTGTGATTTCTTTTGACGAACAAACAAAAGCCTTTTTTTAATTCAAACAGGCTATTGGTCTTTAACTGGGTGAGGTAGAAGGCTCTTTTAATAGGGTGTTCTCCACCTTGATTTTATGTTTTATATGTATTTTAAACTGTTTTTAATATGCATGTCTATTTAATAGTTTCCTAAACTTTTGTTGCATTTTTTGTTTTAGTAATATTTTGTTTCTGTCTGTAAACCATCTTGGATCCCATTATTGGGACAAAGGCAGGCTATAAATAATTGGTAGGTAGGTAGGTAGATGATAAATAGATAGATATATAGATAGGTAGATAAAAAGGTAGGTAGACAGATAAGCTGAACGAATACAAGAGTTTCGTGGTCTTCTATTTTCAAAAAGTAACTGACCTTTGGAGTCACTTATATGTTCTAGTCTCTGTAACAGGCAAAACATTATGCACTTGTGGGGTAACAGTTGTACTAGTGTTGTACCAGGACCAGTGAGACATAGATCCAAATCGCAATTAATCATGAAGATCACTGTGATGGAAAGCTAGTCACTACAGGAGGAATGTGTTACTCACTAGATGTTTTTAACTTGCAAGTGCCATCAGACCTTGCCAGCAAAGCCAGTGATCAGGCACAATACAAGTGCAAGGCTACATGTTTCCAGTCCTTATAGGTCAGACTGTATAAACTTTTTCATTGCTGATATGTGGATGGAAAAGCAGGACCCTGCCTGCTGGCCATGTTTCCAAAGTCAGTGTCCTGCCCTCTGATATGGAGGTGTTCAACATGACATTTAAAAATGGGAACTTTTCTGTGCAAAGCTGTATCCCATCGTTGGTAGCCCCATAATGTCATATACACACATGCCCAAATGTTTGAGGTACAAAGGTAATCATTCTCCTGAAACGTGGTTTTACTGTGAATATATCTATAAGGTGGTTGTTCTATTTATTTGAATTCTCTTTCCTTGTAAAACCAAATCTGGAAACTCAAACTCAAAACAGCAGCCAGTGATATTCAGTGTTAATTCAGTATTTAATTCAGTATTTTTAACAAAAAATCATTAAAAAAGGAAATTCTAAATAACTGAAAATATGAAAAACCATTTCTGATATTCTAAAAACAGAAAGCAAGAAAGGAAAAAGCAGTAATCATTATATTCCAAAATATAATAGAATATCAAACATTCATGTGTAATATTAGTAACATTCATCAGATAAAAAGAAGCTACCAGTAAACTAATCTCAATTTAGCCAGACATATGAACTGCAAAAGACACCAGTTATAAAACATATTTCTAATGGTATAACTTTGTTTCCTTTAAAAAAAAATATGAGCGTGGACAAGTAGTGAAAAGGAATGGTTCAAGAGAGATTTGCTATGCAAGAGAGATTTGCTATGTCAGATGTATAGTAAAAGTAAATCTTTTTTTGTTGTCTTTAGTTTCTTACTCTCACTGACCTCATCTTGAACACAACTGATTCAGTTAAAATGTGGCAGCCAGTGTTTATATATGAATGCTGTATAGTTTGATTTTACTTTTTAATTAACAAATTTTCCGGTTAAAAAGGGATAATTTTGAGAAAGTCAGATTTAAAGCAAAAACAAAAACAACTCACATTCTTTTAACTGCATTTCGTAACATCTGTAAAGCTTGGCTATATTTTGCATTAGATTTCTCACAAGAAATATCAGTTTTTAGTGGGTTGGATCCAGATGCAGGCATCTGCAAATAAGCTGGTGGAAAGGGACTTTATCATCCCATCTTCCTCACTGCAGCCTCTCCAGACCCCTGAAAATAAGATATAGAGGATTAAGAGACAATGCTGAATTGGTGAGTTGTGATATGGATGATCCCAGAATGTAGGCAGTGCATTTTTCTACACAGCTAAAATGGATTTACGGTAATGAAGGGTGCCGTGGACAGCAGTGAAGCATCAATAGCCCCCAGCAGAAGAATGGCAGTCAGTCTAGGCTTGTACTGTACTTGATATAAGCTTAGAACAGTCCAGTCACAAGTATGTGAGAAGCAAATTGAATCCAGAATCTGGAGTTGCATCCAGAAAAAAACTGCAGCTTGTATGCACAGCATTTGACCTGTAACAAGGCACTGGGCCAAATTTGTAAAGTAAGAATGCCATGGTCTTCATTTAATTTCCTGGTGCTATCCAAAACTGCTTTTATATTACTTTATAGCATCTAAGGACTGAATTCAGCCACCTAACATTTAATAAGTTTTATTTCTTTTGAAAGCATGTTGTGGTTTTAAAAGGATACTATTATATTTATTTTGACTGAATGTGAATGCATTTCAAGACTTAAGGAAAGTTTGAAGTAGTAGCGAAGATCCTACATTTTACAGGGCAGTTTAAGATTTCATATGTAGAAAGTCAGTTCACCAGTGAATTTCCTAAGCACACAATGGAGAGAGGGGCAGAACCTTTCCTTTTCTGTAAATGAAATGCTCACGCATGGGAAGTCCATTGTGGCACAGATCATAGAATCATAGAAGCACAGCAATTCATGGAGATTTCCGCAGGAGCTCCAAGATGGGACAAATTTATGGAAACTATCAATAGAGCTATATTTCATGCATTTCTCTAATCTCCTTTAAAACAATCGAAGCCAATAGACATTGCCACTTTGAATATATTTCATTGCAGTTAAGTTTGTTTATCATCTTGAATAATCATTTGTCAATTATTTTTATAATCCCTCCCAAAATGTTTTGGGATGCAGACCCATAGGTAGCATATCTCCAGTATAAAACTTCCTGGAAAATAGCTGTTTTTCCTATAGTTTGCCCAACAAGTTGTTAAGATGTCCAGTTCATCGAAAGGACACTAGCCCTGTTCAGAAACTGTTTCCATGAAGTGGGCACACACTTAGGAGTGGTGGGGCAATGGCCTTACTCCAAAGGTCATGATTCTGATCCTATTACTGAGGTCACATGGCTTTCTTGCCCATATGTCAGAAGCCATGTAGGAAGTATGCACATTGCAGAGTACAGCTGGACATCTAGGTGTGCAGGTTTCCATGGGAGCTGGAACACTGAGGAACTGGGATTCCAGTTTCCATTAAGTTCTGCAGGTGTAGCCTCTATCGTGCAGATGTCTACACTCAAATTGTGCATGTCAGGGGGCAGGTAAGGAACCAATTTAAAATAAGGGTGAGGTAGTGGCATGGCCATGGGCCTCATTTAGGTGGCTGGATCTGATTCATGCAGTTAGTAAACAGGACAGGGACTCAATATATAAACAAAAAAAAGAGCTCATCCTGGTTGATGACCACATGATGCAACAGATCATACTTATGTCTTAAGATATGAAAGAAAAACTGAGGTTTTCTTTACAGATCTCAGCTGCTTTCTTCAGAGTGTGTAATGCATGTCAAATAAGGCCACAGGGTTATGGGCAAAGAGTTTTATATATATTCTTTTGGTAACATCTGTTTTCTCTTCCATTTGTTTTCAGCAATGCCAAAAAGCTTGAAAAGGATATAGACTTTGACATGAAAGGAGTTCAGAACCATATTATAGAAACGTACCTTACCATAAAAAGGAATTTTCTTGATTCTGTTGGTTTATGGAGGGATGTTTGCAAATAATCCTCTTTCTTTAGAAAGAAGATAATATGGGCATGATGTGCTATTGAGAATTGTGGGTGTTATGGAAAGGAAAATAGGCATGGCTGAGACAGCCTTTCAAATGTAACTGTCCATTGTTAGTACACAGAAAAAGCACCCTGAGTCTCTGGTGCAAGAAAACTACAGAAGACCAATAAGTACAAGATGGCAGAAACATCAAGCTACCACATCCGCTGGCTCTCGTAACTGTGACCGCAATCACTACAAGAAGAAAGGGCTGGAAGCACAAGAATTCTTTCTGAATAGGACCATAATAAATAAACATGTCTCAAACCCATGATAGAAAGAGTATATAATATTTTAAACAATGCTCATTCCAATATACAGTTCAGATAATAAACAAAATGAGATAAAAAATCACAAAAATGCAGGTTTGAGTGGAATTCCAACAATAGTTTACAGACACTTAAGGAAAAGAACTATACCCAATCTTAGCATGTTGAAATGTTGAAACTGGTCTATGCATAATGGCAAAAGTTATGTATGATGGCAATATTCTGGTCCCCAGGAATTTATGGATCCATTTTGTTGGTCTTCTTCAGTGGAATTATTTTCAATGTCCAACATATCAGTTTCCAAGAGCTACAAATATTTTAAACATTATTAAAAAATACAACCGATACTTACTTGCTTAATTGATTGATTGATTTATATAGTATCATCAATGCACATAGGACTTTACAAGTACAAAAACCAAATACAGTGGGTCCTGACAAAGGTGTACATTCTAAAATATATATGTGTGTGTATACACATACACACACACACAAACACATATACATACAGAGAGAAAGAATAATAAAACATAAAACTATACAATTACAAAATGAATGATCCAGATAAAATGCAAACAAAAAAGTATATACAGTCGGCTGTCCACGGTCATGGGTTTTATATTCATGGATCTGATTATTTATGAGTTTCTTCAACCCTCGTCCCACCACCTCTAGCATCTCTTTAATGGGTAACCTTCCCTTTCAGTGGCTCTAATCAGGCTCTGCAGCCCTTAAAAAAGCCTTTTCTGATCCGCCTTCTCCTCCACCAGCCACTGCCTAGCCAGCTAAGGACAGCTCACACCCCAATTTCTCAGCACTATAAATGCACTCCCTATCCCTCCTACACTCAAGGAAGAAGAGGGGTTCAAGAGAGGACCCTCAAGCCCACCTTTCTGACTCACACTCTCCCCTCTCCTTTCCCTGACATGTTTTGGACCATGGGTGCCTGCTATCCCCACTGTGTCTCAGCCCCCTTTCCATAGATAGACACACATATATTGATATTTGTGATTTTTCCACTTTTGCTAGAGTCCTGATCCCCTAACCCTAGCAAATGTGGAGGGCCAACTGTAATATAAAGCAAACTGACAAATATATGTAATCAAAATTTATAAGATTATAAAACAATATTAAAATTCCAAAAGCTTTGGAAAGCAAGAAAGATTTACATTGAGATTTAGAAATGAGGAGGGAAGAAGCAGTCCACAAATGTTCATGGAGGCAATTCCAAGAGTATGGAACAATGACAGAAAAAGGAAAAAGCTGAACCAAGGAAGTGGACACCCATGCTTGGATGGGAAGCCTAGAGTTCTTAGAACACAGATCTTGAGCAGGCTGGTAGAGAGAAACAATGGCAGAAAACCAGGGCGGAGCTATGTTTTTTTTTGTATGAGGCTTTGTATGTTAAAACAAGAAACTTGTGCTGAATCCTAGAAAGAATGGGTAACCAATGATGAGCTATAAAGAGTGGGGTAACAGGATCAAAACAATGGGCCAAAAAGATAATCTTAGGAGAAGAAAGTGGAATGGAAACCAAGGAACTAAAGTGAGATCATGGAAGACCAGACAAACAAAGATTAGAAAAGTCAGGGTGGGAATTTACCGAGGCATAAACTAAGATCTCAACAGAGGAAGCAGACAGAAAAGGTCTGATTTTGGAAATGTTATAAATAAATACATAAATATATAAATATAAATCAACATGACTTTGTTGAGAAACAAAAGACAACAGTGAAAAATAAAGCCAGGATCACATGCTTCCTTCAAAGGATAAATGGGAACATAATTAACAGTGATGGAGGATGCATGTTGTAAAGAAGATTTTGGAGGAAAAATAAGTAATTCCATAATTTTATCATGTTAAGTTTTAGGTGACAGTGAAGCATCTATACTGAAATAGCTGAAAAACGTGCTGTAATATGAAGTTCAATGTCAAAAGAGAGTTCTGGAATGGAAAAATAAACTATCATCAGCATACCACTTTGCCTTTTTTAAAAAATTTTAGAAATTTTCAGGAAAAGGAAGAATAACTGGGACAAAGATGGGGCCCTGCAAGATCACATGGAAGATCAATGTTGCCCCTCAGATTGTAGCCCAATCTGATTCTACATGAAGTTCATACACTCACTTACAAGGAATGGTAACATTTTCCAGAATCCTATGTTCTATATTTCTAAAACACAGAACTTCATATTTTTCACAGGCCTGGATTTCGTCACACAACGTCATCCAGTGGCAGAGCTCAGAGTGTGTGGAGGGGATGGGTGGGAGGGGATGTGGCTGGCTATGGCACGTGGGGGCATGGCTGCAGTGTGTAGGACATGGTCAGGGCATGTGGGGGAATGGCTATGAACTGGGACGCCCCAAAAACATTGTCGCCCGGGCCAAACCGCTTCCATCACCCCTGTTCCCACGTGACTGATGTCATCTGAGTGAAAAAAAAAACCTCCCATGAAAGATAACTAGAACAAAACATAACTGTTTGGTAGCCACTCTAGTGGAAAGGATCAGCAGAAATGTCAGTGGAAACCCAGGGCCTTTTCACACTACACTGTTAAAGTGCTATTAGTCCACTTTCAACATCCTGTGGAATTCTGGGGTTTGTACTTTACTGAGGCCAAGAGCTCTCTTGCTGAGAATTCTAAATGCCCCTCCCTAGACTGTAAACCCCAGGATTCCACAGGGCGTTGAGAGTGGAATTATAGCACTATAACAGAATAGTGGAGAAAGGCCCACAGTCTGCTGGGAGCCTACATGGGAAGAATGGACTAATTAGGCTTAAAAGAATCCATGAATCTGGAAATACAGGGTGACAGTGAAGAGTCATCCTTCCTTTTTTGTTCTGGCCATTTTTGGAAAAGATTTTTTTAAAAAAAATGTTTTTGAAGACTAAACAGTCTTCAGTTCCAGCAAAATAAAAAACTAAGCATCATATTCTTTGAGGGCTGAGTTCACGAAAATGTGCTATGAAGAGCTCCTTTCCAAGCTATGAAAGACAGCAGCTATGCCGGGAGTTTGCATCTGTAGCCAAACATATGAGCATCTTTTGGAATAACAATAACACAGAAAGACCTTACAATCTCTTTCAATACACTGCTTTCTAAAAAGTGCAGTACTGGTGGGCCATCATGTCACATAAGCTTTGTATTTACCCATTTGCTTCTTGAAGAACAACATGTAACTGAATCACCCAAAAAGTGCTATTTAGAATGGATTGGCAGAGAGAAAGCAAATATATTTAAAATCAGAGCCACGCTGAGGAATGGAAATGGATAAGAGAACGAAAAGAAAAAGAATTGAAAGGCCATTTGCATGGGGAAGAAATACGAAAATTAATGGCACATGTTTTTAAGGTGAAAGTAAGTACAATGAAGATGATGATTCTAAGACTTCTGGGCTCAGGAGAGTTTTTAGCTAGGTCCCAAACAGTTATATCTATTTCTACTTGAGGTATCAGGCAAGCCTCTTGAATGTCAGACTCTCTCTCTCCAATATTATATCCAGAATAGAGTTATACTGCTTTTCAGTCTGTATATGAATACTGTTTTCTCTCAGATCTGCTGTCTGAATTTCTATTTTCATACCCATTCCTTTTGTTCAATACATGTAATAGATCAGGTAAAATCCAGTTTTCTCATAACACAACACTCATGTGGTCACCTTGAGCCCATTGCATTCTCTCAGCATAACCTACTTCATAGGGTTGTTCTCAGAATTTAAATTGGGTAGGGAAAACAATGAGCAATACTTTTAGCTTCAGGGGATAACTGTAATGTAAATAGTTAAGAAAGATATAGATGAAAAACCATGATTGTCATAAGGAAGTACATATGTTCCAGTGATGGTTAGAATAGCTAGGGCTAAAATCCTGTGCATATTTATCTAGGATTAAGCCTTGTTGAACTTATTGGGACTTATTTCAGAGTAGATATGTGAATGATTGCATTGTTTACTGCAAAGGGAACATTGTTCTGCAGCAAAACTGCTAGGCAGTAATATCTCTTCCAATGTTCAGTGACCACAAGTTATAGTTTCTGATCTGTATCATTGTGCAGCTCTGGCACACAACAGCAGATTAAGAAATCGAAAGGAGAATGGATAGAGAGAAGAAAACTAATAGAAACTTAAAATATAAAATGTAAAACATAAAATATAAGAAATCTAAATCTAAATATATAATTATATAAAATTATATAAGAAATATAAAATATAAGACTTAAGATATAATGTCAAAAACAAAAATCAAAATTGATGGGAGGAGAAGCACATTCAATCAGGAATGCAGTATAGATCTTATTTTAGGGAAATCAGAGGTGCAGATGGGAATCCATGTGTTTGTGAGAAACAGAGCTTCAGAGAACAGTTGGTGTGCTATAATTCAAAGATGATCTCCTCAAGAAAAAATCAGAGGTCTCTCCCATTCTCCTACTTCTCACAAGATATGTTTATTTTTTTTGCCTACTTCAAGGATCAGTTTGGAGTCACACAGGAACAAATGTTCTTCCAAAGCTAGGAGAGATCTTAACAGTTTGCATTTACCTGAGTCTACTAGCAAACGAAAATCTTCATGCCCCTTTTCTCCACTACTTCCTGCTGAGTCAACTGAGAGCAAATTACTTGTGTACTTTGAACTCTGCAGCCGCTGCAGCAGGCTGAAGAGAAAGGGGAAAATTGGAAGGAAAAGAGAGGAAATGGGACAGCTGAGAAAGTGCTATGGCAGAAGTTTAAACAGGTCCATCCCTGAGATAGTTGGAGAGTATAAGTTCAAACACCCCAAAGTGGTTTCCAATAAATAGAGATACAGTAAAACCATTTACTTAAAACAGTAAAAGCAATAACTACCATTAAAACCAATCAATTAAAAATCAAGAGTTAATCATAATTAAATAAAAAAGGCACATGGTCCATGTGACAACTAAAATATCACCAATGGTAAGTGTTTGGATTCTTTGGAACACTTCTTCACACTGGATAGTTAATGAAGGTACAAAATTTGAATGATAGAAGAAGAAAGAGCTAACCATCCCAAACCTTTAATCCCCTCACCAAGATTTCTGAGTAAATTTTAGTATTCAGTGAAATTTCTGTTTCAACAAAATTTAATGAAATTCAATGAAATTTCAATTTCAATATTCAAATTTCAATATTCAATGGAAAAGAAATTGTAACAATGGGAACCCACTTTGTACCTTTCCTTTAAGTTACAAAAGCTGTTTGCAGAGGGACACATCTGGGCAGGAGACAATCATCTAAGGGAAACAAATCTGTTATCTCCATCTTTGAAATCAATCTACTGGTAGACAGATCAATCAAAGAAAATGCAAACGTATCCAGCATAGTATAACTCTTAACTCCAGGTCAGCTTTCTGAGTTCATCAGCCTGCATCCACTTTACCACTCCATCCAGACAGTTATTAAGAATCTCAACACCTACATTTGGCATTAACAATAATGGTCCAGTTTTTAGCCTCCTGCACCATTGGCAGGTTAGGGCTGCTGGGAGTTGCAGTCTAACAACATTGAGAGGAGCAAGCAGGTGATTCCTATCCTTGCATCAGCAGAAAATGCAACAATTTACGAAGGTAATGTCTCAGGTAACAGAGATAAAATACAGCCAATCAGCTTTATATCATTACTACAGAATTAGGTTGATCCTAATATGGTTTGAATGAAGGGGGAAGAAAAGCTTAACTGGTGATACTTATTATTCTTAGAATTTGTTTGATGCCAAATATCATCATATATAAGCCAGTGTTTCTGTCAATCCTAATCTGATGTCCCAGGAGAAAGGTGGGACAGAAAATTAAGTAAATAAGTTAGGATGCTAACCAGTAAATATCATGCAATGAATGAATGAATAAGAAAATCAACCAGAAAAATGGAAGAATTTGCTTGGAAGGTACTAAAAGTAGTTGATAGATCAGATCCAAACTTCACTACTATCTTTGTATTGGTCCCATTAGAAAACACATTAAGTTTGTGGTCAAGCACATAGATTATTGGGCTTTCATGTGGCAACAACATTGTTACCTGATTGCTGTTACAAATAGCTACCTAAAATATTCCACCCCACCAACTTAATTTTTAGCTCTCAAAATCACTGAATATTCAGGTCATTTCTTGACACCAGGGATTGCTGTACATTTATTGTGAAGACTATTGTATATATTTACAAACTGAGTTTATAACAAATCTGCATCTTCCTTTGCCATCGAAGAGTAGGAGCAGATGTTTAATGCAAACCTGCTTGAATAATTGTTGTCCTTGATTGCATGCAGGTGATATTAATGAAAATAACTAGAAGACAATAAGTATTTTTCAATGAGTCCGATGCCATATGCTCTGTAAGGGAAACGTAGCCATCAATTTTTAAGCCATCTGGAATTTTCCCCCAAATAGAGACCATGAAATTGATGTTTAAAAGAAGAGAATGCTGATTGTTTTCATGATTGTTTGATGCACAGTTTTGTTTATTTCAGAGAAAGTGGATCAAATTACACATTATATTAAAGGCATAGCTTGCTTGTGTCTGTTTTTGTTTGAGGTAAATGCAGGTTCCTGGTCTGGATCAAGACCACCTTGTGTGGAATGGGGAAGTTTAATCCTTCATTTTCTCTCCAGTTACCCTGAAACTCCTCTGTTGATGAAAGAGAAGCTTCTGTTGATGCCAATTGAATCTCTTTCGCTCGCTCTCTCCCTTCCCCCCTCCCTCCTCTCTTTCTTTCTGCTGCAAAGGAGAGGGAATTTTAATTCATGTCAGAGGAAACATGCTTTACTGCAGATTAAGACAAAAACAAACAGAGAGCTGCAGGCTACACAGCCTTCCTCAGTCTGGAGGTCTCCAAGTATTTTGGACATCAACTCCAGCCAGCACGGCCAGTGGCTGGGAATGATGGAAGATGCAATTCAAAACATCTAGGAAATCATGAGGTTGGGGAAGTTTGAGATATACTCTTGTTGGTTCCTTGACTATCCATTTGTGGGCAGAAAGACAGAAACAACTGAGATCTATTTTACACTGCATGATTAAACTACTGGGTGTTCCTAGAGTAACATGGCTATATGTTCTCAATGCTCAACTGAAACTGATGGCAAATATACATTTCAGTGGGAATCTTCCAAGATATTGGTGAAATTTGAAGTTCTTCATACTTGAAGTCCTTATGTATCTAATATTTTAATCTATATTCCAGCCCCGAAGGTATATAAAATTATAAATGATAGGCTTTTCTTCTAGTTATATCTTAGTTGAGAGACATATCTGCAGGAGAGAGCAGGCATGGGTCAGCTGGTGTGAGAACTAAATCAGATGACCTAACAACCCTCATGTATTTGAATGAGTGAGATAGCCTGGGGGGAATAACTGTGATAAATGACACTAAGGTTCCTTCTCAATTGACTATCAATGTAATATTTGCATGCCTACTCAGAAATAACCCTTACAGAATCAATGGCATGTACTCTCATTTAAATCTGTATAGTTTTGAAGCCTAATATGCAAGTTCTCAATGTAAGAGAAATTATTCTTTCTGTCTCAAAAAGCATCTGTATTTAGATAAAATATGTATTTTTCAAACTGATTGACTCATGCTCAAGTTGATTGACATATGCTCAAATTGATTATCATACTAAAATCAGCTGACTGATCAAGTAAAACATCAGTCACTTGTGAATTTAGATGTCCATTGCTTTGTTTAGATATCCATAATTCTGAAACTGAAACCCAGTGGGATGGAAGCTTTGTGGTTCAGTGGTTCTTGGGTCCATATGTGTTTATTCCCCTGCAATAGCAGGTGCGTAGCTGGTGGGTAGGCCTTGATCCATCTATGTCACTAGAGGACAGCTGGACTCTGTGGCTCAGAGTGCTTAGGGCCATCTTCCACTGACCCACTGTCGACAACTTGGCTAGAATAGTTCGTGTACTGAGGACTTCTCAATTAGTCTACTGAAACATACTACGTGTGGGGCTGTCTTTGAAAATAGTTCGGAAGCTTCAGCTAATGCAAAATGCAGCAGATAGTTAATTACTAAAAAGTCTAATAAATGGGTCCTAGAGTAAGTCATGCTTGAACTCTCCCTACAAGCCAAGGTGACTAAAGTGAGGCTGTTGTACTTTGGACATATCATGAGAAGGCATGACTCACTAAGGATGAAAATGTTTTGAAAAGTAGAAAGCATTAAGAGAAGAGGAAGACTGCATTATAGATGGATCGACTCAATCAAGGAAGCCATGGCTTTGAGTCTACTAGATTGAAGTAGGGCTGTTGAAGATAGGGGTGACTTGGGGGGTCTCTCATTCATGAGGTCAGCATAAGTTGAAGTCAACTTGACGGCAGTCAACAATGAAACTACTGACCAAAACATCACATAGAAACCATATAAAATTCATCTCAACATGATTGCAGTGGCTATCAATATGTTTCTCACCAGAATTCATTGTGCTGAATTTATTGTTCAGGCATATACATTTTGGCTGCAGTATTGGTTAAATGCTGGTACTGCAGCCACAAGGTTGTGAGTTCGATCCTGCCAGGCTCCAGGTTGACTCAGCCTTCCGTCCTTCCATAGGTCAGTAAAATGAGTACCCAGCTTGTTGGAGGCAATTAGCTAAGCACATTGTAAACCACTTAGAGAGCACTTAGCTGATAAGTGGTATAGAAATACACATGCTATTGCTATTGCTCTGTTGAGAGCCAGAACAGGAGGACTTAACACAACATCAAAAAAGAAGAAATGTATAGCCAAATAACAACAACAACAACAACAACAACAAGTGCATTTAGCTCAGGTTTGCCCAATAGATTCAACACATTTAACTGTTTAAGCTTATGCCTAAAATACCGTATTTGCCAGGCGCACCAGCATATAAGACACATCTCATTTATATGCAAGCAAATACTATTTACTGATGTATAAGATACACCAGCATATCAGATGTACCCCATTTTCAAACAGTATTTTTTGGGGGGAAAAGTGAGTTATATACGCCAGCAAATACAGTAAAACTGTGGGGCCAGAAAAATGAAACTTTTTTTCTTTTTCTATCTGATTAAGTTTGTTTTCCACTCAACTTTTTACCTGGAGCTGGAAATGAAACCAATAGAATCTATCCTCTTTTACTGATAGAAGTCAAAACTTCAAAGCAGACCAAATCCCTAATCATTTCTGCTTGCTACAGGTTCTCAGCTAAGACTTTCTACTCTGGTATGAATGACATGCCTTCATAGCTGTCACTGAGGTTATCAAGGGCAAAAGCTGCAGATAAAATGCAGTAGAAAACCTTTAGGTCCACAGAAAGCTTCAGGAACACACATGTACATCTTTTTACAACATCTTCTAAAGCTGGTCAGATTTTAGAAAAGTAAATAAAACATGAATGTTCTGTATTTTCAGAGATGAATGCAACAGGTGTTGTTCAGAGAGGAAAAACATTGCCCATTTCAGAGCAAATGCAATTGTTCCTTGGAAACATCCACAATTCTGATCCAACACTCTTATTTTGCACCCAAATAACTATTGGTATTTATTTGTGCATTTTCAACTAGAAAAACAACACAGTCTTAAGCAAAACGCATACATTACAAACATATAGGTACATGATTAGATAAGTCTCTCAACTGAATTATGTATGACCTAAATCATTATACTGATAATTATACACAGAAGGTTGTCATGCCACCCAGAGGTGCCTTCGAGCTAGCAGAAAACACTTCCCTTTGCACAGGCCAAGACATGTAATTTTTGTCCCCCCCCCCGGTTCTGCTACAACATTTGTTAAAGTCATTTTTTAAACTGTACAAATGCTGTGTCAGACACCTGACAGCAAGAGAGAACTGGGGGATGAGGGGATGTGAACACAACATGTGGTTTGTTCCTTCCTTATATCCTATAGTTCTCCAATTATAGAACTATTATTTCTTTCTCAATCTGCTTTAGTTCAATAACAGTAATATCTATCAATTCCTCCAGCTTCATCAAAGCTGCACTGCTGAAACTGGTACAGTGTCCCCAGCTTTTTGACATTCCACTCTTTCAACCACTGTAAATTATAGATATGTACTATTCTTTTGATTCAGGGTCCATTCTTTCATCAGTTCTTCTCTTACCCTCTTCCTGCAGAGAATGTGAGGAAATTATGAAAGCTCACTTGGTGAGCCTCCATAATTCCCTCATGTTTGCTATAGAAAGAAGGTAAGAGGAGAAGAACTGACAAAAGAGTGGGGTTTGCTCTTCAAACCAGTTCCTCTGTCAGACAGTGCTTTGGCGTCTAACCCATCAGATAAGTAGGAGATGCCTGTACTCATATGTAATAGCACTGGGCTGTACATGGCCAGAAGAGGGGTGTTCCTGTGAGGCTCTTAGGTGCTGTTCTCTCTCTCTCTTTCTCTCTCTCTCTCTCTCTCTCTCCGCGCACGCGCACACACACACACACACACACCCCTTGAAATTTTCAAAATGAGCCCTCAAAATATTGTTTTCGAACAAAATGTTCAAAGGAGCTGAACCCAGTCTCCTTTAAAGTTCATACTAAATAGCTCCTTTAAAGTTCATACTAAAACCTAGAGCAGACATACTTTTATGGACATAGGAATCACCAGCCACCACTTGCTTGGAGGACCCCAAAAGGTCCCCCATCCTTCCTCATATAAAACATTGCTGGTATCTCCTCCCTGGCTAGTACACACTAATCTTTGAAAGTTTTTCAACTTTCTACATAAGTTGCTGCACTCCTGTGCTATTATAGGTGTCTACTCCAGTTCCTTGTCTATAATGAATAACATGCACCTAATTTTTATCTCATTTTTGTTGAAAGTGGAATAAAAGATAAAATCAAACATAGACCATTTTTCTCAATGGTGCATTTCTTTGGAGAATGTATTATATAACTCCTGAAATTTCTGTGTAAAATGTAGCCCCGGAGGAAGGCTAATTTTGAGAGAGGCTGAAATGTACTGAGCTTTTCAAAAAATGAGTAAAGCAAGTGGCCATCAATCAGCACATGGGGCTCTGTCTCCTGTTTGCTTCTACAAGTAACATGTGTGCCACTGGGAACAACAGAGGTAAACAGAGCTCATGAGAATTTCTTGGAGTATTTATTTTCTTGTTGCCTTATTTGCTCTGTTGCTTCCTTATTCTGAAGACTGATACTCTCAGGTATGGCTTTGCTTCTTCTTCTACCTCTTCCTTCTCTCTTTGTCATGTAGACAGAAGTGGTAAATTCCAGGTTTTCTTTCTCTAAGCCATGTCGTTTAATAGAATTCTCTCTTCATAGAAGACATTTGATCACTCCAAGTCTGAGCTTCTACCTTTGCGAATATTTTTTTCCAGCTGTGTACCTATCAACCTTTCAACTTCACAGTTTTTCCAAGTGCCACATTTTGGATGAGATCATAGACCAAATCTGCATATTACCCCGTGGTAATGTTGGACAAGCAAAACATAAGGAATACTGTCCACAATTTCATTGAGGTGGAAGACCACACATTTCCTGAGAATGTATATTCATAGACACAAAAGCACTGTCTGTTCAATTCTGTTTCCATGACCTTGAATGAATATTGGATAGCAGTTCAATACTGGATAGCAGTTCAGTCAGCAGATATTGTACATAAGACAAAAATGTCTAATTAACAGGATTGTCTCCCTTGTGTGTGTGCTTCAAAAACAACAACCTCTTAGCTATTCTTTTTGCCTGTATTCCATGTGACATTAATGGACGGGAGAAAAGGCTTTCAAGAAAGTAAGGTGTCCTGCTTTATCTGAGTAGAAACAGTTTGCACTAGCTCAAAGTCATTATGAATTCAATCCAAAATAATCAGCATTCAAATTAAAGTTTTATGGTGGAATACACACAATTACTCCTGCAGACATAATACATGGCTACACATTTACAATGGATTTACTCCACCTTTGCCTTTTTCCTTTAATTCTTATGAATGACTACAGTATTATTATTGTTAGAGGCCAGGCTTACTTTGATTGCCACTCTGAGGCCCGGAAACATAGATAATGATGTACAACATATATGTATAACCTATACAGTATAAAATGTAGGGTATAAGAGACAATGCAGGGAACTATATATATTAGAATGTGTGTGTGTGTGATTGGGAGCAGAGAGAAAGCATAATGCTGGGCAGAATACCTACTTAAATGTGAGCAAAGAAATGAGATTGCCTACATTTCTATTAACAATGAGATACGAACGGATTTGACCTTTAATAAACCTGTAGTAGGTGAAATGGCTGATGTGATCTGATGGAAGGAAGCCAAAGCCAAGATCTAGAGCTATTCAGTTGGGCTATATTACCTCCAATAAAATGATTGGAGGAGAGGATTCTTTACATGAACGGAATACTGCCAATGCCTTTGTTTTGATTGGATCAAATAAGACAGCAGATAAGCTGGGTGGAGGCTAGGGAGAGAATAAAAGAAGCTAAGAGGAGATAGCAGTCAGTTCTGCAGTTTGCAATGTATGAAAAGATGGCTACAACATAGCCTCCAAGCCACACCATTCCTGATCACTGATAAATTACTCAGATATTTTGATAAACATTGCTGGCAAGAGAACCAACTACACTATGCTAAAATAGATATATGTCCCATTAGGAGCATAATAGATAACACTTGTTAAGATGCTTATAGATATACAATCAGCCCTGGATATTTGTGGGTTCTGTATCCATGTATTCAAACAACCACAGCTTGAAAATATATTTGAAAAAATCCAAAAAGCAAACTTCAATTTTGCCAATTTATATAAGAAACACCATTTTACTACACCATTGTACATAATGGGATGAGCATTCACAAATTTTAGTATGCACAGGAGGTCCTGGAACCAAACCTTAGCACACATCAAGGTCCCACTATATAATGGAAGCTGCTCAAGAAGATTAACACATGGATGTCTGTATGTTCACAGATGCCCCTTTAGAGATGAATAGTTTCTCAGCAGAAGAGATCATATTTGTAACAGATATATAGCTAACCTATACTATTTAAGTTGGTAATGTTCCTCTGTGTGTTAACTATTAAGATGCCTGTTAAAGAAATACAGACAAGGAGATTCAGTCATTATGAAAGGATAATAGCTGACTTGCCATATGCTGTAACGTATGTGTGATGCCTTATATACCATGCAATGTAATGTAATATGATGAAAGCAAAGCACCCAGACGTTGACATGTCTGTGTTTCTCCCTAATGGGAATATGTATGTTTGCATATCTATGATTGTATGTAATGTGCAGTGTGTCTGCTCATTTCCCCATATAAATATCCTGATATTCCAATACCAAAGAATGTTAAGTAGAATATTAATGTTAATTCTGCCTGTCTGGATTTCACTACCATCACAAGCTGGATGATAACAGGGCCCTAGGCAGAATCCAAATTAGCTTACAAACAGCAAAGGACTCTCATTCCCTCTAAAATCTAAAGATATAGGGGCAGGGAATCATCAAATAAATCTTTCCATGATGTCTCCATGGCAATAGTGTAAACCCCTATGCTAAAAAAAAAGAAAGAGGTCTCAACTTTGAGCTATATTGATACACCATTGCTTTAACTACTAAGTTAAAGTCATCATTTCAAAAGTCATCAAAATATGTGCCTCGAGGTAGTTTGTTTTGTTTTGCAGTTTAAATCTCAGGCTATATTTACAATAGCAGTTTGATACCATTTTAGCTGTCATTGCTCCATCCTACAAAATCCTGGGATTTGTAGTTTGGTGACATACTTCAAATTCACTGTTGGAGAGCTCTAGTCCAATTCCTCTGAACTGCTGCACTAGTGCTCTCTAGCACAGAATTCCTCACCAAATTACAAATCCCAAGCGTCTATAGGATGCACCCATAGCAAAAGAAGTGGTATCAAATTGCTATTGCAGCATGGTGTAGACATAGCCCGAATATTATTAACAGCAGGTCTTTAAAACTTCATGAGACCCTCACCTTTCATTGGTATCTCTTATTCTCCCCAAATGATTAAAAAAAACAAAAAAGGCAGGGATGTGCAAGGGGTAAAGAATAAGCTAGGATCCAAAATCCACCGTTTTGAAAGGAAGTCCCACTGGAATAAATAAGGCTGCCTCCATATCATGTATTAAACACTGGCAGAAAGGAAGAAAGAAGGAAAGAAAGAAAGAAAGAAATCCTTATTGAGAAGAGGGACTGGAAAACATTAAAGGCTGAGAATTGTCTGGCAGCCAAAAAAGCATACCAAGTGGAAAAACAGACATAGGGATTTGCTAGGAGTTGGCAGGCACTTGCTTGAGGAGATGCCAAGAGAGAACACACAAAGCGACTGAAATGAGTCAGGGCTTATAAAAGGAGATAGAAGAAAGCAAAGCCAGTGCAAGAGTGGACAGAGAAAAGCAAGATACCTTCAAGACTTGAGGCGTTTTAAAAATGCAACATAAAAATAGATGGTGAGCCCAGCAAATCCATTTGGCCCACCAAAGACAGAGAAAGAGCCTGAGAATCCCAACTTTGTTTTCAGCCAGGATGGGTTATAGTCTAGCTCTTCTGATCAGTCAGTCCTTGGGCACTGAAGCATATGCTCCTGATTGAAGACATTTTCCAGACATGAAAAATAGAAAAAAACAGAGGCCAGTTCTTGCATTCTTTGAAACATATACTCATATGTGTATCAGCATCAATGGAGATCTTGGGTACAAATATAAAATTTAGGGCTCGTATAAGTTCTTCAGGATGGAACTGTTTCCCAACAAAAATACGAAGTTTCACTTCTTTGTCTCTGCCTTCTGGCAAAGTCTTTTACATACAATCTGCTTAAAGTAGCATAACAAAAAAATTATTCAGTCACTTTCAGGGGAGCTTGGGGTAATATCAACATCATGCAAAAATATTGCCATTGGGAACCTTTTAATGGCTAAGTAGACCACAATAGAATATGTTGCAGAGCAGCCTGTCATCGTACTAATTGTTTACTTATTGCATTCACACCTCATGCTAAGGCATCATAGACCTTCATGACAACTACAACTGACAAAGAAAAGAATAAACACAATATTAAATAAAATGATCTAACAAAAAAAATAGTCTTCTCTGAGAGCATCATGTGGGGTCTTAGAAACATGTCTTGAAGAAAGAGACTATGGTTCCTATCACACTAAACTGTTATAGCGCTACTATTCCACTTTAACTGCCCAGGCTGCACCCTGTGGAATTCTGGAGTTTATAATTTACTGAGAAACTAGAGCTCTCTGGCTAAGAATTCTAAATGTCTCTCCCTAAACTGCAAATCCCATGATTTCATGTGATTTTGCCATCACAGTTAACTGGAATAATAGCACTTTAAAGTGTAGTGTGATAAGGCCCTTAAACATTATAAAACATAGGCTGAGATCCTACACTGAGAAATGTACATCTAGCCGTAGCTACCATGTCTCCATAGCTATGTTTACATAGCTATGTTTCCTGGTATATCTGCTCAAAAACCACATTTGTGTTGGAAAGCAGGATCAGTGGAGATGTGTTTTTCTATTTTCTATAGCTGGATATGCCGCAGCAAATATCTGCAGAGATTCTGAAGATCCTCAGGAGGAACCTGCAGATGACATCCCTGCAGTACATCCAGCTACAGGGAAACTACAATAACATAAGCTGGAATTATGCTATCATATCTCACAGGATGCCAGCCCAACTGTAGCTGGAAAGAAAGAGAAAATGCCAAGCAGCTTAAAAAAAAAAGTAATGTAAAAATGGTCAGAACTAAGATTGACTGTCCTTTCTTTTCCAGCTGAAAGAATAACTACATTTCTTAAACGCTTGTGAATCACTGAAAGTCTTTGTGGCTGATTGATCTCAGAATATTGACTCACAGATGGCTGGGCTGCAGGCAAAAGTCTTTGGAGCAGGAGGAAGCTGATTTCACTTTGCAAACAGTTTCTTTGCTGGTAAATTTCTAGAAAGACATTTGTCCAAAGTAATCTCATATCTTTTTAAGATCAGGTCACTAGTTTAGTAGATGATGGGAATATTGTGGAGTTCATTTATCTGAATTTCAGCAGATCATTTGATAAGGTCCTCTATAATATTTTGATTAACAAACTGATTAACCATGGAATAGATGGGAACACTGTCAGCTATCCATAACTCCTTGGAGAACCATACTCAAATAGTCATCATCAGTGGCTGCCCTTCAAACTGGAAGGAGGACTTGAGTGGAGTGTCCCAGGGTTCTGTCCTAGGGCCATTACTCTTTAACATTTTTATCAATGCTGAGATGGAAGGAATCCTTATCAAGTTTGGAAATGACACAGAACTGTGAGAGGTGGCTAACACATTGGAAGATAGGAACAGAATTCATGGCCTTTGTGTTGTATCCTTTGCCTGCCTCAATATAAATGCTACCCCTTTTCTTCTTCAGTTTTCACATCCTGTGTAAAACATTTGTGATTGTCTGATTCAAAATGTCCTATTCAGGTCCACCTTAGCTCACTCATCCCAAGTACTGCAACGTTTATACATTCCACTGTTTGTTTTACTATGTCTAGCTTCCCCTGATTCATGCTTCTCACATTCCATATTCCTATAAATATGTGTTGTGCAGCTTCAGACCTTCCTTTCACCTCTGAGCATGTCAGCAACTGAACATCCTTTTGGCTTGAGTCTAGCTGAATCATTAGCACCATAATATTCATAATTGTCCTCTGCTCTTCCCCAGTAGCTCATTGAGTGCCATCTGACCTAGGAGTTTCATCTTCTGGCACTATCTGTTGCTTCATTTTGGATCATTTCATCATACAGTTTTCATGGTAAAAGACACTCAAAAGGGGTTTATCCATGCCTCCTTGTGTGTAGTGTTGACAACTGTTAGTCATGGTGCCTCAGCCATTGCTCTGAGAGATTCTCTGCCAGTGTTACCTCCCACTATTGCTGCTGCTCAGTAACTGTTTGGCACATTTAGCCTGGATCCTCAGCGAAAACCTGTTTGACACAGGAGACCTAGCAGCAGCACTGCTGATGTCAACATGGCCTCTTGCCTCACAAGAGCATGTAATCCCACCACTGTGGAAAGGTAGTATTGTGGCTGCTAAAAATTAACTTGATAAAAATTCAGGTCATCAATAAATGCCTTTCCAATGATCCTTTAATCGTTTTCCAAAAATGACCTATTTGTTTTAATAAGAGCAATATCAAGGAAAAATTGGATGCTATATAAAAGGCACTCTTTTGCAGTGGCTCCATTCCTTCCTGGAAGGAGAATCAGGGTGCTGTGAAGTCTCACGGTACCCTTTGTTAGTTAATAGCTACATGAAGCCACAGGGAAAGGTTTATGGAGTTTTGGGGTCAGGTATCACCACTATGTTGATGACATCCAGCTATATCTGTCCTTTCTGCTTCTATCTATGGGAACCATCTCTTTTCTAAATGCGTGCCTGTTGGCAATGACAGACTGGATAAGAGTGAACAAATGGAAATTTAATCTTGTCAAGATAGAGGTGCTCCTGGTCAGTTGAAAGGCAGATCCAGCCTGTGCTGGATGGGGTTACATTTGTCTTGAAATGACAGGTCTGCAACTTGGGTGTATGTGTTTTATTGTATTTTATGATTTTTTGTAATCTGTCTTGAGTCTCAGTCTGAGAAAAAGGCAGAATATAAATAAAATGGATGGATATACAAGATTAACTAAGTGTGACAGGCTCTTATTTCTCCCAGATTGATGTGGCACTTCCCCATCTGATAAGGCACCCTGTATTTACCACATAGCTCTTGCTCCTCCCTTATAAGACCACCTTTGTGTAAAATACAAGTTGACCACTCTCCTACCAAAAGTTCAACCCCCAATCTAGATCACACTCTCTGCCCAGATTCTGCTAGGGTTCAGTTACTCTTCTGCCTCTCTCTAGGCTTTCACTGAGAATTAACCTTTCCCACACAGTCTTCCTCTCTGACTGGCTAAGAGTCTCTACTCCATAGCTTCTTGTCAGGAATCTCACTGAAGGACTAAGGGCCTTTCTGCACTACACTCTTATAGTGCTATTATTCCACTTTCAACATCCTGTGGAATTCTGGGGTTTGTATTTTACTGAGGCCAAAAAGTTCTCTGCCTGAGAATTCTAAGTGCCCCTCCCTAAACTGCAAACCCCAGGATTGCACAGGATGTTGAAAATGAAATAATAACACTGTAACAGTGCAGTGCGAAATGGCCCTAAAAAACAACAACCGGTACTTGGCTTATATAACTGTTCTGCTCAGCCATCAGCCCCTCCCACACACTACTGGGCTAGGTTTCTCTTCTGAGAAGTTATTCTGGTTGCCTGGCAACTTGTTTCCAGGCTACTTTCGCACTCCAGATAGCCACACCCCCAAAGATAATCACACTAAGAAATTATCAGTAATTATAAAAATTAATTAGAACTTCATTATTGGTTTGCAGAATTTTTTAGGGCAAAGGACATGAAAAGACACTATACTGAGATGCGTGTGAGAAAATTAGACATTTGGCTTGAGTTATAGCCTAAGTGCCATCCAGTTAACTAGCCACAGTATGTGCAGTACTATTTCTCTTCCTCTATGGCTGTTTTTTTTTTTTTTAAAAAAAAAATCCTTTCCTATCAAGAAAAAGAAGGAAAAATAGGCACAATAATTGTGAGTATAACTGAGTGCTTTTAAAAAGAGTTAAGGGTCATTTGGAGTAGATTCCCCCCCCCAGATCACTTTAAATTATCTCAGTATTTTGTTTTGGCAATAAGCACCCAATCCTGTTTTACTCACTGTAACAACTGCAGAATAAACATAATTATTTCTTATACCAGGCAAATGAGCACACTTTTTATTGCTGGCTCAGTAGAGAACACAACTGAAGCTGAAACTGAAAAGCTGAGCAAAAGAAAGCCTGGGGGCTGAAGCCTATAATTCAAAGTTTTAATATTTAACTCTTCAAAGATCATTTTGCAGCATGAGGTTTTTTCCCCCCAGGTTCATGTAAGTAATTCTGGTAATTACAACAATGAAAAAATCCACTCTCAGTTACAGATAGTGTTGTCTGAGCACACTTTGTGAGACCTATTGTACATTAGGCTTTTGCTGTGCATTCACCCTGACTTATTCATTGAATTTTTCACAGGCTCCTGTTCTGAAATTATCCCTTTTCTTAAAACAAATGGCTTTCTTTAAGTGGAGGCTGCCATTTTTTGTCATGTCACACATTTAAAAGGCAAATTTATTTAAAAAAAAACCCTGGAGAAGAAGCACAACTCTAAAGCGATGGTGCACCCATTTTCCCCAGAGAAATTACTAGTAGCTAGTAATTACTAGCTTTGACCACTAGTAGAACCACACACCACCTTCTGCTTTCTGAGAATGAATATTTTACATGTGCACAGGTGAGGACCACTTAGATTTGAGTGGACTGTGGCAAATTGGGAAGTGTCTGGTGTCCTAACATGCAATGTGTAAGTGCTTTCCACTAAGGCAAGATTACTTCTCTTCACCATCTGTTTGATACTTATCCAAGGTTTGAAAAATTAGGAATGATATATTTGGAAAAGAAACTGTATTAGCAAAACTTGAATATTAGTGGGACATTGTCTTGAGCATCTTCTTAAAGTCAGATAATACTATTCCATTTTTTTCTCATTTTTTTTAAATATCAGTATCAAATTCTGTCAACTATCACATAACAATATTCTGAAAACACTTCTTTTTTATTTATTTTATACTTTCCATCTCTCCTGGCAAAGGACTCAAAGTGGCTTACAAAAATTTAAGACAAGTCCAGCTAAAATCATATTTACAACAGTTTTAAAAAGTTTAAAATACACTTCAGACAAAAAATCCCTTCCTGGTAATTTAAGCACCAAAGGCCTGCCTAAATAACAAAATCTTCTCCTGCCGACAGAGAGAGAGCAGAGAGAGGCCAACTGAATGGAGAAGCTATAAAGAAGTAGCTCTCCCATGTCCTTACCAAATGTGCCTATGATGGTGGTGGGAGTAAGAGAAAACCCTCCTCCAAATTTTTGGAAATTTGGGCTGTCTCAGAACAAGATTTATTCCAAACCCTCATGTTTTGCTTTCCATTTCTAGCTGAATTTAAATTTAAAAGTACAGTAGGTCCCCCAGAACCATGTGATCGGTGTCCATGGTTTCACTTATCTGCAATCAGCTCCAGGGCCATAGGTGCTACTACCTGCCAGAATCCTTATCTGTGCTGCCAGTCCAAGAGAGGCTCACAGTGAGGTACAGCTGGGCTTCCCACACTTCTCCTGGCCAAGGAAGGAGACAGATACTCCTTCTTGGCTGAGAGATGCACATGAAGCCCGGCACAGCTCCTCCTGTGCCTCTCTCGGCTAATGAAGGTAAATTATGCTTCTTCCTTAGCTAACAGAGGTAGGTGACGCCTGATACCACCTGCACCCCTCTTGGCTGAGGAAGGAGATGGACACTCTTCCTCAACCAAGAGAGGCACATGAAGTCTGATGTGGCTTCTTTCTATGCCTCTTTTGGTTGAGGAAGGAGACAGATGCCCTTTCCTGTTAGAAATGCAACAACGCTTAGCACTGAAGAATCAACAATTCCTCAAAATGGGCAGTAGTTATGAGTGATTCACAGTTGCCTCCTTCTTACTCTACCTATCCTGAGCCCTTTGTGATATAAACTGATACTCTTAGGGATATTTTCTCCACCTCTTCTCTTCCCATGAGTCTCTTCCCTGCTTTTCCCAAGGATGCAGCTAGATTAGAATTGCACACTGAGTAACTTTCCTATCTTAGAATGGAGTTTCTGTAATAAAGACGTAGGTTGTTTCTCTAAGCCATTGGCATCTTTGGTCCTTAATCACTTTGCTCACTGCAGACAGTCACTCTCAGGTTATGGGCCCAGGCTTTTGTTGTTTTGAGAGATCTGTGGAAAATTAAGGTACATCAAAGAAACAGGACACGTGTGAGAACAATGAGGCATGACAATCTCGGCTCCACTGCAGACACACTCTCTATCACTTCCTCAGCTGCAAGATACAAGGCTTTGTAAAACAACACACCCTACTTGGCTGAACAAGGCATACATCTCTGAGCAGCCAGGTCACCACTGGGGAGGATGCTGCTTGCCAAGCTCTGCTGGGAAGGAACACAGGAAGGAAGGAGAAGCTGGGCAGTAGGGCTGCCTCCTTCCTTCACTGCTTCACCCAGTTTGGGGCTCAAAATATAGTATTTGTATTATTCACATTTTTATCCATCTGCATTAATTCTGGGAAAGTATTCCTTGTGGATATTGGGGATCTTCTTTATTTTCTGTTACTGCATACAGACATATTTGTATTTCTTTATTGTCAGAATGAAGAATTGTCTTTTTCAGAAAAAAGAAAAACAAGAAAACTTTTCTTGATATAGAATGATTAAGCCAATTCTGTAGAGAGAAGTGATTGAGATGAGATGTGCTATTGAGCCTTACAAGAGAAGAAAAAGTCTCTGAAAGTTCCAGGTTTTCTCCTGTACAAATCAATTTTATTTTGGAGATCTACATGACATATTCCCAGGGAACTTCTGGCATTACCAGACTTTTGGTTCCTGCTCCCCAGGTCAGTTTGAATTATTCCAGTATTTACAGAAATGAAATGTACCTCTCCATTGCTATCTATCTCTGCTATATTAGAACTAGCTAAGAAGGCCACCATCAAGAAACACAGTCAGCGTTTCCAGAGGCCTTTTTGCACTACACTGTTACAATGCTACTATTCCACTTTCAACATCCTGTGAAATTCTGGGCTTTTTGGTTTAATGGGGCCGAAGAGTTCTCTGGCTGAGAATTCTAAATGCTCCTCCCTAAACTGCAAACCCCAGGATTCCATAGGATGCTGTTAGTGGATTAATAGCACTATAACAGTGTAGTATAGAAAGGCCCCAGGACTCAGGCCCTTTTCGCATGGCATTTCCCTTGTGAAAGGGCTCCTGGAGAGCCGCACGATTGTGAGGAGCAATCCACATGATGCACTCACAATCGTGCAATGCTCCAGGGGCCGGCAGGCACCAATCATGCACCTTTTCATTTTCGGCTAGAAGCTGAAAATGGTGCGCGATCACGCATTGCTCCTGGGCCCCGCGCACACTTACTTGGTGTGCAGAGCCTCCGGAGCCTCACCAGTCACGCTTCCTGCCCCAGCGCAGCCTGGCCGTGCTGCAGAAGGAAGAGGCGGGGCTCTCGTGTGAGCAGGCAGCTCGTGCAGAGCCAAAGGACCCCAGACGTGAGAGCCTCTCGCCGGAGGCTGCTCATGCGATCCCCACACCCCAGTGCTGGAAGAAGGTAAGGTACTGAAAGGGCCTCAGATTCAACAGAGATCAAGTGAAGGAAAGAGAAAAGCTAGCAATAAAAAAAGTGTGATCCTACAACTTGGCTAGTGTAATATTGCCAAAGCCCTTTAATACTTTGACTATAACTCCTGAATAATAATTAAAAAGGGCTAATTGGTGAAATTCAGTTTCTGAAACATTGCCTGAGTCTAGATGTGATATGTGATCAGTGGGAGAGGGAATAGGAAGAACACAAAGAAGAAAGAGAGGGAAACCTGGGATATTTTAAGAAAGAATTTGGATGCAAAACTGCGAGCACGCAGGAAAATCAAAACAAAAAAGAACTAGAAAATGTCAGTTCTTCCAGGGACTTTTTCCCAATCAGAATAAGTCCTGAGTCACAAAGTTTCAGCAGTTCAGTGCACAGTAAATTACATCATAGGTTTATCCATTATGCTAGAAAATGATACATTCTATTGAAGAAGGCAGTTCGAATACTTCAGTCTATATTCCTTCAGGGAATATCCAGCAGAGAAAAAAAGTATTCATGGTATATGGAGCTGGTTTTGTGTTACTTACCTCCTTAGCTCCCAACCAAGAATTCTCTGTTGGAATGGCTCTTAGTATTCCCTTTGGGAATGGCTTCATTTGTTGCTAGTGTAATTATTCCTATTACCACTAGAAAGAGCTGTTTATCTTGTTTTTAACTACTGAAAATGGGTATGTTTCACAGCTAGAAAGGTGTTAATAGGCTGATAATTATAAGGAATGTTCATAGCAATATTCTTTATAATTCTCTTCAGAGGAAAGACAATCCCCTGAAAGTGGTAACACATGCTGAAAGGTGTAAGATTTTTTTTTTAAACACCACCCAGTAATATTATTGCTGTTGCATCTTGAGAATCCTAAACACACAGGGCAGCAGAGAGATTCATCAGATTGGGCTGACAGGAGAAAACTGCTCCCATGGTCCTGAGAGTTCAGGATAAGTTCTTAGAGACCAGCTAGAGGAAGAGAAATAGCCTAGCCATCTCCTGCTCCAGGTGTAATAAGGAAAATGATATATTCAGCATCATTGCTGTGGTTTGTGTTTGTTTGTTTGTTTGTTTGTTTGTTTGTTTGTTTGTTTGTTTGTTTGGAGGTATCACTGAGCTTTTCTGAGGAAGTTCTCATGAAGGACAATTTTGTGGATTACTGTTTTGTTCAAGAGAAAGGCCTTGGTCCACTCTGGAAAAAAGTTTCGGAAAAGCTTACCACGCCACACAAAGGAAGCTGCAGTGACCCCCACTCTGTGGGATGTGCTATTTTCACAATTGGTCATATTTTATGTTTGACAGTGAGCTGGCTGCAAGGATACACCAGTTCAGGATAAGTTCAGACATGATTAGGTCATAAACTCAGAGAAGATTAAGCGTGAAAGTCTGATACTGATGTGCTTGGGATAATCCTTTCAAAAACTGTAACTTGTGAGCACTCATAAAACAATCACAGTTGAAGCTGCCCAGGTGAAGCAATTAGGAACCCTATGGTGAGCATATCCTACAGAGACCTTCCCTATTCACACTACCTTATCAAAACATTAAGAGATTGTCAGGACTCCCATCAGTGTTTTGTCACCTAGAGTTAAGCCAGTCAGCCCATTCTGGACTCTTCTGTCAACCCTGTGAGAAAGCCATTACCACTTCGTACACACCCTCCTTCAGGGTAGGAAATAGGGTATAAAAGCCTAGCTCCAGCCCCACTAAATTGTAGTACTTGGATGTAATATGTGGTGCTCAGACCTCTGTTCATTCTTGCTACCCTCAGACACACTGTCTGAGCCACTCTGCTTCAATCTTCCACTTCAGGATTGGTAGCTATTGCCCCTTTCACTCAGTCTTTCTCTATTCAACCTTTCTTGACTCACTTTCTGATAGCTTTATATGGTTCTTAAGAGTGTCTGATTTCTCACATGTTTATCAACTAAAATAAAATACTTTGTTAACTTTAGCTGGAGTCCTCTCTATGGTTAGTATTGGTATACATAGGTGAAAAGATCCCGCTGTTACCCTCCTTTCACAGGCCTCCTTTGAGCTATAATTGCCCCAGTTTCTAAGGAGATGCTAGCCATGTGGGTGGTCCCCAAGGCCCTCCACCTTTTAGGGTAACAGCAAGAGAGAAAGGAATTTATTTTACTATGCAACTGACAGACATATGTAGTTGGATGCATCCACAAATCAGCAGAGTGCTTCCATTTTCTCAGATTCCCAGAATGCCACTAAATTATCAACATGAAGTACACTTTTTAAACTTTTTGAGTAGAGGTTTGGGGCCATTCTTTTTGGATAGGCTTAAATAGAGTTCTCTCCTGTCTGCTTGCACAACACTCTATGAAGAGTGTGGAAGCAAGGATACACAAGAAACATAGTTAGCTGGAACTAGTTCCTTTCGAGGCAGTGAGGGTATAATGAAGTTATATTTCAAAAGTATCAGAACGGTTAAGAGTGACATTTCTTTATTGGTGTAATGGAGGGATAGGCAATGATGGAAAGATAGTGGGTTGCATTAGCTCCCCAGGAGATGTTGGATTGCCTCACCCCCTTCTACTCACTCCCACAAAATTTTTGAAAAAAATAATAATCCCCAAATGCCTTCTAAGGGGCATGGAGTCATTTTCACCATGTTTTCCCAGGATTCTCAAGGAAATTTTGATATTTTTTGACCCCTGGGAGGTGCGGGGGGCTCCAAACATGGTGGAAATACCCTCCACATTCCTAGAGGTCATTCTGAAGCACAACATTTTTGGAAAAAAAAACCTGCAAACAATTTTTTTTATCCCTGGGGCCAACAAAATGGCCTTGTGGGGCATATGCAGACCATGGACTGCACTTTGCCTGTCTTTGGTGTAATGAATAATGGCTTCCAGTTCCATTCAAGAACTTACTTTTAAAGAGAATTTCAAAAAGACAGCTTGGAATTTTTCAAGTTTTTATGCCATTCGCTTATCATTGCTACCCACCTCCACAAACCCAGCAATAGAAAGAAATGGAACAGTAACATGCAAGGCAACCACACATTACACAGCTCATTATTTTTTCATTAGTGAAATGAGTAATGGTTACACTGCCACTTTGCAAACACGGTAACAACTATGGGGAACAAAGTGTTTAAAAAGAAAAAAAAAACTTTCCAAGCTCTGGTTCTGTGGGTTTAATTTTGGGCTCAACAGGTCTTGAGTGCTCAGTGGTTACATAAAACAAAACAAAACAAAACAAAAGGGTACATGCTTAAATTTAACTGCAGGCTTTGT
Organism: Iguana delicatissima; assembly: GCA_948472985.1. Classification (NCBI taxonomy): domain Eukaryota; kingdom Metazoa; phylum Chordata; class Lepidosauria; order Squamata; family Iguanidae; genus Iguana; species Iguana delicatissima. The sequence continues at coordinate 155,302 of CAOKZL010000661.1, forward strand.
GGCTACAATCAGAGATAGGAAGTCACATATTAAAGTAATGTTGCTACCTGAAATGAATTAATTTTTGACTAATGTTACATTTCCAAAATCATGTATTGAACAGTAACAACATTATCTATTTTGGTATAACAGCAACACATTTTATATATTTTTAAAAGTTTTTTTTAGTTATTTTTAAAAAATTATAGGGACATTATCAATTTTGGTGTTACAGTAACATATTATAGTTATATTTAAAAGCCAATTTAAAAATATTATTTTTAAAAGCTAGAGATGTTTTTGAAGCATTTTGACAGGAATTTTTCCCAGTTTTATGCCATTCTTTCATATACAGCCATATGAACGAACAGCGTACAAGTTTCTAGAACAGATGGATGTAGAAAGTGAGGTGAAAAGATGCATTGGATCAGTTTCCAAACTTACTCACAGGCTGTTAGATACTATGCTTTAAGAACAGCTTTCTCCAAGGAGGCAGTTTCCAGAGGTCTTGGATGACAAATTCTACCATCCCCAGCCAGCAATTGGATTATGGGAATTGTATACACCTGGGAAGTGTCCCAGCAAGGAAGGCAACCTAAATTCCCAAAAGATCATCTTTAAAGAGCTCATAATAAAACGTGCCACTTTCAGCCAATAGTGGCAACCAAAGTATTTTGTATTGTTTCCCCTATTAATCTTATTCTAATTTCTAATATTAATGCTAACAAATAACATAATAACAAAATGTTATAATTTCCCCCAGCCAATGTCAATATACATAGATTGGTGTTTTAACTTCACCAACAGTTAATAAAATGTCTTAACATTCCAATTTCTAGATGGAACATCTGACCTCATTCCTGGATGTCCATGCTTCTTCCCACCTCCCTAACATCTTGAACCATCTTGCCAGAAGAAGAGTTCTGGAGGACTCAAAAGCCTGCACATTCTTGTGGAATTTCAGTTGACCCTAGCAAAGGAATTGCCCACTTGGATTTCATTTGGATTGAACTGATGGCCTCACAGATTGCTGTTGAAGGTTTTTATATCTGTCAGTTAGGAATCATGCTGATTATTTTATCATATGGTACACATAACATTTTTTTCAAGAAAATGTGCTCTAATAGATGCACTGGCTGGGAAGCAGAATATATATTTTAGAAATAAACAAACACATTGGAATAGGATTCCAGTAAATACTGTGGTTCCAATTAAAGACAGCTTATCGAATATCAGGAGGACTAGGGCATGTATGTAAATTGTATTCAGTAGCTGTCAGGCAAGAAATCTAAATAGGACAGTTGGGAATACTTTTGAGGGAATGATTGGTAACTGACTTTGAATTTCTGTTTATGGTAGCCCAGGCAAGCCATCATGAACAGGTATTTTTTTTAAAAAAAAGGTCAGGTAGCTGATATTGATTCCACTTCACTTATTTTCTCCACTTCTAATCCATGGGGACCATAAGCAGACAGCAAAGTGCCTTAAAATACCTAATGAATCTAGTGCTGATTGCTATTTTTTTAAAAAAAAAAAAAAGCCAGCCTTTTTGTAATCATGTGGAAACTAACCAGTTCTCACAGCAATGTCGGCGGTCAGCCGGTGAGCCCTGAAGCAACACTGTAAAATCAGACATGGCAGATGACTCTCCACGTTGCAGCCTGAAATGGCCCAGTGGTTCAGTTTCTGGACTGAAATGGCTAGTGAGAAAAGCAAACAAAACAAAAGCAATCAAGGAAGAGGGTACACAAGACTTCCTAGCTACTAGAAATGATGGTCATTGCAGGGCCAGGTCAAGATACTTGGCTGCTTGCCACAAAGAACAAAATGGTACCCCTCCCATTCCATGTACAAAGCCCATCTGGATTGGGACTTGAATCTTTCTTTAGTATTGCCTCTTGGATAGGGTTCTGTGCTGCTTCTGAAGGCAGTAGGGCAGTTTACAGTGTGCAGAGCATGCTGTGCATCTCCATCTTTTCCCTCTCACCTCTTGCAGTTCCTAATACTGTATTTGCTGGCATATAAGATGCACCCGGGTATAAGACACACCTTATTTATACACTGGCAAATACTATTTGCTGGCATGTAAGACACTAATATATAAGATGCACCTCATGTTCAAACAGTATTTTTCAGAGAAAAAAGTCTTATAAGCCAGCAAATACAGTGATTGCTGTCTGAGGCAACTGCTTAATTTTGCTTAATGGTTGGAGGAACATAGGAAGTTGTCTTGTTAGCCTGTTTGTCCATTTATCCTAGTATTATCTACTTTGATTGATGGTAGCTTTCCAGGGACTCAGTCCTAAAATCATATCATCACTTTTTACCTAATACTTTTAATGAAGGTTGTCAAGGATTTAACCCAGGACTAGAGCCATACAGAGGGGCCTCAATTTGGCTCAGAGCCCAGTTTGGTGCTTTGGATCTGATCCTGACTTAGGTCCTTTCCACATGGCATTTTCCATGCGAAAGGGCGCCTGGAGTTTCGCGCAATTGTGAGGAGCGGTCTGCATGACACACTCATAAACATGCAATGCTCCAGGGGCTGGCAGGCGCCGATTGCGCATCTTTTCATTTTCGGCTAGAAGCAGAAAATGGTACATGATCGCTCATTGCTCCCGGGCCCCGCATGCACTTACCTGGTGTGCGGAGCCTCTGGAGTTGCGCCAGTCATGCTTCCTGCCCCAGTGCACCCTGGGAAGGTCCCAGGCTGCACTGAGGAAGGAAGAGGTGAGGCTCTCACATGAGCAGGCAGCTTGTGTGGAGCTGAAGGATTCCGGATGCAAGAGCCTCTCGCCAGAGGCTGCTCATGCGATCCCCGCACACTAGCGCCAGAAGAAGGTAAGGTGTGGAAAGGGCCTTAGTTCAGATTGATCCAAGCCCAATCTGATCTGATTCAGAATCTAAACAGAGATTTAGTTATCTGGATCACCAGTCTTCCACCAATGACTTGCACTGGGGAACCAAAAACAAAACAAAACAAAAAAAACAAAACAAGAACAATACGCCCAAACTTCATAACTGTCTTATTCTCTCACACACCCACCTAAAATATGGAGACATGATTGAATTTAAAGAGTTTAAATATTTAAATGGTGATGCCAAGGACTGGACTTGGGACCTTCTGAATTCAAAGCATGTGATCCTTCACTGAAATATAGTCCTTTACTAGGTATACCACTCTTTGCTGGCAAAGTAGAACTGCAGCCCATTGGAATTAGTGGCTGGAATTCATGATTGAAATTATGAATATGTAACCTAGAGTTATGCATTCATGACTGGTTTGTACTCATAATCTGTATATATTCAATAGTGTAGGGAATGCATAGTGATTGTGTAAACCCTCCAATCTGGATTTACCAGGCAGGAACCAGGCAGGAACCAAGGAACACCCCCACCCCCATGCAAGTTATCTTTAATGCAAGGAGGAATTATGACAGCGGTTCAGAGATCACTTGTGAGAGGGGTTGGAAATGTCAGTCAGCTGTGTCCTGATCAATTGGAGAACAGATGCCTATTCTTCATGTTGGCTGCCACTTGGTAAATCTGGAGGGAGTGGAGGTGGGCTGGGAGATGCTACTTAGCTATGTAATTAAGTTAGTTACATAACTAAGTAGCTGATCTAGAATCATGGCCATTGTCTCAGTTTTTTTCTGTGCCTATATCAAGTCTTACTATGGGGGTAGGCACTGTGCAGGTTCCAAGCTGCATGTGGGGGGAGTATCTTAAAAACCCCTCCAATTTTTTCTACAAGACACATGGTTTTTGGATCCTCTCCATTTGTGCAAAATACAATAAAATGCTGTTTTGGTGACTGAGAGGGATGTGTCATCACTTCTGTTTGCCCCAAATGGCAGCTGTGATGGAGTGCTGCAGCCCTCACACCCCAATAGATATTTAACTGATAGCCTGCGGAATGATCCATGGTGAACTCTTGACAAAGGAACCAAGTTCATTAAGGCCAGGCAATAAACTGCCTGAACCCACAGGCCATGCTACATCAATGGACCAAAAAAGGCCAGACAATACTGCCTGATCCTATGTGAACATGTTTCTTATTGGAGCATCTGCAATGAGTCAGGCAACATCTGTTGCACTGGACCTTCTTCAAACCATCAGGAGCAGCACTAATTCCAATACTGCTGAAATTCAACTAATACAATCAGACTTTGGTGGCTGTCATTGAAGGTCCCACTGCCACAATTACTAATGAAATTTGCTAACAACTGTAATTGCCCTCTGTGACAGAGACCATTCCTTACCATTGAGCCCTGCCGATCCATAGGACAGAGTGTCCCCTTTTCTCTGGATGTTATTATTGCTTGATTTTCTTTGCTTTCACTCTTTTTCTCAGGAAATTATGCTTGTTAATTGACAAATTCCATTTGTCTAGTCTAATAGGACACTCTAGTCCTGCCCTGCTCCAACTGCCTACAATACTTCTTTACAGCAGCAGGAAATAAATTTGGACAGCTTGTGTGGTAGAAGGTTGGACAGATTAGGCAGGCAGAACTTTTTTTATTACCACTGTGCTGGTTCTGCAGTGAAAGAAAGGTTCTCAGCACACCAATAAAGAGCTTTATCTCAAAGCTACACATTCCCTCTTCAGTGTTCCAAACTCGGGGCCATTTCCACACTAATGCAATAGTGTTATAGTATTATTATTCCATTTTCAATATCCTATGGAACCCTGGGGTTGGCAGTTTAGGGAAGGGTCTATATATATATATATATATATATTATATATATGGGTGGGTGCGCACGTGCACACACATGCATTTCTGCAAACATTCCCCCCTCAATGATATCTTCAGGAGGCAGAATGAGGAAACAGCCTCAGACAAGTGATGAGCTCCTTTTAATAACAGTAGTGCCATTTTAACTACAAGAGAATCAGTGCTCTGAAACTGGTGTAAATAGATGATGATGGTGATTTTTAAAATTAGTTTTTGCTGAGTTATATCAAACTAAGGCCCTTTCTGCACCTTACTGTCTTCTGGCGTTGGGGTGCGGGGATCGCGTGAGCAGTCTCCAGCGAGAGGCTCTCGCGTCCAGGTTCCTTCAGCTCCCCAGGAGCTGCCTGCTCGTGTGAGAGCCCCGCCTCTTCCTTCCGCAGTGCAGCCTGGGACCTTCCCAGGCTGCGCTGGGGCAGGAAGCATGATCGGCGTGGCTCCGGAGGCTCCGCACGCCAGGTAAGTGCACATGGGGCCCGGGAGCAATGTGTGATCGTGCACCATTTTCTGCTTCTAGCCGAAAATGAAAAGGTGTGCAATCAGCACCTGCTGGCCCCTAGAGTGTTGCACGATTGTGAGTGTGTCGTGCAGATCGCTCCTCACAATTGCGTGATACTCCAGGCCCTCTTTCGCATGGAAAATGCCGTGCAAAAAGGGCCTAAGATAACAACACACACACAACAAAATAGTGAACAGCTTTCCCCTTCCAATTCAAACTTTTCCTGGTTACCAGGCTTCTATTGAAGAGCAAGAGGAGAGAGTTACAAAGCAACATCTCAGAAAAGGTTTGTCCAGAATTTTGTTTGAGTTTGAGTGGTTTGTATTTCAACAAGTCTTTGCTGGTGAATGTAATAAACAGCCACCAAACTTCTTCAGACTTGTCTTTCTTAATACCACTTTCTGCAACTTTTATTTTACATGTCAGTTTCTCTGGCAGTGCTAAGTTCCAAATCCTATCAGTCTATGCCATAATACTGCCCCTGACCTTAGAAGGTTCCTGTCACCTCCTCAGATTCACAATTATTTTGCAACTTTGTTGGACAGCAGGACTCTATGGATTATCACAGGCAGCTTCACTTGTGTGCACTAATGTAGGGGTGGTCGACTATAGACAGACCAAGGATTGCGCACACCCCGATCTCCCTCCCAGCTGTCCATTGGTGGCGCTCAACCATTTTGCAAAATCAAAAGTTATTGGAGGTTCATTTCCAGATTTCGACAAAACAAAACAAAAAACTATTTTCAGCCTAAAAGATGCATATTGTCCCAAAAGAGCATATCCATGGAAAATCACAATCCCTTGGATGCCTCTCCAGGCTCAATTATTTGTCCCCCTTTTCTTTTTTTAAAATTGGTTTTGTTGGGAAGGATCCAAAAGAGGCTTGGGACCATACAGGATGTATCTGGGGTTGCATACAGGCTGAGGATTCCACATTTCCCGGCCCTGGAGTAGTGGCTTCAAGGGCAAAATATATTGATTGCCCTCAAAGGCAGTTTATGAATAAGCTCACAAGATGGATCTGCATGGAAGATGTATATTGGCTTCTTCTGCATTAAATATTTCTTCTGCAGACTGATCTTCCTCATTGGATGAAGTTTACTGTATGGCAGGTGACATAATTCAGATCTTGTAAGGAGACATTGTACAGCAACCTGTAAGGAGATGCAGAGTGCATCTGCTTTATCCCTCCTTATCAGCACTCTTACAAACAACAGATGGTTAAAAAAAATGTAGGAGATCAAATACCACCCACATCCTAAAGCTGCTTCCTTTGAAACATGTTGCAGTAGAGCTGAAAATGTGATGCTGTAGAATATGAATGGAATAAGCCATTCTCAGTAGAGAGCTCTAACAAAAGCCAGGATGTGGCTAATAGTTTTACCCTTAAAGAAAAAAAAAATCTGAAATGTAAGAAATGTATTATGCCAAATCCAGAAACACCAAAAGGTATTCCATTTCATCCATTCTTCCTTCTACTTTAGAAACTGGACATTCAGCTAGATCATTACTCATGCATATATTGAACTTTTGGCACTTGAGGCTGGTGCTTGAGAGCCAGTATGATGTTGTAGTTTGTTGGACCATGGCTGTTTCCACCCTATACTGTTATAGTGCCATTATTCCACTTTCAATATCCTATGGAATCCTGGGATTTTCAGTTTAGGGAGGGGCATTTAGAATTCTCAGCCAGAGAGCTCTTCGGCCTCAGTAAACTACAAACTCCAGAATTCCACAGGATATTGAAAGTGGAATAATAGCATTATAACAGTGTAGAGTGGAAATGGCCTATGATGAATGTTTGAATTCCCACTCAGCCATGGAATCCCATTGGGTGACCCGGGATAAGTTATACTCTCAGCCTTAGAAGAAAGGAACGGAAAACCTCCTCAGTTTGGATTGGAATGGTAGAGATTTTTGAAGAGTCTAAAGCCATTTCCGCACTAGCCTGTTATAGCGCTATGATTCCACTTTCAGCATCCTATGGAATCCTGGAGTTTGCAGTTTCGGGAGGGGCCACCAGGCCCCTCCCAAAACTGCAAACTCCCAAAACTGCAAACTCCCAAAACTGCAAACATAGGATGTTGAAAGTGGAATCATAGCACTAGAACAGGCTAGTGTGGAAATGGCCTAAGTTTCTAACCCCTACCCTAAAGAAAGACCAATGCAGCACCAGAAAATGTTGTTGTGTGCCTTCAAGTTGTTTTCAACTTATGGTGACCCTAAGGTGAACCTATCATGGGGCTTTCTGGAGTTCAGAGTATGTGATGCAAAAAGGGTCACTCGATGGGTTTCCAAGGCCAAGTAGGGAATCAAACCTTGGCCTTCAGGGTCATAGTCCAACATTCAAACCACTATGCTATGCTGGCTCACTACAAAATAGAGTGATGGCCAAATCTTGGGGTGCCTGTCGACTGAATGAGAAGTCCCAGATTTTATTTCCTATTCTTTCTGATTTTACACTGGGTTAAAATAAACTGACCTGGGGAGCTGGCATAAAAAGTCTCTGATGCACCCAGAGCTGACAGAAAATATTTGGTGATAAACAAATGTTTATAGATTTCCAAAATAAAATTGGAAAGAAGAGCTACAGCATCTGGGACTCTCTGGTCTTTTTAATCAGCCTGAATGCATCCTTAGTTTTATTTTCTCCTCCATTCAAATTATTTAAATCACAACTTCTTTCAATCAGCATTTATCAAAAATGAAATGAAATTAAATCAAATGAAATTCTTAATCAACTGCACTGGCTGATTTCAATAGGCTCAATTGTTTGCAAAAGCAAGAGGAACATGTACCTAGGTGATAACTCATGTTATAGCTGTTGCAGTTAAAGATCCTGTGAGGGAGGAAAGGGAAGTGATAATCATAATTCATCTCCACATTTCCAGCTGAATGCAAAGCCAGTCTTTTGCAAAGCCAAGGTCTCAAAGTCTCTGACATTCAGTGTTTTTAAAATCTGAAGATCTTTCCACTACATTTCTCAAGAACTGCATAAGTTTTGGGAAATTCTAGTTGTTTTTTTAAAAGGCAATTCTTACCTATCTATAATTATAACCCCTTGGAAGAGTACATCTGCTTATGGGCAGATATAGTTTTTGCCAAGATTAGAGCAATTATGTTACTGTCATTGAAAAAAAATCAAGTTGTATTAGAAGACAGGAGTCTTCCCATTGCTACAGTCTCAAGCTCCAGCCCTCTTGTTTTCCAAAAGCCTTTGGCTTTGGCCTTTGGCTTTCGCCAAAAGTCTGAAAAATCAACATTTCCTGTAAAATAGTCTTTTTTTAAAAAAAAAAAAAAATTCAGAACCAGATTTTCTACGAGACACATTGTAGGCATTTTCAGATATTTACAAACTGTTCTATACCTAAGAAATCTACAAACATGAACTTTTTAAATATGCTGACTTAGGATTCTTGGAGTTATAGTTCCCAAAAGTACCTTTTTCGAAACTTTGATGTGGTCTTTCCCCATATCCATCCATGGCACAAATCAGAACTGTTACTTAGGAAGTCATACTACATAACAAGGTTCAGATCGGTCTTCACTGTCTTTGTTGTTGTTGTTGTTGTGTGCCTTCATGTCAAATTGAACCTTGGTCTACAGGGTAGTAGTCCAATGGTCAAAACACTACACCTTGCTGGCTCTCTGGCCTTCACTAGCCAAACTTTAATAGCCCAGATCCATTCTGACTTGGACACTGTAGCTGATAGCAACTCCAGTGGATATAATTTTGATCCTTTTCAATTTGAACAAACTGAGGATACATAAGGATATTTGGAGAACTGAGAGCCTCTTAGTGTGTATCTTAGGTCCTTGCCTTCCTTGGCTGATTAAAAAACCTGACTTTATGAGACTGACTGTATATACAAATTTATAAGGCACTTTTTACTGTTCTTGTGTATTTCTTAAAATTGATATATTTTAATTGTTTTATAGATAGTTTAATTAGATTTTGATAATACCTGTTTGTGTGTTTCTCTTTCTCTCTCAAATATGCATCTGTTTTAATTTTGGGAAGCCTCCTTCAGTCCTGGAGTAGGGGCAAAGGCAAAATGTAAATAAATAAATATATCAATAACTTAATTTGGCCCTAGAACACAATCTATATTTTAGGGATTTAGTGATACATTAATTCAGACCTTTTCAATCTGATCCTGCAAACATGTTGAGGTACAATACCCATCATCTTCAGCAAATATGGGAATTGTATTTCAACATACATGCTGAGTGCCAGTCTGCAGAAGACTGATGTATTGTAATGCCACTTTCCCATATCTTTAGGTACCTATGACATCTAATAACAGAATGTGTTGTTTTAATGTGTCACTTTTAAAATTTGAACATTTTTTAATTTCAACACCCTGCGAAATTGCCTGTTTCTTAATTTCACCACAATGTGGCACTAAAGCAATTTTATTTGCATACTTCACTCTAATGTGAGATCACAAATGTTTCATGACAGCCAGCTATTGGTTGGCTTGTTTTCCAAAATCTGAGTCATGGTTGTTTTAATTACTCACTGAATAGAGGGAAATGACCTGGCTGAGGCATCAGTGATCCATTTCCTTGCAAGGGGCAATGGCTCCCAACCCCAGGCTGTTGTACTTGGAGAATAAGGTTTTGCAATGTGCATCTCTCCTTTGCAAAGCCTTCACCCTAAACTGGAGGAAATAAATGTAAAAATTACATGGCTTGTAGCTAAATAACGAGACAGCAATCATTTGATATACCAAGCAAATAGAGGGGTGCAGGCTGAGATCAGTTTTCCTAGAATGAGTCCATTAGGATCTTTTCTTGAAAACTAAAATCTTGTCTAGCAATCTTAAAAGATGTTTTACAGAGATGCCCACACCATGGGCATACAAAATTAGAACTCCAACAAGAGATATTTTTTAAAAAAGTATTTAGCAGTACACTCAGGGGTGCAGCTGTAGTGTGTGCGTGGGGGAGGGCATTGGCCCCAAATACGAATGTTACCCTTTGTTAGATTTTCCTTCAGTACCCACATTTCTAACATAGCAAAGATGAAACATGGAGAATCATTCACACCTAGACTTCTTACACTGGCTGCATTTTCATTCCTTTGGTGACTTTGCTTACCCCTTTTCTTTGGGTGTCCAAACTATATTTCTAAATGTTATGTTATTGTATGACTAGAAATTTGAGAATGAAGGTAAACTTCACCGGGGGGCAAAATTCTTGTTTAGACAAGCAACACCTTCTTTTTGCTTTCCCATAGCTTAACTCCCAAGTATAATATTTTGTGTGCCTAATCAAAAGTTCCACTGAGTTCAGCAGAACAGAGCTTACTCCCATATAAGTGAGTACTGGCTCACAGCTTAAATGCCATAATCATACATGCTGTATGAGGGGCTGCCTTTGATGAATGTTGGGAAACTTCAACTGGTCTAAAGAGCTCCAGCCAAATTGCTAACTGAAACTGCATACAGGGAACATAATTCTCTTGTTGTAACAGCTCCACTAGCACCAGTCCATTTCCGGGCTCAGTTGAAAGTGCTAGTTTTGACCTACAAAGATCTATATGGCTCAGCTCCAGGTTATTTGAAGAACAGTATTCTCTCATACAACTCCACTCCTCGTTTTGAGATCTACTGGGGAAGTCCTTCTTTCTGTCCTACCATCCTCAGAGGCCCATCAGGTGAGAATATGAGAGAGGGCCTTCTCAGTGGCTGCTCTAAGACTCTGGAACTCTCTGCCTATGTAAGTTAGACTGGTGCCCTCCCTCCTTTCTTTCTCAGATATGTAACGACTGTTTTACTGTTTTTAACAGGAATTTGATGAGTGACCATGTCACCTGAACAATGTGCTGGATCTTGCTAACTGTTCTGCTGGGGTGTGTGTGTGTGTGTGCGTGTGCATGTTTAATGATCTATGTTTTGATCTGATTTTCAAGTTTTTCATTGTTTAATCTCTTTTTAACTTTGTATTTTGTGAATTTTTAACAGTGTGGTTTTTAACATCTTGTAAATTGCTCTAAGTCCTGAACTGGGGAAAAGGCAGGACGGAAATAAATATAACAATAGTATTAATAAATATAATAATATATTTCTGCACAGAAAATTTATTTCTTCTCAGAAAACAGAAAAACACCCTTCTGAGCAGACAAAAATGTATTTCTGCACATATGAATGCTTTGTGAAGCACGAATAGCAATTGTGAACTCCTCAGAAAACTTTGTGATCTCATCCATAAGGAGAATACTGCAGGAATTATTTGTTCTTTACTTCAAGGATGGAGAACCTGAAGTTATACATCCCTAGAATAGCTGATATATTTAAGCCCCTGAAATCATTTGAACAAGAACAGCTCTATGCAGCTCTGGCTTCTTGAATGAATTTTTTAAATTTACCTTGCTGGGTAAATAGCAAATGTAAGGCAGACAATACTGCATGGACAATATTTCCTTTATATTCTTCTACTGAGAGATTCATTTAAATATTGGCAAATTATAATTTTTTAAAATATATTTTTGACTTACTATTATAGAATCATAGAAATTTAGAGTTCAAAGGAAGCTGAACTGCAAACAAGGTTTCAGTTAAGCTGTCTTGATGTTTTGCAACCCAAATGATTGAAATGATTTGGCACTCACAACTGAATATGAGAAAAAAAAAATACAGCTTCAAGTCATAGAAATGCAATAAAATCAAGACAGAAATTTTCAGATGTCCAGATAAATCTATCAAGTTTCTGCTTGTTCTGCAACATCCAATTCTTGTTCTGCAACTTGTTCTGCAGCATCTTACTTGTTCTGCAACTTCCTATCAAGTTTCTACTTGTTCTTCAATGTCCAATTCAAATAAATTATGCCTGCAAGAACCTGTTGCAAGGGAAGCTAAGAGACAGCTGTCACCTCTGAGCCCTGCTTATGAGTTTCGTTGGGGTATCTAGATCTCTTTCACACTACACAGTTACAGCACTTTGATATAACTTTAACTGCCATGGTGTTATCCTATGGAATCACAGAATTTATAGTTAACATAAGATATTTAGAGATCCTAATATGAGATATTTAGAGTTCTTGTGCCTCACCAAACTGCAGATTTCAGGATTCCATAGCTGGCAGCCATGACAGTTAAAGTACAATGAACCCTCCACCTCTGTGGGGGTTAGGGTAGCAAGACCCTTGCAAAAGTGGAGAAACTGAAAAAAGAAATGAAAATAATGAACATTATGTTTGCATTTTCCTGAAAGAACGCTTCTCAAGGAATCTCTAGGTCTTCCTGTGCAATTCTATGGTTAGATTCCAGCAGGGGTTGACCGTAGAATCATGCTGGAGGACCTAGAGATTCCTAGAGAGAACATATCAATCAAATCCACAAATAATCAAATCCATGAAAAGGAAAGCAGTGAATGTGGAGGGCCAACTGTAGTATGAAATCACTATAATTTGCATAATATGAAAGAAACTGTGTTTGGCCACTGTAGGAAACAAGATGCTCAGTTATGGGCCATTAGTCTGATCTAGCAGGATTCTTACATTCTGAATACATCATGGCCAGACAGGAAGAACTATGCTATGTTATGGCTAAATGTTGAGTTGGTGGCAGAAGCAGTGGAGGGAAGAAGAAACTCCCAATTTCTGTAATGACCAATAAAAGACATGTACAGGCATATGTTGAATTTATACCTGCATATGCCACTAACAGAATGCTATCCACTTCCTCAAGACCCTGAGTCAGCTGACACACATGTAGTACAACAAACCGTCCATGGTTTATATTTTCTCCTAATTTTGCAACAGTTGAGACAGTGCTGAGAGATGACCTAATAACGATCTGTCGTTGTTAGCTCTATAAGTGCACATGTGATATATGATCTCTTATGTACTCTGGTGTCTAAATGAAACATTTTTTTTGTAGTTTTCATTCCTTTTTTTTAAAGCAAATACTTTTATTGGAAAATGTATTTATTTTGTCGGCAGTTCCATGGCTCGGCATAGACAATTCAGCGAACATCTTTCATTATTATCTCACTTAAGGACTGTTGGTCCAGCTCCAAGCTGTCTTGGATGAAACAGATTATCTAGACCCATTTCAAACTGGCTCCAGGGCAGGATATGGAGTCGAGACTGCCATGGTTGCCTTACTGAATGATCTTCGCCTAGGTATCGACAGGGGAAGTGTGACCCTGCTGGTACTCTTGGACCTCTCAGCAGCTTTCGATACCATAGACCATGGTATCCTTCTGGAATGCCTGAGAGAGTTGGGGATTGGGGGCACCACACTTAAGTGGTTCCGGTCCTATCTCTCAGGTAGATGCCAGATGGTGATGCTTGGAGACAGCTGCTCCACGAAAAAGGAGCTTAAATCTGGCATCCCTCAGGGTGCTGTCAGGTCCCCAATGCTATTTAACATCTACATGAAACCGCTGGGAGAGATCATCAGGAGGCATGGAGCAAGGTGCTATCAGTATGCTGATGACACCCAGATATCTCTCTCCATGCCTCAGATAATAGCATCGATTAAGGGTGGCATCTCTCGTCTGAATGAATGCCTTGAAGCAGTAATGGACTGGATGAGGAAAAACAGACTGAAGCTGAATCCAGATAAGATGGAGGTATTCACTGTTAAGGACTCTAGCCCAGGTATGGAGGTTTGTCAACCAGTCTTAGACGGGGTCACATTTCCCCTGAAAGACTGTGTACGCAGCTTGGGGGTGCTCCTGGACTCGGCACTTCAGATGACAGCCCAAATTAATGTGGCGGCCAGGAGTGCCTGTTATCAGCTTTGGCTGATACACCAGCTGCGCCTCTTCCTGGACTTGGAACACCTAAAAACAGTGGTGCATGCACTGGTAACTTCACAGCTTGACTTCTGCAATGTGCTCTACATAGGGCTACCCATGTGCTTAGTCCAGAAACTTTAGTTCAGAATATGGCAGCAAGGTTGGTCACTGGAAGATCTAAAACTGACCATATAACACCAATTCTGAAGTCCTTACATTGGCTGCCTGTTGGTTTCTGGGCACAGTACAAGGTGTTGGTTCTTACCTTTAAAGCTCTTTATGGCTTGAGCCCAGCCTACCTGTGGGATCGCTTTCTCCCATATCATCCGCCCCGCACATTAAGGTCCTCTGAGAGGAATTTACTGCAGCCAGTCAGAACTAGGTTGGCTGCAGTTACCCAGAGGACCTTCTTTCTATTGCCCCCAAGTTATGGAATGGCCTGCCGGAAGAGACCCGGTATATTACCAGTCTTGACTGCTCTAAAAAAGCGGTCAAGACTGTTCTCTTCCAACACTAGTGCTCCACCGCCTCCCACCGTCTTCTTGTTTTTAACAGTTAATGTGTTTTAGGGGGTTTAGATGTGTTGGTGGGTGGGGAGGATGGGTTATGTTTTAACTGCTTTTAATGTATTTATGTACTGCTGTAGTACCGCCTCGATCCATTGGGAGAGGCGGGATATAAATTTATTATTATTATTATTATTATTATTATTATTATTATTATTAATCAGCCTCTGCTATGATATTGATTGGTTCAAGGCCATTGTGAGTTCAGGGTTTCCCACATTAGTTAATTTGACAGATGCATACTCCTGACAGTTTACTATACTTAAGAGGCTAAAGATGATGCTTCGATGTTTCCCAGAAACAAACACTCAAGAAAATTAACATTTTAGCTAAAATGGTGCTAGGAAAACAATCAGCAAGAACGTTGGAATGTAAGGTTATAACCATAATGCATCCATTCACGTTTCATCATTTGCTTCCCTCCAGAGAAAGTAAAGAAAATGGTGATATTGTTATTCTTGATAGTGATAATGATTTAATCATGCACTCATCCTCAGATAAGTGCTTATAAATCTTGGAATCTCATACTTCAGTGTGATAGATCTGGGGGTAGATCTGGCTGTAATGCTTCAACACTTCATTCATCAATATTTCTTTTAGCAACTTTTATCAATAGAAAAGCCTCCCTGATACAATGAGACATGAGTTTCTATAAGGGATTGGAGTCATGGGGCATGGTGGCATGGGGAAAACCTCATGAGAAAAATACAGGAGGGAAAAGAAACTTTTCAGTTTGGAACACATGCTTTGCCAGAAATGTATCTGATTTTTCTGGAAGAGAAAAAAATGGCTGGAATTCTATTGGGGACTTATATCTTTGTAAGTAAAAATATGTCTGCGAGAATTAGAATTGAGAAGCTCTGTAACATCTATATGCAGTAAAGGACTGCTGTAAGATTACTACATAGGGAAGCCAGTAAAGTGACCAATGCACATCGGCACCAGTGCCCAATGGTACCCAATGCCCATTGGGACCTGATGAACTGTGGGCACCAGCTCAGAAATGCAAGTGTGCATCAGAAGTGCCTGATGCACTTTGGATATGCTTGCCAGTGTTCCATTATGTATCTTTGCAATTCTTCTTACAGGGTTTCTTAATGCTTCTGTTACATAGTTAAGTATACCTAAAATTATAAAACATAAACTGTGATAGATGATTCTGGCCATGGTTTTCAGAGTCAAGAAGAAGAGTTTTCTTCATAAAATAATATTTCTGTGCAGAAATTGTCATTTTCTGTGCATAAAATGTATTTTCTGTGCAAAATATCCACTCTGTGTGTGTGTGTGTGTGTGTGAGTGTGCGAGTGTGTGTGTGTGTGCTTTAAAGGATTTTCCTTGCAGTAAGGAGAAACAAGGTAAAATATTTGTTCTGGTCTCCAAGAACAACATTTATTAAGATTTATGCTTATGACTTAGATAATTTTGATAGAGCTGGTGCCAGACTACCAGATCGACTCCAAACTGTAGGGACACTCTCAAAAACTACCATGGCTTTTTCAGACATAAAATGTGCAGTTCTGAAAAAAATGTGCGCAGATCAAAATTCAAGTAATGCAAAGATTCTTTTATGATAGCTGTTATTAAAAAATGGCTGATAACAATGTGAAAAATAACTGTGGACTGTATTTCTTCATTTGGGTTCCCCTTTCTTTTAAAGTTAAAGTTAAAATATCTCTTACTCCACATAGACTTTTGTTGCAGTTCATGACCCCTCTTCTGTTCTGCCTTAGTGCTGTCTAATTCTAAATTCTGAGGATACTCCTCCCACTGTCTGTAGGCTTCTAAGTGTCATAGAATGTGATAGAAATAATCAGAGTATGTATGCACACCAAACATACACATACAAGGAAAATATATTGATGTAGTAGGACACAGAGTGTACATGGATTATGTTCACATAACTGCTAACATATAGTTTTG
Organism: Iguana delicatissima; assembly: GCA_948472985.1. Taxonomy (NCBI): domain Eukaryota; kingdom Metazoa; phylum Chordata; class Lepidosauria; order Squamata; family Iguanidae; genus Iguana; species Iguana delicatissima. The sequence goes on from CAOKZL010000661.1 coordinate 171,750, forward strand.
TTCCTCACCTGGAAAAATTTCTGTGAACAGCCTCAGAATGAGGTGCTCAGTTGCATTCCATTCTTCAGTGCTACTTCACCAGCTTTCCATGAAATATTATTGTGTTATGATCAGATGGCTGGATTTATTTTTGGACTACCCCTTCGCATTCTTTGCTTTTTCTTTACTGCTGAAGGTTGTAGATAAGTTTCCCCCTAACTATCCAACTACCAGAAGCATATTGTCAAGAGTCTGCCCCACCAGCCTCCAGCCACCACCCTATTTATTTAACTCTAGGGCCCTTTCCACACGTGGAGGGAGAAACGGGGGAAAACGCGCTGAAACAGAGCTTACTGGCAGCCGGGTTAGTGTGTTGCCATGCGGAGCAGCGTGAATTCGCTGCTCCACACTCCTGCGGCATCCTGCGGCATCCAAAATGGCGGCTTACGGCTGGTGGAGAAGCTCGCCAGCCGGAAGCCCGCCCCCGGTAGATCTGCAGGCACGCACTTGCACGCGCCTGCAAATCTACACCGGGGTGCTGTGACGGAGTTGTACAGGGCTGCACGCTAAAAACCTCTTGAAAAGAGGTTTTTAGAAAACACGTGGCGCCACCACTTCCGGTCGCTTCAGAGCGGTTTGAGGTGTAGAACCTCAAAATTATAAACGACCCAGCGCACTCCATGGTGTAGACGACCTCCGTTAGAGGTCGCACTACACCGTTTTAATTACCCCGTGTGAAAAGGGCCTAGCCCAATTATTTGTGTATCATTTTCTGGTATGAAAAGGTTGTCATTCTGAGCAAGAGGCTGTTTACATTAAAATAATGCACTTCTGCCTTGCTTTACACTAGGACAGTACTCATTCCACCCTCAGTGGTTCTCAACCTGTGGGTCCCCAGATGTTCATGGACTTCAGCTCCCAGAAGCCCCAGCCACTATGGTCAATGCTCAGGGCTTCTGGGAGCTGAAGTTCACAAACATCTGGGGACCCACAGGTTGAGAACCACCGGGTTAGAGGGATGGGAAAGTCAAGCCAAGAAGGAATTCCCCACAGTTTGCTATCAGTATCAAAAGGACACAATGTGATTTCTTTCACACTAGCCTCCAGAAATGATGCTTGGAGAAGTGACTTGCTCAGAGATATCCATGGAACATATGATGAACTATCCAAATACAATAAAGCAGTGCTACTCAGAGTGGTGGTTCATGGACCAGTGCTGGTCTACAAGCTGCTGGGCCTTGAGGATTTTCTAGGAAAGAAACAATTGTAGCCTATGGGTGGAAATATAGTACCAGTTCATGGCATGGGGTGGGGTGGGGAAGCTGTTAGTTCCCTACATCAGATAGATTAAAAGTTATTGGCCTTAAGGAGCATGCATTCTCTCAGTGTAGCTCCTTGGCTTTGGGGCAGTTTTTGTCACCTCTGTATCTACTCTTTCCATTCTTTTGAGGGCTGTTAGTAGTGATTTTGTGAATTTGTGATAGATTGTTCCAAAGGGTTTCTCATTCCCCTCTTGAATTGTAGGTTTGGTTTGCTGAGATGATTCTATAGTTTGAAGAGCAAATTTCTTCCTCTCTGAATTTCTTTCTTTCTTTTTTCCCTTAGTGCTGTAGTGTTAGAACACAAAAGTGCCATTTCCCTGCCAAATTAAACCACTGAAACTATAAAAGAAATTTTAAAAAGGAGGAAAAAGAGAAGACAAGGAGACTTGTTTATTCTGATACATCTCAGAATTAAAAAGAAACTCACTTGAGAGTGAAACTCAAACATTGCAGCTGGTGCTGAGAGTTGCCAAAAAACAAGATAACAGAAACATCATTCTGATACTTTAAAAACACCCAAGAATTACACCAACAAATAACAGCAACCTCCCAAAACATTTGCTCCATCAGGAGAAGCCTGTAAGTCTGGCCAGATGTTCCTTTCTCCTGTTGTAAATAGGAAATATAACAAGAAACAAGGAGAAAAGAATCAGTTTAGGAGAGAGGAAAACTTGCACCAAATGAACAGTCTGAACATATGGAAGAGTTAATTAGGAAATAAAAAGACATAATAAAATACATTCTAGGAATGGAAGAGTCGTAGATTTAAGGTATTTGCCTGTGCTTTCCTCTAATGTGAGTAGTTCTTAGCACCAGTATTTTAAATGCTTTTCCTTCTTTATTTTGTTTAAAGAGCTCATTAATATGAACTGCTTTGCCTCTGTGTGAATGGATTTAGAGAGTGTTGTCTGGAAATGATGGAGACTGCAGTCCAAAATGTCATACAGTTACTTGCAGTGCAGGCTATCCATGTGACTCCTTCATTGCTTTCATTTAGGAGGTCAATTCATTTTTAAAGATATTTTTTAGGCTTTTGAGCCCTCCTGGGTACATTGACTGCTGTGAGTTGCTTGGCTTGTTGTAGTGTTTTACCATTTTTCAGAATATACCACTCTGATCTTCTTAGGGAGGAAGAGCAGGATAGAAATGTTTTTAAATAATAAAAAAGAGAGACAAAATATTGACAGATATATTTATATTGCTGGTGTAGTGGTTATTACAGCCCCTATAGCCACACCCTCCAGTGATAGTGCAAAAATCCAGGTGGCTTTGTCTTTCTGTTCCTCTATCTCTCTCTTTTACATCCATACCCATTCACTTTCATACACACACAGAATTTTCATCTCTATTAGGAGTGAGTCTTTTGTAGGGCTACTGAGTCTTGCCTACCAAGACCAAACAATGCCCAAGTATTTTGAATTACAATAGAGATTGTACGTTGGTATTTCTCTTCTGCTTAGTGTGGAGATTGTAGCTAAACTTGGAGGGAACAGTGCAGTCCAAGGGGTGGCAGATGACATTATCATAGCTACTAATCAAAAAGGTCTCAGGTCTTTGATCCTGCTAGCCCTTGTTCTACAATACCAAAGCAGCCTGGCACTCATGATTGTCTGGTGTGGGACAACGTAAACAGCGCAGAAGCCAGGAAATATGTCTGCAAAAAGAGGTTTATGGTGAAGATTATGAATGCCATCTTTTTCTTTCCTGTGTTTTTTAAAATGAAAGGCATGGCTTATTAGCCTTTTAAAAGATTGTAGGCTGATACTCTGTTGGTTTCTCCCAATGAGAGTTGAGCCACTGAATCAAATACTGAATGGTATGTTAACACTTAGGGAAATTCCAATGATTAAATGCATTTTCTCTTGTAGGAAATATCAATGGGATTTAGGCCCTAGTCTCCCACCTGAGCCTGCCTAAGCTTTCAAATGTTCACTGGAGGCCCTTTTCTTGTTTCCATCGCCCTCAGCCTGGTAACCGTTCTTAAGCTTTGGGACTCCTTGTCAGGACTAGGCCAGTCTCTTACCTGTTCTCCTTTTGTGTTTATGTACCTTCAAGTCTCCTGTTGACTTATGGCAACCCGAAGAATTTCACAGCACTTTCTTAGGCAAGATAATTCTCAGAGATGGTTTTGCCAGTTCCTTCCTTTGAAATACAGTCTAAAGCACCTGATATTTGTAAGTGCTCTTCTGTTCAAATACTGGCCAAGGCTGACTATGCTTAGCTGCCAAGATCAGAGAGGATCTGGTTCCATTATGGTATTTAGGCCCATTCTCCTTGTACTGGTAGCCAAATCTTTTTTTCCTTTCCATTTTTTTAAAATTCAGCAAGGCGTTTAACCATTAAGCAAGGTTGCTGTGGAAGGGGCTTTTAACTGTTGCTGTGGAAGGGACTGTTCTTTCTTTTCTTGATGTGTTTTTCATCTGTTTTCTGCTTTAACTGTATTTGTTTGATTGATTTTATCATTGTTACCATCTTGGGTTACATTTTAGGGAGAAAAGGCACTATACATTCAAGAACTAAAAATAAAAATAAAAAATGGCACAGTTTATATTTTGCATACAAGCGATGCTACATTCATTGCCCAGCGTATCATCAAAGGAAAGAGATTAATGAATATCAAAGAATGACAGCAAATCAGAGTTGATAATACTGGGCTAGACAGACCAAGGGTCTAAATCAGTTCTTCTTAATCTTTTCTTTACTGGGGACCCCCTGTAAATGTAATTTGTTGCTGGGGGCCTCAATGACTTAACTCAAGATTTAAGTATTTAAATTTAGATTTATATAGTCATTCATTCATTCATTCATTCATTCATTTATTTCAAGTTTCTGGAAACTAGGATTCAAATCCCCCTCAGACACTACGTGACCTTGGGCAAGTCTTTTCGCACAGCATTTGCCATGCAAAAGGGCCCCTCGAGCATCGCGCAACTGCGAGGAGCGGTCCACATGATGCACTCACAATCGCGTGACGCTCCAGGGTCTGGCAGGTGCCAATCGCACACTTTTTCATTTTCAGCTGTGAGCCAAAAATGGTGTGCAATCGCGCATTGCTTCGGGGCCCCGCACGCACTTTCTGTGCGTGCCGAGCTCTGGAGCTGCAGCACTCGCGCTTCCTGTCCTAGCGCAGCCTGAGAAACTCCCAGGCTGCACTGCGGAAGGAAAAGGAGGGGCTCTTGCGCAAGCAGGCAGCAGCTGTGGAGCTGAAGGAACTGGGATGTGAGAGCCTCTCGCTAGAGGCTGCTCGTGTGATCCCTGCACCCCAGCTCTGCAAAAAGGTGAGTTGTGGAAAGGGCCATGTTCTCTCAGCCTCAGAGGAAGGTAAAGGCAAACTCTCTCTTGTCAAAAAGGGAAAAAAAAGCACACCCTGTGATAGGTTCACTTTAGAATCAGCATAAGTCAGAAATGATTTGAAGGCACACAATGACAAAGAGCCACTGATGGGGAGGTTCTTTCTAGCTATTGTGTCTCTCACCTTTGAAAAGTGACTTATGGCAACTCTAAGGCAAACCTATCTTCAGGATTTTCTTGGCAAGATTTGTTGCCTTTGCCTTTCTCTGAGGCTGAGAGAATGTGACTTGCCTGAGCTTACTCAGTGGGTTTCCATAGCTGAGTGGGGATTCAAACCCTTGTCTCCATAGTTTGGGTGTGTACATACACCTGGCACCATATCCCTTTTCTCAGGGAGGTGGCAGTGTGTGTGTGTGTGTGTGTGTGTGTAAGAACTGCTCCCTCATATTCCATAGCTGAGTGGGGATTCAAACCCTTGTCTCCATAGTTTGGGTGTGTACATACACCTGGCACCATATCCCTTTTCTCAGGGAGGTGGCAGTGTGTGTGTGTGTGTGTGTGTGTGTAGAACTGCTCCCTCATATGCAGCAGAAGGGGGTATGGGCTCTGAGGGACACAGCAGCAGATGTGTGCACGTGTGCCCAACTCTCCCTCATTTGCAAATGAGGGAGCAGTTGTGCCCACATGTCCCCATGGTTGAATTCCTGTTGTTGCTGCTGCTGTTGATACCCAGCAGCAAGGCTTCATGGACCTCCTGTGAGGGCTTCACGGACCTGGTCAAGTAATCTAAGTAAACCACTGGTCTAAGTAATCTTCATCTGAATCTTAGACTTCTCAGTCTAAGTCCTTCCTGTAAGACATGCAGAGGGAAAGAAAACCTCACACACATCTGGTGGGACTAGCCATCAAGCAGTATAGTGGCAGAAATCTGTAAAGGTAGGCTTTATACATATGCAACTCCCAGTTTATTGGACAGGTTTGGTGGCAGACTGCTAGGCAAGAATTATGGGCCTTTCCACATTACACTGTTATCGTGCTATTACTGCACTTTCAGCAACCTATGGAATCCTGGGGTTTGCAGTTTAGGGAAGAGCATTTAGAATTCTCAGCCAGAGCGCTCTTTGGCCTCAGTAAACTACAAACCCCAGAATTCCACAGGATGTTGAAAGTGGAATAATAGCACTGTAAGAATGTAGTGTGGAAAGTCCCTATGATGTAATATGAATTTTAGGGCTGTCCATGGGTCTCCCAATATTTTGAAGCTTGATTTAGTGAAATCAATATGAGTTCCATTGTGTCCTGACTGATCTGGACTTACTGTGAATGAAGCCAAACCAGTTTGCCTCTTTCTGTCCCTAAGGGCACCATGTGGATCTCAGACGGTTGTAGAGGGGTTTCCTGATTAATTAAGTTAAAGTAATAATCAGATCTAATAGCAATACTAATGGTTAAATCTCTAAATGATATGTAACTTTAACTAATAAGATCTAATGGAAATTTAAATTTAGTAGTTTTCTTACTCAGCCAAAAGGGCAATAAATAACTGCATTTATTTTGCTTCAAAATATGAATCACATGTGCTCAATAACTATACATATATTATGAATTAAATTATTGTACTTGTTGGCAGACTAAAATTGTGTGCATTTGCATGCATGACATACACACAGAGAGAAAATGAAAGAGATTATTTCAAAAAGTGAATCATACTGAAAAAAAAAGCCCCCAGACATTTAACAAGAAGTAGAGATAACTGGAGAGGAAGGAGAGGAATTAGTTTCATTGTGTAAAGCAGCCAGAGATTCATAAGCTTACTACTCAATTTAATAAGAAAGACAAACAGAGAATTGACCTAGGCTCTTCCCATAAGACAACTCAGCCAGAAATTTAAAGAGAAAGACTTAGAGACTAAACTCAGATCATCAACTGTCTTAACCCTCGGAGCAGTTTCAATAATTTGCAACAATCAGTTTAATCTGGAAAATTAACAGGCAGATGCAGGAGATAATTGACCGTATGACTTCAATGACCTTATGCAATCCCATTCCATAAGCACTATGATTGAAGTGTACCGATAACATTCTTGCTCTGGATCAAAGGGCCTTTCTGTGCTACACTGTTATAGTGCTATTATTCCACTTTCAACGCCCTGTGGAATCCTGGGGTTTGCAGTTTAGGGAGGGGCATTTAGAATTCTCAGCCAGAGAGCTCTTTGGCCTCAGTAAAGTACAAGCCCCAGAATTCCACAGAATGTTGAAAGTGGAATAATAGCACTATAACGGTGTAGTGCAGAAATGGCCATAGTATAAATCTATTTTTGATAATGTACACGCATATGTAAATATGTAAATAATGTAAATATACAAAGCCACCATGGTATATAGTGTTTGGACTATAGCTCTGGAGACTACAGTTCAAATCTCCATTCAGCCATGGAAACCAGCTGGGTGACCTTGGACAAGTCACACTCTTTCAGCTTCAGAGGAAGCCAAAGACTAACCCCCTCTGAACAAATCTTGCCAAGAAAACCCCATGATATGTTCATTTTAGGGCTGCTATAAGTTGGAAATGACTTGAAGACCACCACCATGACCAACAAATATGTATGACAATCCTGAAAAACATTGCATTAGAAGGCAGGCACAGTTAAGCTGTTATAGAGGGATAGAACAAAACCCCAAATCCATAAAACAGCAATACCTTTATTGGCTAACGAAAATGTATAAGCATGATGTATTTTGCACATTTTGGTTGGCCAATAAAGCTATTCCTGTTTTGAGGAGTCTGGATTTTGTTGCCTTTTGCTGCATGCCACCCTGGATATATTGTAGTAGGAATGATTACGAGTGGTTGGGTGGGCAGGATTCACCCACTGCATTTGAAATGTAGATGCCCTTCAGGTTGCCTGGCTTTGTACCTCAAAAGAGTTGTCTAAAGGTCAAAACAGATGCTTCTTGTTCTCTCTCCTACAATGAGATTTCAGGAATCAGACTCACAAATCAGACATACACATTAAGTCTTAGGCCATTTCCAGACTAGACTGTTATAGTGCTATTATTCAACTTTCAGAGGCCCTCTTTAAATTGCAAACCTCAGGATTCCACAGGATGTTGAAAGTGGAATAATAGCACTATAACAGTCTAGTGTGGAAATGGCCTAAGTTTAGGTTCCAATAACACAAAACAAGATACAAAAACAGGATATGCAGCTGACAAGCCCAAAGCATATTATTTATTTATTGACTTATTTTAATTTATGTCCCACTTGTCTCACAATAATGGGACCCAACATGGCTTACAACATATTTTAAAACAATGCAAATAAAAAACCCAAAAAACTATACACAACTTTCAATGAAAAAAATATAAAAGTTATCTTAAAAAACAATGAAACAATTTCTAAAGTTAAAAACACTGAAATTCATAGCATAGCACATCATTTACAAGTCCATCCTATCCAGTTTCTAAAAGCCTGATGGCCCAAGAATGTTTTAACTTGCCAGTAGGAGGAGAGCAAGGATAGAGCAATGACAACAGACATCTTTCACCACTTGAGGGAGCACCTGTTCTCACAATGTGTTAAGTTTAACTGATTTAGTTTGACTCTAAAATGTACAACAGTTATACTAATGTCTTTGTCACTGGTTCTTGCCCTGATCTCATCTAACTTTTATCAGCAGAATTATATTTCACTGCTTTCTAAGAATTTTTCATTAATGATATGCACGACTGTAGTCAATTAAAATAATCAGTTAAATCCTACATTGGCTACTTAGTGAGGAATAAGTAACTAAGTAGTGTCTGCTGGCCCAGCCTTAGCAGACAGCAGTCACATCAGACTTTGGCCCTTTCGACACCGGGGTAATAAAACGGTGCAGAGCGACCTCCGACGGAGGTCGTCTTCACCGTGGAGTGGATTGGGGCAGACTACTTAGTGTAGTTCCACAGCTCAACCCGCTCTGAAGCGACCGGAAGTGGTGGTGCTCCGTGTTTTTTAAAAGCACGGAGTGCGCAGCCCCGTACAGCTCCATCGCAGAGCCCTGGTGTAGATTTGCAGGTGCACGCAAGTGCGTGCCCGCAGATCTGCCAGGGGCGGGCTGCTGGCTGGCGAGCTTCTCCGGTTGGTGGAGAGCCTCCGCCAACTGGAAGTCTCCATTTTCGTCTCCGGAGAGTGTGTAGCAGCAAACTCGCGCTGCTCCGCGTGGCAGCGGACTTGCCCGGCTGCTGGTAAGCTCTGTTTCAGTGTGTTTTCCCCGTTTCTCCCTCCACGTGTGGACAGTGTTCAGCTGCCAACTGGGGCACAAGAAGAACATTCCACCTCCTTCCGCCCAACAAGGCTACAATGAGGAGTTGCAATAGGGGTCCTGCTTCTGATACAGCCTCACTCATGAATGGGACAGGGCTAGAAATGTCATCCTCCTTGGGGCTGGATCAGCAGCTGAACAGATTACATTTGTTGGTGTGGCTGCTGGCTGTTAAGGTAGGCTGGAGGGGCATTTACAATTGTGACAATAGTGCTACAATCATCACTACATAGTGTTACTGATATGGAGCACTTACAGATTTGTAACTCTAGTTTATCAATCTGTAACTGCAATACAGAATGCCAACAAATCTTCCTTATTTACTGTAATCCACATTTAAAGCAAAGGCTTTTATATACGCACAGGGTAACAATGGTTAAATGGCTAAAGCATGGCAAAAACTATACAACGTTTTGCATTCTGGCTGGGATTCCTCATGATTTTTAAGCATATGCCAACCAATCTGAACTATCTATCAAAAGAAGTGGACTGATCTGGATGTCAGAAAAATCATAGTTTGCCTTAGACTTGGAAGAGGCAAATCTTTACAAATTTGCTTGGGTTAGTCTGATGATGAGAGCCTTCAAAGGCCCCTAAGGAGCAGAAATCCCTGCTTCTTAACCATTATGGAACCCATTTGCCAAGGCTATCATCTCTATCACAAAATTTTTATTGCAACAAATCAGGAGCACATATATTCTCATATTTATTGTTATGCACCTGGTAGCCTAAATGGGCAAACATGCACCTTTCAGTATAGGTCATTACTATAGATATCAGTGAGTCATCTTTACTGTATTAGAAATCTTGGATATGTATTTTTAAAATTCAGACCAAAATCTGGACCAGAAGCACCATCCTACTGATATAATAACCACCAGCTGCCGCTGCTGCAGTGCTATTACTCAGTACACTAAGGCTATTTCTGCACTACACTGTTATAGTACTATTATTCCACTTTCAACATTCTATGGAATCCTGAAGTTTGCAGTTTTGGGAGGGGCCTTTAGAATTCTCAGCCAGAGAGCTCTTTGGCCTCAGGAAACTACAAACCCCAGAATTCCACAGGATGTTGAAAGTAGAATAATAGCACTATAACAGTATAGGGAGAAAATGGCCCCAGTGCCCCAGGGGTTACTGCTGGGGAAATAGCTAGATGTGTACTGTCAAAGGAAGGATGTAGAGAGCTGTTGACAGCATGAATAAAAGAGCTACTATTTATCATCATGATCATCTTTTTTTATACCCCACTTTTTTCCTGGTAGGAACTAAAAGCAGCTTACAACAATTAAAAAGGCGTAGTTGAAAACCACGAAATAGAAAAGTTAAAACACAATTAAAGGATCAAGAGGAATTAAAACAAAATTAAAATACATAATTAAATATTCACATTTCCATAAATTCAGCAACTTCAGCACAATTAACAATATCCAGCACCTTTTGTCAGAAAGGCCATTATCAGATATTGAATGCCTGTCAGAACAAAAATGTCTTTACTTGACTGTGGAAAGAAACTAGAGAAGCTGCCAGTCTGACTTCTCTGGGAAGGGAGTTCCAGAGCTTGGGAACAGCCATTGGGAAGGCCTTGTTTTGTGTTCCTGCAAGCTGCACTTGTTAGGGAGGTGAGACAAAGACAAGGGCTCTCCAGCAAATGTCAGAGCCCAGGCTGGTTCATAAGGAAGAATACAGTGTTTCAAATAACCTGCACCTGAACCATGTAGGGCTTTAAAGATCATCACCAGCCCTTTGAATTGTGTCTGGAAATGGACCAGCAGCCAATGGACCTGTTGAAACAACAGAATTGTGTGATCCATTTACCAGACCCAGTTAACAATCTGGCTGTGGCTCCAAACACTCTCCAAAGGCAGCTCCATGTAGAATGTGTTACAGTAATCCAATCCAAGACATGAGTCACCATGGCCAGATCTGGTGTCTCAGGGAACAACTGCAGCTGGCACACAAGCCTTAACTGTGCAAATACACTCCTGGATACGGCTGAAACCTGGGCTTCTATGCTCAGAGTTGAATCCAGGAGCACCCCAAGCTGCAAACTTGTGTCTTCAGGGGGAGTGTAACCCCATCTAACACAGGCTGAATCCTTATTCCCTTATCTGCTTTCCCTGAGCACCTCCGTCGTGTCTGGATTAAGTTTCAGTTTGTTTGGCCTCATCCAGTCCATTACTGATGACAGGTACTGGTTTAAGACCAAAACAGCTTCCTTGGTTTGTGGTGGAAAGGAGTAACACAGTTGGGTGTTATTCCAGACAACCTCTCCCAGTGGTTTCATGTAGATGTTAAATAGCAGGGGGGACAGAACTAAGCCCTGAGGGACCTACAAACCAAAGGTCAAGAGTTATGGAGTAGAATGGTGCTCAGTGGGCTTCAAATTGGATTCGGGTGTTTCAATTTGTTTTGGGGTCACTAATTCAATTGGACAGAGCCCTCTCCCTTGAAGTAACTGTCAATTTAATATGGATCATGTCTAGTGCTTGGGGAAGTTCCATTTTTGAGACAACTCCTAGGAAAGTTCCCAACCAGCATGGGGGAGTCTACAAGTTAACAGAACTTAACTTTTCCAAGACTTGATTCATCTCAGTCCACAGTCACACAAGCTATTTCAGAAGCCTGTTTTAAATTCAGAAAAAAAACTTTAAACAATGACCTGCCACCCTTGCCACTGCTGAACATTGTTCCTTGGTATCCACCCCAAAAGAAAAGACCTGCTGGTCATTATGGTATTTGTCTGTTTTTATTAATATTTTTAAATGTTCAAATCTTTGCACTGTGTGCTGATTGAGTTGAACACAGCTGTGACTCTCTGCTGATGTAAAATGCTCTTCAGTATACTTCCAGATGCTTTTTTCTTCGTACTTTTATTAAATTTCTGAAGCCTTATTGTCAGGAATGAGGAAGGCTCCAAAACCTTACAAAAGCATTCAATTAACAATATTAATAACATGAAAACCATTCCACAGGGTGCAGCTATTCATGGCCCTTTTCCTTTCATTTTTGCTGTTATAGACAAGATTTCTAACTATCAAAACTGGAAAATTGCTACTGTTTTGTCATTGTAGAGTAAGACCTAGACTTCAAAATCATCAAGATTCTACAGAATTTTTTTTTCTTTTTTGAGGGAGGGGGGCATCTCCATAACATTTAAATTTGGATCCAGGAGGGGTGGATAAATCTCAGAGCTGATATGAAAAGAAAAATATAGTCTTGTCTTCTTTCTTCAAACATGCCAATTGCATGTTTGACATTTGATGCTGAGCTGTAAGGGGTCAATTTATGTGCTAATTTAGTTAGACTCTGCAAAATCAGGGGTGCAATGGGTAGCATCAGAACTTGATCTAATTTTCATTAGCTTTTGAGGAAGAAAATAGGGCCTTATGCATGTGCATTTTGTTATCATAGTTTTCAGTTCCAATCCTTATCCAAGTGCCATGAATTCATCAGTGGAAATGAAAAGGGAAAAAAGTGTTTTTCTCTTTTAATTCTTAAAGTGCTGTTTGGAAAGGAATGTCTTTGACATCTCTTAGGCCTTTTCCGCATGACATTCTTATAGCACAATTATTCCACTTTCAACCTCCTAGGGAATCCTGGGGTTTGCAGGGCCGGCTCCTCTCGAAGCTGCAAACCCCAGGATTCCCTAGGTCAGTGGTTCTCAACCTGTGGGTCCCCAGATGTTCGTGGACTTCAGCTCCCAGAAGCCCTGAGCATTGACCATAGTGGCTGGGGCTTCTGGGAGCTGAAGTCCACGAACATCTGGGGACCCACAGGTTGAGAACCACTGCCCTAGGTGGTTGAAAGTGGAATAATTGCGCTATAAGAGTGTTGCGAGGAAAAGGCCCTAGACTCTTTCAGCACCACACACCATTAGTGCATATTCTTCCATTACAATCCCAGCATTGCCATTTGTGCAATGGTAGCAGGTTAGGAACATTCTCTTCCTCAGCCTTCCGGCTTAAATGGATGAGTAGTGGTATTGCCACTGGTGTTTATTCTGCCCTACAGTGTCCTTGGTCATTTCCTTTCTCCGCCTTCACCCTACTCCACTGCTCCTGATTGGTTGGGATTTTTTTTGTGGGGGGGTGGAAGCTGTACTAGCACAGCAATGTTGTAACAGCATGGCACACTAGTACACTATTGCACTTTTGTACTGTAATGCTTAAAATGTATTTTTTAAAAAATTAATTCAAAGAAGAAATTTAAAATAAATGCAGTGAGGTGATAGATTTTGAAGTTACCACAACATGGGAGTAGCTGAGGGAGGGACAACCTGGGAACACCCATACCCCACCCACTCCTGGATCTGGGAGGACAGGAAGCAACTACTTTTCTTTAAATGGTCTTATTTCTAATTCAATGTTCATATATGGTTTTCTTTCTTGTATTGGATGGACAGATCTGTATGATAAATAGTACTGGATTAGCTTTTTATTTGTTTTTCTTTACTTTTCTGAGTTCTGATTTTTCCTCAATTTCTGTGTGTTCTTACTACAATATTATAAATGTTTTTAATAAAAAGATAAACTATCAAGAGCTATTATGGTACTGCACTGAGCCAGCTGACGGGATTGAAGCACTAAAGGATGCTCTTAATGGATTTTTTCTTCTTCTGGAAATAGTATAATGTAGTTTTGCAATACTTGGGAATGAGATAGCAGCTGGATAGCAATGATGTCATATGGTATCATGACTCCTGGACTGGAAACAACCTGCTGCTGTTGTGGGATAGTGATGTCGTGCGGAAATGGTCTTAGACTCTATTCTTTGTCCATTCAGGATCTGTTCTTTGAATTTGAAAAAGTCACTCAACTTTGCTTTCGTGCTTTATGGTCTTGGATTTTATTCTTTCAGTAAAATAAACATTATTTCCCCTTTATTTCATTCTTGTTTTTAAAAAGTACTATATCTGTATACCTTGTATTCCCTGGCCTTGAAGTTTACTTCAAATTTTCTCCAAATACTTATATAACTTCCTTAAAATCTGAGATACTTCCCCAAAATAGAAATGTTATTTTGTCAAGGTAGGTTTGCAAAGGTCTTATATAGGGTTTGAAGTTGCCTCTGTAATTTTACAGTAGTGGGATCAGTTTTCCATGCATGTATTCACTGCAATTTTCATCAAGATATCAGAAAGCAGAGCCAGAGTGCTGTAGTTTGAGTGTTGGACTACAATAGGTTTGAATCCCTGCTTGGCCATGGAAACCCACCGGGTGACCTAGGGCAAATCACACTCTTTCAGCCTTAGAGGAGGGCAAAGGAACCTCTCCTCCCAAACAAATCTTGCCAAGAAAACCTCATGGTAGGATCACTTTAGGTTCCATCAGTGAAAAATGACTTGAAGGCAAACAACAACAACAACAACAACAACAATTTGGAACTTTAATGGGGTTTCCCTTGTCCAGAGGGAGTTTGCCGTTGCCATTCTCTGATGCTGGGAGAGCGTGACTTGCTCAAGGTTGCCCCTTGGATTTCAACGGCTGAGCAGGGATTTGAATCCTGGTCTCCAAAGTTGTAATCCAGTGTACATACCAGTATACCACTTTGGCTGTCCATAGCTTTAATGCTGTACAAATGTAATCTGAGTTATTTACTGTATCATCTCTATTAATTTTATGGACATGACTCAAGTGGTATTAAACTACAGAACACAGTCAAGAACCTCTGTAATATTCTTCCGTATTTATTCCTTGATCTTTGCTCTGTGTGCATCTGTTACTCCCCTTTTACCATTTACAAGTCTGTATTTCTATCACCATAGGACCTTCCAGACTGACACGTTACAAAACTCTGGTTACTATAAACATAAATGCCCTGATTTACAGAAAGGCTAGGCAATCCAGGGAAGGCAGCTGGATGGTTTAAGTGTCATTATAAAACTTCAAGTTTAAGCCTCAAAGTCCTTAACATTTTTCTTTTTCATAGATCAAATTGCTTTTCTAATATCATGCAAAGCCATAGTTCCCACTACATTGTTGGTACAGAACAGTTACAGCTTTTTCAAATCTCCACGCTACAAATGGACAGAAAACAGTTACTGCTAATGAATGCAGCTTTTAATAGCATTAAGCAAAAAATAGTTTTTCTCTTCCAATTCATAAAGACCACAGTATCCTTTATTCAGGCATTGATTACATATGCTCCTGTTAGTTCTCTTTCAATATCTTAGTGATCAGTCACTACTGGCAGGGTCTATAGTTCAGTGAAACAGCAAAATCTATTATATACACAATACTGAGCTACATGGACCAATGTTTTCTTTTGTTATTTTTACTCAGAATAAGGCAGTTTTCTACATTTACTCAAGGATACAAGAAAGCAGACCATTAATCTATCTGCCAGCTGCTGGTCCATTTCTAGGTACAATTCAAAGTGCTGGTGTTGACCTATAAAGCCCTATGCACTTGAGTCTAGGCTTTTTGAAGGACCCTATCTCCCTTCATGAGCCCATTAGAACTCTAAGAACATCTGGAGAAGGACTTATCCTTGTCTCACCACCTTCTTAGACTCATTTGATTAAACCCCCAAGAAAATGCCACCTATGAACTGATGATGCTCTTATTTGTGTATCATGTACACATTGCTTTCTGCTTCTTGCCATGTTTGTGTTGTATCCTAAATTTAAAACATAATTCCCAGTGATTTCATTCAGAGTTATTTGCAAATGAGTTGCTTCTAAAAGTAAACAAGAATGTAATATTTTTTAATTGAATCAGTTCATGTGTTTTCCAGTCCAGCATCAAGTGCTACTCATTCCAATACTCTTCCATGTTAGGAAAGAAAAATGCAAGGACCAGCTCCTAACTACTCCAGAATTCCTCTGTTCATTGAATGGGGTATACATGTCTGGATAACAGTACATGTGAAAGGTATCTAGGAGTCTTGGTGGACCAGAAGCTGAACATGAGTCAGCAGTTTGATGTGGCGGCCAAGAAAGCCAGCACGATTCTTGGTTGCATCAATAGGAGCATGGTGTCTAGATCAAGGAGATAATAGTATCACTCTATTCTGCTTTGATTAGACCTCATCTGGAATACTGTGTCCAATTCTGGGCACCTCATTTCAAGAAGGATATTGACAAGCTGGAACGTGTCCAAAGGAGGGCGACCAAAATGGTGAAGGGTCTGGAAGCCATGCACTATGAAGAGTGGCTTAGGGGATTTGGTATATTTAATCTGCAGAAGAGGAGGTTAAGAGGGGACATGATAGCCATATTTACATATTTGAAGGGATGTCATGTTGAGTTTTCCACTGCTCTAGAGACTAGGAGCAATGGATTCAAACTAAAGGAAAAGAGATTCCACCTAAACCTCAGGAAGAACTTCCTGACAATCAGAGCTGTTTGGCAGTGGAATATGCTGCCTCAGAGCGTGGTGGAGTCTCCTTCTTTGGAAGTTTTTAAGCAGAGGCTGGATAGCCATCCTGTTGGGGGTGTTTTGATGTGGGTTCCTGCCCAGCAAGGGGTTGGACTGGATGGCCTCTGGGGTCTCTTCCAATTCTATGATTCTGTGATCCTATGATTCTATAATTCATTGTCATTGTGTGCCTTCAAGTCATTTCCAGCTTATGGCAACCTTGAGGTGAACCTATTATGGAGTATCTCTTGGCAAGATTTGTTGGGGAGGAGTACCAGTGCTGTCTTCTGAGGAGAAGAGAGCATGGTTTGCCCAAGGTCACCCAGTGAGTTTCTATGGCTGAACAGGAATTCAAATCCTCGTCTCCAGAGTCATAGTCCAACATTCAAAATATTACTACATGTTGGCTCTGTCCTCTGTTCATAGCCTGCTGAAAATAGCAGTCATGGGAACTTAATGGAAAGTAATGCAAATGCGTAGACTGGAAAGGAATGAATCTTACGGTACAATAATAGATGTCATAATGATATTACAATGCAGAAATGCTACCTGGATGCAAATTAAGCTTTCTTGGCTTCTTCTGTAATAGAAGGACAGGTACAATGGTGAGAACTGCAGAACAAACTTTGTCAGACTGGTAAGATACCGACTGATAGGCAAACTATGCCTAGTAAGGCTTTTTAATTTATCAAAGCCTTTGGAGTTTAATTATTTTGCCCAATTCTATACAGGTACATGGTTTTAAACAGTTTAATTTGTTGCAACTGCTAAACTGTTTAATATACTTTTAGGCTGTTTAAATCATTCCATTACTCTGTTAATTTTTAATATTGTTCTCAATTTATTTAAGTTTATCTGTATCTAGATCTCATAATATAGGGAGGGATATAAATATTGTAAATCAATCAATCAATAATCCTGAAATATGCACATGGCATCAAATTAAGCTTAATGCTTACTTTGTAGTCATCTTTAGGGACACATTAACATTTAAATATATAAAATTTCAATCAATCCATCAACCCATCAATTTTACATAGATAGACCTTGAGTTTGCCAGGCTGAGTTGGATTTTTTTTTTTTTTTAAAAAAAATAATTTCGGTGTATATCACCATTTTTTTTTAAAAAAGTGAGGTTTCTGATTACATTCACCTGCTTTTCTTTTCTCTTAATTGTTTTTTGGCTTGAAAAGCATAGACTTAATTTGCAAGTCTGATTGCAGAGGCACATATCTTTGAGAAAAACACCACTGTGGTAGAGAAGAAAAGCTTAATTGTAGGGAATATGCATGTCTCTCAGTGTCTAGTCTGACCCCAAATTAAATGCAATTTAGTAAGAAACAAATAGTTCTATAGGTGGTCTGGATTGTTTCGTTTCAGCTGTTAATGCTGATCATACATTGAATGAAATTTTGTACTGTCTATTTTGCCAGCTATCCCAGGAAACATTCATATCTATGCTAAAAATACTGATGTGAATGAATACACACACACACACACAATGATACTTTATTTATGTGAATTCATTTATAAATCTGACACATTCAGAAGAGCTCAACATTGATGAAAAGGATTTTTTTTTAACATATACAATTAGGTCTCACAAATTACAACACCCAAACATATCTTTCTCTTTCTGATTTACCTCATCAGTGTCAGGGATAGTTAATATTTTATGTCCTACATTTCTTAAAAACATTTAGAAAACCTATCAAAGGAAACTGGGACCTAGTGGTTTATTTACTCTCATGAATAGTCTCATGAATGCTTCATGAATAGTGTTGACGTATCACCTGGATATCTGGGTTATATATGGACCTAGTGCCTGTTTGGAATATCATTTGGCCTATATTACAAGCTTTCATTTAAAAAGGCTGTAGGATGTGCAAAGATATGGGGCAAAATGTGGAGGCACTCTTCTGTCAAGTTCTTCTTTAAGAAGCCACTCCATAGAGGAATTTCAGGCATGAGGGAAGTGAGAGCGAGCAGTGTGAGCAACAGCATTCAAGAAGCAAGAGAAGGCTCACTGTAAGGGCATTGAAGTGAAGTGAGGAAGGACTAGAGCCCTTTCAGCATGGTATTTTGCATGCAAAAGGGCGCCTGGAGCGTTGCACGATTGTGAGGAGCGATCTACATGATGTACCCACAATCGTGCGATGCTCCAGAGGCCGGCAGGCGCCGATCGCACACCTTTTCATTTTCGGCTAGAAGCCGAAAATGGTGCATGATCGCACATTGCTCCCAGGCCCCACACGCACTTACCTGGCATGCGGAGCCTCCGAAGCTGTGCTGGTCACACTTCCTGCCCCAGCGCAGCCTGGGAAGGCCCCAGGCTGCACTGTGGAAGGAAGAGGCAGGGCTCTCACGTGAGCAGGCAGCTTGCGCGGAGCTGAAGGACCTTGGACGTGAGAGCCTCTCACCAGAGGCTGCTCGCACATCCCCGCACCTCAGCACCGGAAGAAGGTAAGGTGAGGAAAGGGCCTAGGAGAGACAATAAACCAAGTGATGTGAGTTGGGGCCTGTAGGATGCAAGTAAATGGTGCATTGCAAGGGCACAAGGTGAGGCAAGGGAGTGAATAGGAACGCAAGTAATATTAGAATTAGCAACCTTTATGTACCTTAATTCAATAGCTGCTAGTTTGTATCACAATGACGTCCTATTTGTTAACCTTTCCACACTCAGCTCATTTCCACGCTATCCTGTTATAGTGCTATTATTCCACTTTCAGCATCCTGTGGAATCCTGGGGTTTGCAGTTTAGAAAAGGACATTTAGAATTCTCAGCCAGAGAGCTCTTTGGCATCAGTAAACTACAAACCCCAGAATTCCACAGGATGATGAAAGTGGAATAATAGCATTATAACAGCATAGTGCAGAAAGGCCCTCAGACTCTTCCTGCATCTCTCCACCCTGCAGCCTTTTTGTCTTCCCTCTCTTTTCTCCATTAGACCATGTGCTTGATTTTGCACAAGTATTGTAAGTAAAGCCACTTTTATATGACTTTAAAAGAAGATTAAGCTTATTTCCTTTCTCTGCTAACCCTCTCTGTGTGTGTATGTGTGTGTGTATGCGCGTGCATGGGACTGGTTGTTGTTCCGCTTCTGCTTATTCTGCACGAGAGATGCATTACTGTCTCACACATTTCCTAACAGCTAAAGTGTCTTATGCCTTTTCTACTGCCTTTTCTAGTTCTCTGGGGTCAGTCCAGCAGCCACCTGCCTATGGGGACACTCCCACACCTAGCAGTCAAATGTCAAGATATTAAATCTACTTCATAATTAGGGCTACCAGTTCATTGTTCTCCCAGGCCCTGAGATCTCCAAGCCAAAACCTGAGATGTAAAGACAGCCCCTGGTGATGTCATACATTGAGTACCAACCACAGCTGTTCATAGCCTATTCAAATCCATACACAGACAGAGAAAGAGAACGAAAGAGAAAGAGAACATATTTTCCTGTTTGGAAATTAAAACAGAAATCTTAGCTAAGTGACAGAAAATGATTCCTTCTCATCTACTAAGGGAGGTAGGATAAGGAACATTTAATCTAACCTACTGTCTTCTTGACAGCCAGTGTGATGTAATGGTTTGAGCATTGAATTAACTCTGGATTCCAGGGTTTGATTCTCCACTTGGTCATGGAGATCCACTGGGTAACCTTGAGTGCATCACACACTCTCAGTTCCCAGAAAACCCTGTGATAGGTTCACCTTAGGGTTGCCATAAGTGGGAAATGACTTGGAGGCACACAACAGCAACAACAACAGGAACAGCAATGACAACTTTCTTTTAACCAGAAGGTGGGGATAGAGATAGGGCGAGTCCTAGTGCTAAAAACACAGAGGGGAAATGAGGAAGCTAACTAAGTTTTTTTAAAAAGGGATAAAATATATATATATATATATAAAAATACTCTGGTTTCTCTCCAGATCACTTGCTGGTGTTTAAGTCTCTCTTTCCCCCCCGAAAAATACTGTTTGAAGATGAGGTCTGTCTTATATGCCAGTGTGTCTTATACACCAGCAAATAGTTTTTGCTGATGTATAAATGGGGTGTGTCTTATACGCTGGTGCTTCTTATATGCCGGCAAATAAGGTATATAGACACCTCCCTTCTCCCTGAGAGTCTTTGCAAGTTGCAGCAATAAATCAATTAAACTTTGCAAGCTCTAGCAGGCTGCTGATCTATGATGTGAACTGGAGATTTGCATGCAGCCCTTTCCTGTTGCCCAAAGCTGAGTCCACCGACACTGGAGAATGTGTACCCTTGTCTCTCACCCGGAGATGACTCGTGAGAACTGGAGTCTCATGCTCTACTCATAATAGAGGCCAGCCCTCCCTCAGAGCCAGTGTACAGATGAGAGAGGTGTTATATTTTCCACATTGCTTCACAACATTGAATCATGGACTAAGAAAGGGTTTGTGTGTCCATAGAAACTATGCCCCTCTTCTTCTTTGCGGAGAAAGCTGAAGCTACTGTTCCGTGTAGTAAAGATTCAGAGATCATTATCTTGGTCTTGTTATCCTGAGGTAACCTTGTCTACATGAAGGAAGGCATTCCAGGGTGGCTGCAATTTTGTTTAAAAGCTGGGCTGTACAGAACAGCTGTGCTTATATTTATAGGGTAAGTTCCCTCCTCACATTTTTCATCTTTTAAAAATAAATAAATAAAATACAAAAGTATGAAAACGTAAATTATGCTGATTCACCAGATGATTTTTTGATTACTGTATACAGGCAATTTCCTTAATTTACAGTTTTTCCTCCTCTCTAAAGTGTGTTTTACTTTTAGCATCTGTGGAACAGATGTTTTCAGTATAAGGCCAGATGGGGAGAGAGTCGTTGTATTGCTAATTATTCAGCACACCAAGAGTGCAGGTTCTATAACTGAAGAAGCATATTGAAATAATAGTTATTCATACCCAAAAGGCACATGTTTGAAAGAAGAGGAAAGGTTTGAATTGCATGCGTGTTGCTATGACATTTATGATCCCACAAAAACCAAATTATTATTCAGTGCCACAAACCAATGTTACCAACCAGCCCAAAAGAGTGCAGAAATGTTAACGCTTTCTTATTTGTAAATATAGGCTTCATTCAACTTGATCTAATGAACACTAAAGAGGGGACCTAGGAGTGCGTGAGCTGCCTTCCACATTTGTTATAACCTAAGGTACTGAAGAAATTGCCTACTTCCTTCTCATGAAGGAGAAGCCAGAAAGTATGGCTAGGCAAAGGTCAGTCATTGTTGATGGCTAAACAAAAGATATAGGAACCTAAAGGATACTGAAGGTCAAACCAAAGGATAAAGCAAAAGCTGAGAAAGACCTTGTTGCTCAAGCAGGGGTACAGGTCCTTTTTGACCCAAGAGCTACCTTTACTCCATGAAACCTTTAAGGGGCTACAAAGTGGTGGGTAGGCCAAAACCCCAATAGTTATGGCCAAACTCAAAAGGGATGGTGTGTATGGCGGCATCAAGTCACCTGTCAAGTTATGGTGACCCTATGGATTTCATAGGGTTTTCCTAGGCAAGAAATACTCGGAGATAGTTTTGCCAGTGCCTTCCTCTGAAATATACAGCAGCTGGTATTCGTTGGTGGTCTTCCACTTAGGTATTGACCACATCTGACCTTGCTTACTTTCCTGGATCAGACAGGATCTGATGCTTTTAGAGTATTAGGCCCTAAAGTGGATGGTAGGCTACATTTATTCACCTCAATTCTCTCTGCACTTTAGAGGGAGAAAAGAGGGGGAAAGCATTGCTCCAGGACTTAAAAATATCTGGATTTTGTTTTATAGACTTCTGGACACTTCTTGTCTCATCATTGGTTTTCCATTTTTTGACATTTTTTGCAATCTGCCCCAGAGGGTCCCAGGAGCAAGACATTGGATCTTAGACTCACACATATATATGTTGCCTTCCAGATTGGGCTGTAGCTCCCATCAGCCCTAGTCAGCAGGACTAATGGTGAGGGAGCATGGGAGTGACAAATGGAAGGTAAGTAATCTCAGCAGCTAAGAACCACAAGCCCCGAGTTTTAATCTAACCCTCTGACCTAGGAGCAGAGAACATGTAACTCTCCAGGTATTACTGGACTGCAGGAATGATGGGACCTGCAGGCAAAAAACATCTGGATGGTCATACATTCCTCATTCCTCCTAGGTGACACTTCTATTGAAATCAGTGGAACTCCTGAGTAGATATGCATAGGTTCAGTGGTAGCTGGTCGTTCCCAGGTCAGTGGGGTGATGAATCTTCTTGGGGTTTTCATCTGAACTTTTAAGGAGCTCTCCAAAGTGCTGAACCTATTTTAGAGACCAGATTCAACACCTTGGGTAGGTTCTTTAAAGTTCAGGCTACATCCAAAAACAATTTCATCACCCCACTGACATGAAAGCCACCAGCTGACACCGCATAGGATCAGCCTGCATGCTTTGCAGTATCAAGAAATTCTAAAACATATTTGTTCTTATTCTAAATGATATTCTTGTTTCTTTCCTTTGCTTAAGAGATATGTGCAACTATGTATCTCCTCAATTATCTGTAGGTGTTACGCTTTTTCTTAAACCATACTGAAGATTATAAACTCTTTTAGAGACAAATTTTAGTGGCATGAAGTCACCTGAGTGAGTGATACCTAGTTTGTCTCACTGATGTTTTTCTCTTCAGTCGGATGACACATCTCTTGCTGTGATGTCCACTCCCTGACAGTCAGAAAACTATGAAGGTATCTATTTAGATTCAGTAGAATCTCTACCCAATGTCAGTTTGATTTAAGGGCAAAATGTATATCATGCCACTAAAATGTGATTTGTAGTAAGACTTTATAATATAGGGAATGTCATACCCATTGGAAGTATTGCTGTACTTTTTTGTCCTAATTATTTCCCTCTCAAGAATATAACTTTTCCAAAACCACAGCTGTATTCCAATGGCAGCTACTATGTAAGTGGAGCAGTGAATCCATTGCAGGACTTAGTACAAAGCCTAAATGAGCTATCCAAGGTGTTAAACTCTATTCCTCAAAGGAGTGCCTTTAAAATTTGGGCTAAAACTCCAACTGCTCCTGTGATATGGAACTCTGCAGCCACCACTGACTAATATTTAACCCTGAATATTAACAAATGAAGGTATTGGTTATAAGAATCTGGCACGCATAGTCATACAACTGAAAGAATTGGTTCTCCCAGTCTAGTCTTACCTTGTCAGATTCTGAAATTGTTGTGTAATGCACTGCCCTTGCTATCTCCATCATTAACAATATTGTAGAAGCCTACAAACTTTGAATGATGAAAAACAAATAAATTATGAAAATACATAAATAATTGTAACCATAAGAGAAAAAAATGCAGTTACAATGGGCACAAATGTCCATGTGGACAACTGCCCTCAAAATACAAAATCTTTCAAATTGATACAAATCAAGAATGAGAAAGAACTGCAGTTGAAGTTGGGAGTGACACAATAAAACTGGATACTTTAAGATTGAGATTTTCACCTCCCTAACTTAGGTCAGTGATTTGACCCTTATGAGTCATGGGACTGATCTTTATGTGCCTATGTTTCCAAAATCCTCTTAGATTCTCCTATAGGATCTTCTCTAGTGCTCTGTCACAATCACAGCTCCAGTCCAGCTGGGACTTGTTCTTCCAGTCATCAATTTATTGGATCATATACTTGAGCAAAATATCCCAAGTACAGTTCTCTAGATGTCACTGATGTTAACAAGACAGCTTTAGAAGTTTGAAGACTGTAGTGTGTACTGCCCTTTTAGGAAGCTGCCATTTCTTCCCAATGAGTTAATGTAACCAGTATCCACTTTCATATACACCTAGCTGAGCAGCTGCTATTCCTCATTCTCTTCAAGAGGCAACTAGTGACAACATGGGTGGAAGTAGCAGCTGCATGTAGGCTGAGGTACGCTGTGGGTGTTTGTAAATACTGTACTTATGTAAATAAATCTCTTGTCTTTTAAGGCTCCCAGCAAAGGCAGGGCTTGAGGAGAAAAAGGCTCAACTAACAGAGATGGTAAACCAAAGAGTTCTCAAATTCTACTCATATTTTCACATGTCGACATTCTGCATTTTGTTCAGTTCTGTGGTGAGTGGGGAGAAAGTCTACCAAAGCAATTTGGCCTTGATTAAAGAATGGGATGATCACAACCTATAGACAAGGAGTGGGCACTCTTCGAGGGTGAGAGTCCTGCAGGGGAACTGGGAAAGCCTGACTAGACCTGACTAGTCCTTCTGTCTTACCAAAACTAAATTTTAGGGTCACTTCCTCTTGGAAACAAGGCCTCTCCTGGGCCTAAAATGACCTAGGAGCTTAAAAACATGCCAGAATTGCCTCCAACACATCCTAGGGAGTGCATTTGAGGGCAAAAGAGGGATCCACAGAGGTCTCAAAAGTGACATGAGGCTCATGAGGCCACACTTTCCACCCTCTCCTCTTCTATAGCAAGTCAACAGTGGCATGTGTGACAGCTGTTTGAGGACAAGACTGGCTTTACTGTTAGAGAGCGTATGAGCAGTCCCTCAGGCAACAGAATTTGGGAGGTGGCAACAAAGCACTAGAGGAAAAGTCTTGAGTGACATGTGATCTGCCTTACAGTACTTTCACTAGTCTCCTGGCTCTAGACATGCTATAGCACACTAGCTGATGGCCAATGTGTTGATGAAAAATTTTGACTGCCTGGCCAAGTCAGCTTCAGAATGAGAAAAGGTACACTTTTGTTCTTTGCCTCAGGCTTGAAGAATCTGATTTTTGCTAATTACAAAATTCTTCACTGGCCTCTGCACGTTCCTGATATTCCACCCTAGTTCTTAATACTAAAATGTATTTTAAAATACATTTTGAAAGAAAAATATGCCGAAAATGCTTATTTTAAGAAAAGCCACATAATTAATGTAAAATTTCATGCAGTTTTTTTTTAAAAAAATGTAGCTTAAAGAAGAATGAATATAAAATGGATTTAGGGATGAAAAGACATATGAAGTAACAGAGACTGAAATATGCATAAATATGTCAGAAAATATGCAGAAATATGCCAGAAAATGTTGATAGAGAAGCAGCATGTTACTTCAGTTGAAAAACACGCCAGCAATTAAACAGAAAAATGATGTTCAGTTGATAGTACTGCCAAATAGCATGAACTGTGTACATTCATAATTAAAAAGTTTGGTATCATCACCAGAGGGTGATGAGGTTTAATATCTAGGTATTTTTAAGTTTCCAGACAAACCCGGTGCATCCATACAGGCTGTTCTTCCTGGGATATGTCAGGAACAGCTGGCATAGTTTGCAAAGGTAACCTGTACATACTGTTGCTGCATAAATCATACTGTTACTCTGCTTTTCTTACTGGAGGATTGGGTTGGCTCACTTTTACCCAGAGTCTTCACCCTTGTGGCCTTGTGGTCTCTTCGATGGTTTTAAGTCATGAAGCTGGGTTGTGGCTTTCTTTCCACAATCAAAGGCTGTCCTAAAAAGTGATTATGAATGATGTGATTTTTGATATTTTAAAATTAGCAACTGGAAACAGAATCCAGAGGGAATGTGGAAAGAATCTGATTCTACTCCACCCACCACCTCCATGCCAGCCATAGCTGTGCAGACAAGTACAGAAAAGCAAACTGAAACCAGGATACAGTTTTCCAAAACACCACATTTTATCTTCATTCCTTAAAGTTCTCGAACTCCACTTGATCTTCGCCTGGGAAAAATGCCAAAGAGGAACTCCCTTCTCCAAAGACATATCCAGAAATAAATGCCAGATGGCTGGGGTGGTAATTTCTTTTTAAAATGCTACTCTGGCATTTTTTGCAGAGAGTTGTCAGTGGTGAAACAGTGGGAACAAACCACTAGCCAACAAGTCACATTGCTTTGTGGGAAAGAGAAAGGAGGAAGTGAAAAAGGCACCCTGACACCCTTTCCTGCCCTTTGGTCTCCTGTGGTTTGGTGTTTCATTTTTGTTAAGAGGGTTTAGCAAAGAGCAAAGAGGTTCTTACTCTTTCAACATATATTCCAAATCCATTCTGTGATGCTATCTTTATTAGTCCAATTAAAAGACACAAAATATATCACACAAGCTTTTGAAGCTCACAGTTTTCTTCATCAGACAAGGATAGGAAACTAGTAGGCAGAGAAGGATAGTGATGGCGTTGTGATGACAGCATCTACATTTTGTGTTGGGAAGTTATATAGAAAAGGCACATAGAAAAAAAGAAGGCCACTTCTAGAATGGCCCTCAGCTGACTAGAAGAAAGGCAATAAAAGAGAGGCAGTGAAGTTTGGCTTCTTCATTTAAGGTCAACACATCCTTCTAAGAACTGGCCCCTTCTAGTATATGGCTCCAGGTGACTATGAAGAAATGGTGCAATTAGTTTCCCAAAGAAGAATCTGTACAGTCATCCCTGGAGACAAATTCAGGCATTTAGGCACTGGAACAGGCAAAGCATATCAACTGATCCAAATTAGGTTCCTTTACAATGTGTTGAAGGGAGTTAACTCTCAGAAAAATAAGTCCCAGTATATGATGACTCAAAGAGAGTTTAGCAGCACTTTCTTTCTCAGGCATGTTATTTTGCCATCTGTGCCTGACCTTCTCCTCCATTTCCTCCGTTCTGCTAGATGGAAGAGACTGGCAGCCCTTTGTTCCAGACCCCATGCATTCACACTGACTTACTCCTTCTCTATATAAAAGCAGCAATATTGTCCTTCCTTTGGGCAGAATGGAGGAAGAGGGAAAATGTTGGGTTCACATAAACATAAATTAATAAAAAGAAATCCCAACTGATCTGAATTTCTTGTGCAACCCACATTTTCAATCTAGGTCCTCCTCCCTCCCTCCCTCCCTCCCTCCCTCCCTCCCTTTTTGCTGGCTTCTCTGCCCCTTGCTTAGCTACACAATGCCTTGCAAAGAAGGGTCACAGGCTTAGTCACCTATGTAATCCTTCCTCTTATCTCTTCCTCTCCCTCCTTCCTCAGACTGAGTCAAAACATATTCAGCAACAAGTAACAGGAAGCAAACCTGATACATTACTCTGAAAAGTAGTGAGTTACAGCCCTGTCTGTTGCAGTACGGAAAGTAACACTGCCAAACATATATATCACCAAATTTGCTCATTAGAAGTAACACATTATTTTGAGCATTGCTGTTTAGATACTATTTTATGATTACAGGCTGAAAATTATGCAGGTAAACAATATGTAGACAAATAGCTGACTGGCTCATGTTTGATACTCTCACTTTGGTCCTTGATCTCTCCAGGCTGGGTTACACACCTTGTATGAAATTCAGAAACACTGCTGTTAGGACTGTACATACTCTTCACACAAGGCAGATGAACCAACAGTCTCTCTCCCTCTGTATAAGACCACTTTAAACCTAGTTTGTTACATCTAAGTCAGTTTAGAATTCAGGTTTAAGACAAGAATTGGTCAAAACAACATGGATACTAGCACATTTATTATATCATGGACTTTCCTAAACTGTAGCTAACGTCATCAGATTCAAGTCCTACTCAAAGTGATAGCCCAGAGTTCATTTGCAAATGGAACCAACTCACCACCCAGTGGGACAGCCCTACTTTGAGATACAGGTTCAGTGCTTTGCTTTTCCAGTAAAAACGACCAGCTAGCAGGTAATTTTCCTTGTCTGTCTGTAGTGATTTGAGCATTGGACTATGACTCTGCAGAACAGAGTTTGAATCCCTGCTCAGCCATGGAAACCCACTGTGTGATCTTGGGTAAGTCATATTCTGTCATTCACAGAGGAGGGCAAATGGAACCACCCTTCTGAACAAGTTTTGCCAAGTAAAGCCCATGATAGTTTTACTTTACGGTCTCTATAAATCAGAAAGTACTTGAAGGCATACAAGAGGTAATGGGAAAGACTTCTGCTTGAGCCTCTAGAGACATGCTGCCAATCAGAATAGTCACCTTGGGATTATATGGATAAAATTGCTCTGAGGCACTCTTCTGTCTTTTCTATCAACAATTGATTGGGTGGCACTTTACAAATGAACACACAACTTTCAGTGGGGTTTATTATAAGTATTCTAAAGAGTAGAAACAGATGCCAAGGGAACAACCCTTGCTTGCCATACACACAGCATTATGTCTAGAAATTAAACTTGGCATTTTGGTAAACATTGCTCATACTGTGGGAGTAGACAAAACACATGGGATATAGCTTTCTTGGTGGGTACTCTCAGGCTCTGAAATTCCTTGTGGAGGGAGGTTTGGTTTCTCCTTCCATGTTATCCTTCTCCTAATAGCCAAAGACCTTCCTATTTGGACAGTATTTTAGCAGTATTGCTAAGGAGTGGGTTGGCTAGTTGGTGCTGTTTTCTATTATAGCATTTTTGCTTTTAATCTGAATCAGTTTTTAAAGTTTTTATTGTATTTTTGGTGTTTCAATTGTGTTTCATTCTCATCCAAGCCATTTATTGGTAGAAAAAGTGAGACATCAGTTAGTTAACTAATTAATTAAAAGGCTCTGAGCTGAAACAAAGAGATGGAAAGAGCTGCTAAAATAGATATTGGTAAAAAAAGAAAGATATGTAAAAAATCTTTCCCCATGACTCACCTGAAACTGTTGCCTCATTCACTTTGAAGGCAATTCTGCAATGTATCAATGAAAGGAAATACACTTGCAAAATTGAAATGAGTCCATAATTTAGATCCAGGCTGACATTTAGCTTAGGGAAGGAAATATAGCTTAATTTGAACAAACGTGTTTAGCACTCCAGGAAACCCAAAAGTCTGTAGGGAATTTTCTTGTCATCAATAAAAGTATCTCTCTCTCCCTTTAGCCCTTGTGCCGGAAGGGGGTAATTCTGAAATCAAAACTGGGTGAGGAATGAGTTCCAACTGTGAGTTTTAAACTTCTCCATCCATTTGTGATAGTCCCAGTCAGGATCTAGTTTGAGTGAGTGTATTTGAAGGTAGGAAAGAAATTGATTCTAAATTGCATGTTACTTACTTAGCATAGCATGTAGTTTAGCCCTAAAAGTACCTTGAGTCCAGATGAGAGCTACGAACTTTCTCTTTCATGAGGACAAATATTGCAAGTTAGTAAGAGATATTGAAAACAACCTTGTAGAAGGGAAAGGCAGATGTATTGTCTGCCTCTGAAAAGTAAGACAAAATAAATCACAGGAGTGGACTTAGGAGAGCTGGCTTTCTGTTCCAATTTATTTAGCATAATTGATAATGCAGTCCTAAATTGGGACTAAATGAAGTGCAATGAGCTTGGAGCCATGCTGTACTTTGGCTGACCCAGTGCAGACTGGTTCATCTGCAATCTTTGTAATCTATGGGGCAATGAGTGTTTGTGTAAGATTAAGCTCAAGGGAACCAAGTAGCTTTTTTTTTTTTTGTACATTGATTTGTACATATACAATTTTTCTTTAGCAACTTGTTCACAGAAGCATGTCGCAAGACATGATCATCCCTCCCAATCATTCTAACTATGTTGTAACTTTCTGTAGTAACAAAATGTGGCCTGCAGTGATTTTTTTTTTATGGTGGATGCTGTCTGTATGTGCTCAGCAAGCAGTACTTGGTTTCTATCTCATATTTCTAATATGCTTGAAAGTTATTGCTCACAGACATTGCTTCTCTAAGAATATGAAATTCCTGAGGGGAATATTCCAACATCTGCAACATTACTCATGAAGGCAGCTCTTAGTGAAGAAAACATGTTTCAGCTTTTTAAAACTGCATGGTTCTAATTATTTAGAGATGATAGTTAGCTGTCCTGCAAACAGACACCCAAACAGATGCAAAACGAAACAGGGGAAAATACACTATTTTGATTCAATGTTCTGAAATTATATCATCCATGATTTTTTTGAAAAAACAAAACAAAAGGTGCACTATTTAATAATAACCTCAGAATTATGATTTTGGTGTGGGGCAAAGACCTGCAAGGTGTAAACACTTGGATTTTTTACTAGCAAGGATGATGTAGGGATGTGAGTCATTGCAAATTTTGTTCTTGCATGCAAGGCTGAATAATTTTACATTTTTTCTCCTCACTGCCACAAAGTTATCAAAATCTGTGTAGTTTTTGAGGACTATGTGTAGTTTGGGACTTCATACAAAAAATGAATGTGGGCTTTTGCACAGACAACAGTAACTGGCAGAATGTATTGCAGTTATGGATTTGTAACCCAGGCCATTTCCTCACTAGACTGTTACAGTGCTATTATTCCACTTTCAACATTCTATGGAATCCTGGAGTTTGCAATTGGGGGGCTCAAAGAATGTTGAAAGTGGAATAATAGCACTATAATGGTCTAGTGTGGAAATAGCCCCCAGGGTAAATTGCTCTGTTTTCAATAAGAATATGTAGTCTTACCGTATGTCTACATAAATGCCACTTCAGCAAATCTTCATAACCAGCAGTTGCATTGTGTGAAGGAAGTCCATTCAATTGGGGGTGCAAGCAGGAAGATGTTTCCAACCCCTTCCACCTAGCAAGTGAGATTGTGACAATCAGAAGCAGGATCCCTGTCACAGCCTTGCTTGACAGCTGGAAACACGATCTACCTTGTTTCCACCATCAGCAGCCATACAGACCTCTTTCTGCTGATATGGCTTCTTTTTGTTAAGGTGGGCATGGTAGGGTGGTGTCTGGTCAGGAGACATTACTTGGTTACATGTATGAAACTAAGTAGCCAAGGTAAAATATTGGTAAACATTTTCTGCGCAGAAAACAGCACTTTTCTGTGCAGAAAACACTGTGGCTGCATAACTAACAGGATTTTGGTCATAGCAATCTCAATCTAATGGCTCTTCAAAAGACACAGAATGTCTGGCTTTCTCATGCTCATGAGGATTTTCCAATTCAGCACAATGGAATGAACAGTTCAAATATAAAGGATTTTTTTTCAAGTGAAGATTGCACCACTGAAAGCAACATAGAGCTCTGGGACAAGATCTAAGACTATACTGATGAAATATAGTTTAACTTTACAATCACAGGGTTACCTCTCAGTTATGCATTGCCATCTTGTTACAGAATTTTGGCATTGCATAAACAAATGGCCATTGTGCATTGATGTGTAGGATGCAGCCATGTGTAACCATGCAATCACTGATGCTTTCATAACCTTCTACTGCATATGGAAATTGCACATTGGCAATCCCCCTCCCACAAACTGCATGCATGCATACATGTGCATGAGACACTAACAGGATGCCAGCAATAAGTCTCAAGATGAACACACATTATTAATTAGCTGTTTAGTTTTGTTTTATTTAAAGACACATTAAAGGTTCGTTGGATGAAGGCAGCTTACAACATAAAATAAAACAGAATCCACTTAAAAATAATTCAAAACAGCAACCCTGGCATTAATTTTTTTTAAAAAAACACTGAATTAAAAATACAATGGGCCTTCTTTATCTATGGGAGTTCGGTTCCACAACTCCTGCAGATTACAGAAAATGCAAATGATGGCTTCCTATATTATTAAACAGTGGCAACATGACCATGGGCAATACAGCTCATCTGTTTTCATGTTGCCACTATTTTATGATATGACATTATTCTCCACAATCTTTCAAATTTGTACATCTGGAGATCACATGTATGGAGGATCTGTAAAGCAGGAAAAAGCACATCACCCTCCATTAAAATCTTCTTCAATAACCATTTAACGGCCAAATACCTATCTAAATAAAGATCTCCTACACTAAAAGGCACCTGATCCTCTCTGATCCGGGAAGCTAAGCAGGGTCAGGCATGGTTAGTTATTTGTATGGGCAACTGTCAATGAATGCCAGGTGTGTTGAACCATATTTCAGAGGCAGGAACTGGCAAAACTACCACTGAGTATTCCTTGCCTAATAAAACTCTATGAAATTCATGGAATTGCCATAAGTCAGCAGGTGACTTGAAGGTATTTGTGAACACACACATACTGTTTGGTGGAGTGCTCTTTTCTTTTCTCTTCTCCTCTTTAATTCACAGTGAAAATTTCTCTTCCTCTTATTCCAAGGATGTGGAGAACACTGGCAAAGTTAACAGAAAAGCAAGGACTTGGTAGCAGATGAAAAGCCTGGATCTATTTTGTACTACAGATTTCAGAATCTCAGCATCTCTGAGAATCTTAGTATGGTTTGCCATGCTGCATGGGAGATGTAGTCCAAAAAAGGAACTTTTGGAGATGTAGTCCAAAAAAGGAACTTTACCAAGCTCTTGTGTTTAGTAGCAGATGACAATAAAGATGTGAGAAATGACTACTGTTTTGTCACAAGCAACATGGTGACAAAATTATTTTAAATATAATGGTTTGGAAGTAAAGACTTTTTTATATAAGAAAGTTCATGGAAGGCTTCTTTCATTCTTGATTCTTCCACCTCCAGATCCTAGTAATTGAAATGGCTCTTTAAATATAGTTCTGCTTAGAATCATAGAATCATAGAATCATAGAGTTGGAAGAGACCCCAGCGGCCATCCAATCCAATCCCCTGCCATGTGGGAATGCACATCAAAGCATTCCAACAGCTGGCCATCCAGCCTCTGCTTCAAAACCTCCAAAGAAGTAAACTCTACCACACTCTGAGGCAGCATATTCCACTGCTGGACAGCTTTGACCATCAGGAAGTTCTTCCTGAGGTTCAGATGGAATCTCCTTTCCTGCAACTTGAATCCATTGCTCTTTAGCCTAGTCTCTGGAGCAGCAGAAAACAAGCCCACTCCCTCCCTAACATGACATCCCTTCAAATATTTAAACATGCCTATCATGTCCTCTCTTAACCTTCTCTTCTGCAGACTAAACATTCCCAGCTCCCTAAGCTGCTCCTCATAGGGCATGGCTTCTAAATCCTTCATCATTTTGGTCACCCTGCTCTGGACCCGTTCCAGCTTGTCGATATCCTTCTTGAATTGAGGTGCCCAGAACTGGATACAGTATTCCAAATGAGGCCTAACCAGTGCAGAATAGAGTGGTACCGTTACCTCCCTTGATCTAGACATCATACTCCTATCGATGCAACCAAGAATTGTGTTGGTTTTCTTGGCTGCCACATCACACTGCTGACTCATGTTTAGCTTGTGATCTACCAAGACTCCTAGATCCCTTTCACGCATACTGCTATCCACCCACGTGTCCCCCATCCTGTATTTGTGCATTTCATTTTTTCTGCCTAGATGTAGGACCTTACATTTGTCTCTGTTGAAATTCATTTTGTTAGCTTTGGCCCAGCTCTTCAATCTGTCAAGGTCATTTTGAAATTTGATCCTGTCTTCTGGGGTATTAGCTACCCCTCCCAATTTAGTGTCATCTGCAAATTTGATTAGCATGCCCTTTACTCCTTCATCCAAGTCATTGATGAAGATGTTGAATAGCACTGGGAGCAGGATACAACCCTGTGGCGCTTCCACATTCACGGGCTTGACCTTCATGAATTTGATTATTCATGAGGGTATGTGCCTCCCCACCTTCTCTTCCCATTCCCATGCATTTTGCCCTGGTGCAAAAAACTTGAGGCAAAATGGAAGGGAATGGGGTGTGGAGGAGGGCTTGTGTGAGTTTTTCTTTCCTCCTCCAGAGCTCCCCGTCCCCTTCCTATGCATTTTGCCTGGTTTGGAGAGCTCATGAGAGGCTTACCTCAGTCCCCATTCCCTTCCATTTTACATGGGAATGGAAAGGGGGGGAATGCTGGAGGGGGAAAGGAAGGCTTGTGCGAGGGTCTCTCCTTCCCTTCTGTTTTGCATGGGAATGGGTAG
Source organism: Iguana delicatissima (assembly GCA_948472985.1). Taxonomy (NCBI): domain Eukaryota; kingdom Metazoa; phylum Chordata; class Lepidosauria; order Squamata; family Iguanidae; genus Iguana; species Iguana delicatissima. Next base: position 205,747 of record CAOKZL010000661.1, read on the forward strand.
CGGGGAGCACTGGAGGGGAAAAGGAAGGCTTGTGTTAGCCTTCCCCTACCCCCACCTTCCCTTCCATTTTACATAGGAACCTGAATTGAGAAGCCCCAGAAGGGATGGGAGCGGGAGCAAGATGAGTTTTTTTGTGTTTTTTCCACTTTTGCAAGGGTTCTATACCCCAAACCCTCAGGAAATGAAGGGGCCAAGAGGGGACTCTTTAAAGCTTAAGATGTTCAGGTGCTGCTGATGTGAGGAAGAGATGGGCATCTTTTATTCTATGAATCCGTTTAAGATTGCAATCTGGGACACTTGGGAATGAGTGCCAGGGATTTCAGTTGTGCTTTGTTCTGAGTAGACATGTGTAGGATTGTGCTACAAGTTAACTCATGCTAGATGCAAGTAAGATCTGGAGTGATTTCCCATTTGTCCAGCATCTCTCTGCTATTCACAATATGCCATGTTGTCCAGGAAGTTCTCTGCCCATCTTGGGAGGATTTTTGAGATTGTAGAGGATTGCTGGGGAGGAGGTAGAAGGAGGGTCAAGTACTATGAATTATTCCTAATATGAATTATTGTAGGTCTAGGTCCAAATTTTAGTTCCAACTAGAGGTAGAACCATTGAATTGGTGGGAACTTGGTAAGAGAACACTTTTGTAACTTCATTTATTCAGTGGGTCTACTCTACACAGTACTAACAATTGGTTTAGGCTTTAGTATCCAAATTTAGTATGCAATGTAACTTTTGTTGACTTGGTTTGGTATTAGCAAAATAGTCACAAACATAAATAACTGAACATAATAATGTGGTCTGATATTGACTTGAGAGATAGGGCAGAACTTAACATTATTTCATTCCTCTGGGTTTTAAAAAAATATTATTGTACTATTTGCAATATCTGTATATAATATGCACTGAGACATTTTTTTTTCATGAATATATACTTGTTTTGGTATGGTCTATGGAGAAAACAAATATATGCAACTGTATGCATAGCTATCGCAAATATAACTGTTTCCCCCCGATACATCGAAGTACAAGTTCCCAGGAAATGTCTACATTTTGAATTTTGTGGTAGAAATGAGTTCATATACTTATCAGTTTGCATATCCTCATAAAGACACTGTTGCAGCCAGTAGCTACCAGGTCAAACCACCAGCTTCCACAACATGGCATATTTCACTATTATCTTGAGCCTTGTTCCACTTATGTCAGAAGGCTGTGTCCATGCCAGAATAACCATCCACTCAGCTACCATAGTTTCGTTATATCATGTCAGACCCTAAGTTCATTTAGCCCAGCACTGTCTAGTTGCTCATGAGAGTTTCAAGTAAGAATTTTTCCCAGCCTGATCAGGGTCCTTTCAAGCTACACAATTATAGCACTATGATTCCACTCTAACTGCCATGTCAACCTCCTATAGAATATTGGGATTTGCAATTTAGGGAAGCATATTCAGAAATCTTAGCCAAGGAATCCTGGGGCCTCCCTAAATTACAAACCACAGAATTCCATAGGATGTAACCATGGCAGTTAAAATGGAATCTTAGAGCTATAATTGTGTAGTGTGAAAAGCCCCTGGGAGATGGCAGGGAATGAGTCTGAGGCCTCTGTATGCAACATATATCCTCTGGCAATCTCAAACATGCTCCCATGGTGCTGGCTATGTCCCCCTACACTGTACCTCACCTCTACTTCCTGATATCTGAAAAGCATCTTCACACATTAACATGCTATGGGAGCTATCGATTCACCAGTAGCAGAGCTTGGAGTGCATGGATGGGGGGTGCAGGAGGGGGCATGGCCACAGCATGGGGGTATGGCCATGGCACGTGGGGGTGTGGTTACGGTGTGGGAAGGCATGAATGCAGCATGCAGGGGCATGGCTGCAAGCCAGGGTGCCCCAAAAACATTGCCGCTGGGGGCAGTGCCCCCATCACCCCCCCATCCCTATGTGACTGCAATTCACCTATCATTTCACAAGGACATGCAGGTTTATGTCTTATGCACACTTACCTATGGAATAGCCCTGGTGGATTAAATGAAATTAATAGGATTGGACTGTTGTCACCCAGTGATGCTGTAAAGAAAAGGGTGATTTGCATTTAGTCTGCCAGCAAGGGAGCTTCCCAGACACCATTGGAAGAAGCCAAGGAAGAGTATTTCAAAATGGCAAGGATTCCTGGCCGTCATGAGATTTCCTGCAAGATCCTGGGCACAAATCTCACTATGGCCTCTCATATAATGTCTACCCTGCATTGTTGACCAGTTAACAAGTGCGGACATTATGGACCAGATTAACAAGTATGACTCAATCACTCTCCCTGTAATGAGGTATCACAATGGAGTGTTCCTCGGGCTTGTGCTGGTCACACTTTGCAGGCCAGGAAAAAACTCTTGCCCACGTATTTTTCATGTTCCCTGAGGATCTCCTTTAACTTTAGGAGAGTCTGTTATGGAAAGTCCATAACTGTATGGAATAACATGGATGGATCCTTTTGGAGTGCATGTCCTGGTGTTTGGTTTTTTTTATTCCACTGTCTGCTTTGTCGCAACTGGTGAACATGGAGGTGAGGAGGGAGAATGTTGTACAGTATAAATAAGATTGGTGGGGAGAAGCCCATAGAGATCATGGAGATGGATTGGCGGAGGACTACCCTATGGGCTTGGGCAACTGCAGTAATGGCCCACCTCAACTTGTTTCTCAAGACTGTTTTTGGATTGACGATAGATTTGGAATATAGCATAAGCAACTGCTTCATTGAGACATCAGTTTTGCAAGGGCTAGCATGTCATGAACTGAATGTATCACAGATTTCAAGATTTCCTCCATTTCCTCCTAATGCACGCACACTGGAATGACTTTCCATTAAAGTGGTTTTACAATGCACTTTATCTATTCCACTTTATCTATCTACCACATTGCCCAACCCATTTTCTCAGCATGATACTCTAAGTTAATTAATTTTAAAATACACTTGTTTTTCTTTTAAGAGCTGTCATGAGGAACTACATGAAAATAATAATGCTATGGCTACAATCCTATTGCCTCTAGGAGGCATCCCAGGTTCCATTACTTCTCTCTCTAATGCTGGACAGAGAGGCTTAACACTGGCAGGAAGATGGGATTTAGCTGTGGATGCTTTCTTCAGCTCCCTGAAATAACTCTTTTGCCCTTTGCCTTTCCAGTGTTGGAGCTCCAGTACCAGTAAAAACAAAAGCGGTGGTGGGGAGGGTCAGGCACGATGAGAACAGATAAAGGGAATCTTTTGCTGCATAGGATCCAAAGATTTGTTGGTTCCTCCACTCCACCCTGTTTCTGACATACTTCTGGATCTCTTCAACGTTACCAGCTAGCATTTCTCTGGTGAGGCACAACCCTTTGCATAGATTGCTCGGTGTAATTCCCAGTGAACACAGCAGAGGTTGGGAAAGAAACTTTTTAAGTACAACTCCCAATATCCTCTAGTCAGTGCTGCCGACAGTCATGGTGTTGGAGGGAGATTTTGGATATAAGAAAAAAATGACAAAAAGTTACTTTTTAAAGGTTTGTAACAGAATGGGACATGGCTGCAAAAAGGAATTGTTGTTGTGTACTTTAAGTTGTTTTTGACTTATGGCAACCTTAAGGTGAGGCTATCATGGGGCTTTCTGGGGCTGAGTATATATGATACACCCAAGGTCACCCAGTGGGTTTCCATGGCCAAGCAGGGAATTGAACCCTGGTCTCCAGAGTCATAGTCCAGTGCTCAAACACCTACACCATGCTAGTTTTCTGCAGAAAAGAAGGAATAAAAAGTACCACTCTTAGCAGCAGCCCAGGATTGTATGGTAAAAAGCACTGCCCTGTTGAAGAATCACTGAAACAAATAAGAGTTACCATATAAGTACTGCCATTCCAATCCAAGGTTAGTACATATTGCAGAAGGGACTCCATATAGTAACATTCCCTTTTAATTAGTATTTTTTTATTTGGAAAGCCATGTCATTTTGACAAAGTGTGCACTATTTATATTTAAGTGGCTCCAGATGTCTTCTTCTGGGTCTTTAGGGTCTTTACTATAAACTTCTCATTAAAATATAAAGTAAGCAAGTTGGGGTTTGCGTGTGACAAAAATGGATGTGTTCCATATTTTTCTCATGCACATCTGACATGAGAATCTGGAGGCTGAGTTTTAGCCAGAGTTTCCACTATAATGTTTTCTCCACATTTCTTTCTTCACTTCTTGTTGTCCCCAATGGGATAGCTTAAAATATTAAGTATGGGACACAATCTTTGCTTGTTATAATTGTTGTTAGAGAGGGAGCAGGTTGGATTCTGGCTCAAATTAAAATCCAAACTGGAAAATAAATTCCAGGACCAGAGATGGGAAGACATTTCATTTGGTTCACATTTTAAAGCAAAACATTCTAATTCAAACTTCCTGGATATTTGGATCAGAACACCATTCTCCTTCTGGCTTTGCAGTTCTCCATATTTTGCAATGCAGTTCTTAGTTCAGAGATAGTGTCCAAAAGCGTGTAGGGGAAATGGCATAAAAATACATACATTAAAGAATACAGTGGTGGATATGTGAGAGGAAACTATGTTTGAACATGCAAATTTTCATTTTTTTAACATTAAACTCCAGCGCAGAAATGGGAAGGAACAGACTGAGTGATGGGACAGAATGAATGCATGTTAGTAGATATAGACTAATGACTGGATGTATCTATCCATTCTTATTCAGGGCCATAATGCTTCCCTCATAAAGCCATTGAAATGCATAACTACAAGCTGGAAACACAAATTGCAGCAACACCACCAATCCCAAGGGGTTTTCAACATGTAAGATTATGAGATAAGGAACACAGCAGTATGAAGAGGAGTTGTGCTAGATAAGGGGGAAAAAAGAGCCCTGTCTAGTCCATAATTCCATAATATTTTTCCTACAATGGCCAACAGATATCTCTGAGGAAACTTCCTCCCTGATTGCCAAGACAAAAACTGGAAAAGTATATTGTGTCATCCAAACAACCACCACATAAAAGTAAGTTGCGCTGATTTCAGGGTCATTGGCTCAGAAGAAGCTGTGAATTGAGGTGGCCAATACTGAGAGGTCTGATGGCCAAATCTGTGCCTCTAATCCCCCCAGGACTGTGAAAAGACACAAAATTGGAAGTGGTTGGAAATCCAGTCCCTGGGCTCTTTCACATTACATTGGGATTCCATTTTGAGTGCAATGGCTACATCCTAAGGAATCCTTGGGTTTGTAGTTTGGGAAGACACTCTCTGGCTGAGAATTCCAAATAGCCCTCTCTGAACTACAAACTACAAACTACAAATCCAAGGATTCCATAGAATACAGCCATGACACTTAAAGGGAATCATAGTACTATAACTGTACTGTAGTACTATAATTGTAGTGCAAAGGGGCCCTGGTTTTGGTAAATGTGTCTACCACTTCTAGAAGCTTCTACTTCCAGTCTTCAACTTTTCTTTTTCTGTTATTTTTTTTCCCCAAGGAAAGGGACAGGTTGGGGGCCGGGAAAAAAAAAAGAAAAGAAACAATCATTGAGGGCTGAATGTTGTTACTGGGCTAAAGTTTGCCTGCCCCTGTTGTGGGTTGGTAGGCATTGAGACCGGATCTGAGAATGAGACCAGATTTCATCTTTCTTCTGTAACGCCAATCTGATGAAGATATGATTTCCATTCAGGTGATCTAACTTTTTCATCTGCTGAACACTCATTTTCTTGGGCAAGTCACACTCTCTCAGCCTCAGAAGGCACTGGAAAACTCCCTCTGAACAAGAAGACCCTGTGATAGGTTCACCATAGGGTCACCATTAAGTTGGAAATGACTTGATTGTGTGGAACAAGAAGAATGACACAAGGGAAGTGTCTTGTAATATCCTGGCTTTTTGTCAATGCTTTAAGGACAGATGTATTATGCTGGATAATGTCTAAAATTACATTTTATCAGAAAACAAAACATATATCTTCCTATACATACAAATATTTGTTGAATATACATCTTGAAGATGAGATATCAAGGACAACATGATTAAATGGGCAAAGAATCTAGACCAAGAAATTTTATATGAAAATTGGGAAAAAGGTTGGAGAAACACCAACAAATTCACTATGTCCCAAGATCTGAAAGAAAATTACTTAAAGATGTTTTACAGATATCATTTAACTCCACCCAAGACAAATAAAATTGATCACACCAAGAAAAATTACAGTTGGAAATGTCAGGAAAACATAGGTACATTCTACCATTTATGGTGGACATGTTCAATGGCCAAAAAATACTGGTAAAAAATACAAGTCACTATGTCAAAGATATTTCAGACTGTGATGCCCTTGAATCCAGAGGTTTTTCTTCTAAATATGACCCATATGTTTCAAAAAGAGTTTCTCAAGAAACATTGGTGAGTTTTACTATATATGGTCTCTATTGCAAGAATTAAATTTGCAAAACTCTGGAAATCTAGAGACATTCCTAATCTCGAATTATGGCTCCTCAGTCTAAACGAAATGAAAGACTATGATACGCTATCCCATAAATTAATCGGAAAATCAACTGACAAACTAGAATGGTTGCCAGTGATTAACTACATAAGCAAGAAATGGGATTTTTCCCAAAATAGAAACAAAAAAATAAAAGAACAAACTGACTATAATAAAGAGTAACTGAGAGTGTCAGTAACACTCTTAGCATTAGCACTTATCGAATTAAACTCTCATTAAAATCAAATGAATTAGGATGCAAAAGAAAGAGGAGAATTTGATCTTCCATCACTGAAAATTTATTATTGTGCATGCTGTCTAGATTGGATTAAAGACTGGATTCAATTAGAGAGAACAACCATGAAAGATTTGGAAGAAATAAATAACAGATTTGGGTGGCATGGATATTTATGTTACAATAGATTAGTGGTGAATAAAGAGTTCAATAATAATTGCATCCGGAAGACGCTGTTAAAGGTTTGGCTACAAATAAAGTGGAAATATTGTACAAAACTTCCAACATGGACTTCACCACAAGAAGCGTATAAAATTGCTCCAACAAAACAAGGGAATTTATTAACATATCAAGACATATTGAAATGGGAAGGGGACAAACCAAGAATGTGTACAGTAGAAGAACTAAAGGCTGACGGGCATCAACTAAATTGGTTCCCATGGCGACAACTAAAAGAAAGGTTTAAAATGGATCAAAAACTGTATGGATTTGAGAGAAAAGAGAATGAATTGGACAAAATGTTGAAGGGAAATCGAAAGAAAAGAATTTCAAAACTCTATAAACTATTGTTGAAAAGAGAAATGGAATCAGAAGTAGTTAAAGTTAAACAATGGTTAAATGGGCTCAGAATGTGGGACATCTGATCAAATTAGAAGTATGGGAGAAAGTATGGAAAACTGATATAAAATTTACCCCAAACTTAAATTTAAGAGAAAACTTTTGCAAAATGTTACATAGATGGTATATGACCCCAGATAGATTGCAAAAAATAACTGAAAATGAGAATGCAAAATGTTGGAAGTGTGATGAAAAGACTGGCTCCTTTTTTCATATGTTGTGGACTTGTGGAAGGGCAAGAAAGTTCTGGAAGGGGACACATGATGAAATTCAAAGAATATTTAAAATGAACTTTGAAATGATACTGGAATTTTATTTGTTAAATATGTTAGGACAACAAAAAGAGATTAGAAGTCATCAGAAGATATTGTTATATTTGATAACAGCTGCAAGGTTGGTATATGCGCAACATTGGAAAGAAAAGAAAGATATTGATTTAGGAGAGGAAATTAAAAGTTCTGGATATGGTAGAGACAGAAAAGTTAGCATTTTCATTGAAAAATAAACCTATCCAGAACTTTGAAAGGGAATAGAAAGGAGTTTTGGAATGGATAAAAATATATGAAATCCAAGAAAGAGATAATGTAATTGTTTTTCTCTTCTGCAAATGGAAATGTTATTGTTATTCTTTCTTTTTCTTTTGGTAAATGGAAACAAAGAAGACTCAACTGGAGTAAAATAATATGGAAGTGCAGGGGTAGGGTATGATTGATAACAGGGTATATCCACTCTGGGGTTTTTTATGCAGTGAAATTTTTAATAAAAATATTTAAAAAAAAATAAAAAATCAAATCAAATGAATTACTCACAAAAACAAGCACATATTCTACCATAGGGAAAATTCTGCTATAATTATATATATATGTATATGTGTGTGTGTGTGTGTGTGTGTTAAGTGTTGACCTCTACACTGATATTTCATTGAAAACGTAAGTTTTGTAGTGATATGCAATTTGATTGTAGATGAACAAGAAAAAAAATAATATATAGGGAATATGGCAAATCAGTAAAGGGTGGTTTCTTTGGAGGTTTAAATAAACAGGAACAATGTCTTTGGTAATGGGCAAGAGGAAATATTGGCAGAATGACAGAGGAGATCAGTGGGTATCATGTTTCTGAACTACAAATATATCTCTGTTATCCTGCAATATTTTATTTATTCGTGTATTGATTATATGTTTGTTATATATGTTTTGTATGCTTATCTACAAGAGACTCAAAAAAATAAATAAATTTAAAATTACATTTTAAAGAGAATCTCATGGATCTCTGACCTGTAGGACTTATATACTCTATACTGAACTACTTCATATCAGATACCAATTTGTCTGCAAACTGGAATCCAAAAAAATGAAACACAGAACACTGTGTTTCATTGTTTTGGATTCCAGTTTGCAGACAAATTGGTATCTGATTGTTTAAAAAATGGAAACAAGCCCCAGTCAATTTAACTACAGCACTGCTACCACTAGATACACACCAGAAAAAGAGAGAGGTACTGACTGGGCATTTGTTAGAAACTCTGTATCAGAATACAACAGATGGATTATAGAATAAAGTTAAAACAGAATGATTTCCAGTCTGCAACATGCCGGAGGCCTTGAGTCAAGACCTCCAGCTTTCAGATATGTTATCAGAGACATGCAGTAGCTTGAATTCATCTCGCACTGTGTGTTCAGAATGAAATATAAGCACATATTCATTAAAGAAGCAACCAGAGAAGAAGCAACAGCAGGTATTTTGGGAGAAGTGCTACCCCAGATGCTCAATGTGTATAATCACAGTAGCTGTTCTTTTTATGGAAAAGGAAAACTTTGAGCTGAAATTTCACTGAGAGGTTGGGCTGCAGAGAGTGCTATAGGTTGTGCAACTGTGTACCTGTATTGCACCCCCGTTTCACCTGTTTGAAATTGTCTAGACCTTAAGATCTGCTTTGGAAGCCTTACTCTCTGTCCCAGCAGCAATCATTATAGAAATGGCAAGTAAACTGATTTCTCTGTGCCGACTCCATAGCCTTGAATCTCCCTCTCTAGGGAGATCCACACGGTCTCATTATTGCAGGCACAGAAAAACAACTCTGAAAACAAAACAATGCAAGTCTGTAATACTTAAAAATATCTTTAGCTGCAGTTGTTTTAATTATACTTTCATGTTTTGTACAATTATATAAAGTTTCTTGTGGTGGCATTATTTTCTATGTGTTTTTTAAATGAATGAATGTATTTTGGGGGGCATTTCCTGTTTTTATTCTTCCAAACACTATATTAAGGGCTATTCCACAGTATTATGGGGACATTTAGTCAAATAATGGGTTAGATAAATTGCTAGTGGGGGAAAAAGTGAGTGATATACTGGATCCATCAGCGAGACTAATCAATGGGCAAGGCACAAGCTGAGCAATAACCAGTCCCCTTGAGCACCTGGGCCTTCTGGAGGCCGAAGAGCCACACGGGAAATACTTGGGGCTCCAGGGCCATGGCTGCCACACCAGCTGGAGTCCTTTCTGCTTTCTTCCTTGTGCCAGGCTGCTACCTTCCACAGAGCCACTGTACTGAATACTACATGGGTGAAGGTGAGGGCAGCAGGGGATCAGGCTGCCCATGCCATATTCCTGAAAGCAGCTCCTTTCTTGGGTGCTAAACCTGGTGGCAGGCCTGGCTGCCCAGAGCTGTGTGCCTCTCTCCACTGAGGAAGGAGTGTCCATCTATTTTGTTGGGTGAAAGAAGCATGAGGCTCTATGAAGTTAGGCTTCCTGTGTCTCTCTCAGCTAAGGAAGGAGGGAGACTCTTTCCTCAGCTGAAAGAGGCATAGGGGAGCTGGCTGAATGGAACTGTGCACCCATCTCAGCAGTGGAGGGAGGGAGACTGTTTCCTCAGCCAAGAGATCCCAAGGTGGCAGAGTCCAATGAGCCTTGTGCATCCTCCACCTCCTGTACAAGGTGAGTGCCTGGGACCAGAAAGGATGGAGAGGGACACCTGGGGAACTTACCAAGTTGCACTGGAAAGCCAGGCAGGCAGGCAGGCAGGCGCCAGTTGGGGTTGTTGCTTCCCTCCCTCCCCACTTCATCAGGCTTGTTCTGTATTAGCTGTGTTTTTCATTATCCACAGTAAGTCCATGTACATATCCTTCATGGATATGGAGGACCTACTGTACATATAAAGCAGCTTTACTTACTAACTACTTGTTTATAATCAAACTTTCAATGGAGGGAAGAGGGGGGAGAGAAAATGGTTGCAGGTTAGAGAGATATAGGAAGAGAAGGATAAAATAAACAGGAAATCTGCAAACTAACAGTGAGTGTAGGCATGGTAGTTAAATCTAAAACTTTTACAATTCAGTTCTGTACAAAAGCTGTAGTATGTCAATAATTTTGAGAGTAACTGGGTGTTTCAAATGCTATTTTTTAAAAAACCCAGACAGAATAGAATGATTTGTAGCCCTTTTTTACTAGTATAAAAGTCATTTGGTTCTTTATGTTATGTGTCTGTATGAGAGATTTGCTCCATTTTTTTTTCTGATTCTTGTCCTATTTTGAAACAACAATGACCAGGGAGACTACCAGTTTTACCCACACAAAAATCTAGTAAACACGTGAATCAATTTGCTCACCGAGCTTATGCGTACACAACTTCAAGAGAGTAAGCTCCATGGAACAGAAGAACTCCTTTCCGTGGGATAGTAGGTTGGTCCCCTCTCTGTTTTTCTTCCTGCATAGGAAACATTTACTGCTTAAAAATCAAGGGAGCTTTTGCCCCCAGAATATGTTTTTCCCTGCGGATTAATTCCTCTGCAGTGCTCTGGTACACCAGAATTCTAGGAGAAAACTGCACAAAATTTTCTCTGGTACAATATTCTTGCCAATGAGGTTTCATAACAGTCATGAAACCAGGGTTTTGACCTGGCAACAAATAATTACAAATATTCTTTCCATCCCTAGGCCTGAATATAATGAAAGTGGCCAGTCATTAAAAAAAAAAAAAAAAAAAAGTAAGATGTGGTTCTTGCAAATACAATAATAAATAGGCTTTACTTCCTAATTTCCCTGAAGGCAACAGATCCCATCTGATCTTGGAAGCTAAGCAAAGTCAGGCCTGGTTAGTACTTGGAAGGGGAGATTGCCAAAGAATACCAGCTGCAACAGGCTGTATTTCAAAGGAAGAAACAGGCAAAACCACTTCTGAGTGTTTCTTGTCTTAAAAAGATATTTATGAAATTCATTGGTTCGACAGAAAACTAGACAGATGCATCCAACATAGAAGATGTAAATGGGAGGGCTGGGGGCCACAAATATAGCCCTGAAGGTCAAACTTTCCCAATCCTTCTATATATTTTCCACCAGAAAATAGATTGGGTATGCAAGCAGTATTAGCACAGCCTGGGGAGATCATTGGGCAATCCATTCCTCTTCTGAGATAAGAAGCCAGAGGAACGTTTGAGGTGACCAAGTCTCTCTGCCTTTTCACACGTTACCTATTCGCGCTGCTGGGTTGGGGTCCTCGCGTGAGAAGCCTTGGAAAGAATGCTCCCACGTCCCTGCTGCTTCCCTGCTGCTTGGGCTCCGCAGCTCCTTCCTCCTCACGCGAGCGCCCCGCCTCTTCCTTTTGCAGTGCAGCCTGGGACCTTTCCCAGCCTGCACTGCCCAGGAAGCGCGACCGGCCCGGCTCCCGACGTACTGCACACCAGGTAAGTGTGCATAGGGCACTGGACATGTGAGTGTGCAGCATTTTTGGCTTTAAGCTGAAAATGAAAAGATGCGTGCTCACTCTGCGTCTGGCCCTTGAGCGAACGAAAATGTGAGTGCATCATGCAGACTGCTCCTCACATTTACGCGACACTCAAGGGGTCCTCTCGCTTCCAAAACGCCTTGCGAAAAGGGCCTTGCAAGTCTTGTTTCATGCTCCACAGCTATGGGCTGGCTACTATAACTTCCTGCTTCCACTGGGAGCTGGGAAAGATGTTATCTTATCACCAGTGTTGAAATAAGATTCAGCTACTTGTCTGATTGGCTTTTCTACATGGAATGTGGGAAGTGCCATCTTGCCCTCTTGCCTCAATTTATGCAAGAGGAAAGTGTTCTGTAAACCTGGAGCTACAAACAGTCTTTAAATTGGGAACATAGGCAACATTTCAGTGCCAAGATGAGATCAACAGTATGTCCTCTTCTGCTTCTTTCTCCTTTAACATTGAAAGAATTTTTTAATATGGGAAAAAACAAAGAATAATCCTAAAGCCTGGGAAACAACAGTTGTAATAGAATAGCAAACTAATGGAGTTATGTCAAAGACAATAAGAGAAAACAAGGCAAGGCACAATGTTAAAGAAGAAAAAGAAGCAAATCCTCTTTTGAAACAAATGAACAGATTACATTAGAAACACAAAGGAGACATTGAAAGTTTGTTATAAGAATAAGCCAACATCTTTCAGTTTCTTTCTTATGAATGGAAGGCAGCAAATGAAAAGAGCTTGATAGCCTTTCAGATAAAGAAAATAAAAAGTCAAAGACCTATCTTTTATCAGAATGTTAAGGCAAATGAAGTAGAATAGAATGAAAGACTCTCAGCAATAGTTCCAGCAATTTGGGCATCATGAAAGCTTGATTGTCTACAGCTACATACTGAATACAATGTGTTTATATTAAGAGGTTGTTGCAGCCATCCCCTGAAATCAACATGTTCTGCAAAGAGATCCCATAATCCAGGGGAAGCCTTGATCTTTTAGATCAGTGACATTCAAAGTTGTGGTCCATGGTGGTCTAGAACTCATCAGCTGCTAGCCCTTGGAATGTGTCCAAGAAGAAAAGAAACAATTGTAGCCAATGGACATAAATATGATACAAGTCTCTGATGTACTGCAGGGGTTAGGTTGGGTTGGGTTGCTGGTCTCCCACATCTGATAGCATGAGAAGCACTGCTGTTCTGGCCTAAAACTCCCATCAGGCCCATTCAAGCCAAGGCAGTACAAAGGATCTGTTGAGAGTTCCCATTCATAACATCTGGAGGGCCAAAGTTTTACATTCCTACCCCAGTCAAACTGCTGTGTTTATGAATGGTTGTACCATCCAGCTCAATGTAAGGCATTTTTCCCCCTTTGACATACCTTTTAGACACACCTTTTTGGTCAAGTGGTACTGATATTTGGGACAGAAAGTAGATATGTGTGAAAAAGTTGGAGAGTTCTAGATTACGGGTAAAACTGCACATTTTAGTGCTGATATCACATACATTTGGTTTGACTGTGCAGTTGCAGTTTCATTCAAAAGCCTATTCTAAATGGTAAATAACCACTAATAGAAAATAAACCTATATAACTCAGATAATATACTCTGATTAGACCAAGGTCTTCCTAAGTTATCTTCAGCCTGCTGCATATAAGGGGGAAAAAACACAATAAAGATGTTCATCACACACTCATTATTTAGGCTTTAATTCTAGCAGAAAGGTTAGGATGTGTATTAATGTTCAAGATTCCACTGGGTAAGGAAGTAGGAGCAGCCTGTGGGAGAAGATTTCTAGCAGAGAGCATCCATCACTCCCACTCAAAATCAGCCTTGCTCTAGGCTGCTTTTTATTTATTTTTAAAATAGAATTTTGCTTTTTTTGTTGTTGTTGTTGCTGCAAGTCATTGGCCTCTCAAATGAGAGTAAAAGAATGATCAACCTTTCTCGGGATGTGGATACACAATAATTCCCATTGTCCCTCATTCATGGCTGTGCCATCTAGGGCTAATGAAAATGGCAGTCCCACAAAACTTGGAGGGCACAAGCTGCCCACCTATGCGTTTTCATTTATGTGGCAAAAGTTCCAGCTGACAAATGTGTTGTACTACTCAAAGTACTCTTAAGGTTGCTGTTACAAAACATAATACAGGAATGTTCATAAAGGTGTAACTTTTTTTCCAGATGAGTGAAAAGAAAAATTTGTGCAGAATATGTTCTATGGTATTTTCTGATCCCATGAGAATTAGCATGTATTGTGGGCTAGCAGGAAGGTTAAGGCTAACTGTAGAGTTGTTTTCAGCAGCTGGCCTCAGGAAGATGTCATCCACCTCGACCTTCTAGAGGACCCTGGGTTGTCCAGAAGGGAGCCTTTGTCATCCTGCAACTGACCGCTGAACAACAGGCAGACACTGCCTGACTGGTGTCCATTGTCTCCTTGCCACCAAATGACCACCAACATGCCCTGGCACTAGGAGAGCATGATAAGGGCCCAAGAAGGAGGAGGATGTTTAGTTATACCTGGCAGAGAACTTCACATCTGCTACCAGGGTGGGGGACTTTTTGGCCCTGCAGATATTCAGTCCCACCTAACACAGCCAAATGAAAGGTGCTGTGAGCATTGTAAACCAGTAGTATAAAACATCTAGAGGGCCATACATCCCCACCCCTGTGCTACCAAAGATAGTAATGAATAATCAGCAAACCCAGCTATGAATACACAGAAATATTTTGGGGTTTAAACTAGACAATAGTTTAGCACAAAGTTTGCAGAGGTGCTTCTTCAAGTGATGAAAGGCGTTTGTTTGACATAGTGTACAACTTTCTACATATATATCTTGTATTTAGTGCTTTATTTTGTGATTTGTTAGAAGGTAAACATGAGCTTAACTTTAACTTTGACTGCTGCGGTACATACTTCTGTGGAATTCCATTGTGGAAAGCATATAAGGTAATCACAGGGAATCTATGTTTCCCTTAATGTCCAGCTTGAGGCTTGGTGACATAATTCTGAGTTTAGGGTGTCTAGAGATGCGTACAGGCTACTAAACCAAAGTGTTACAGGGGACTTCAATTATTTTCATATCTGCTGGAAGACTAGCTCTGCTAAACATAGGATCCCCAACAAATTCCTGATGTGCCTTCCAGATAATTTCCTTTTTCAAAAGGTGGAGGAAGGAACCAGCGGATCAGAAATCCTGGACATAATCCTAACCAACAGAGAAGAGTTGGTCACTGGAATCAAAGCAGTTGGTACTTTAGGGGGAAGTGACCATGTAGTGCTAGAATTCATGATTATGAGACAAGCTAAAGAAGCTTACAGTCAGACACAAACCTTGGATTTCAGGAAAACTGGTTTTATCAAACTTAGGGAAATACTGGGTACAATCCTATGGCTAGAGATGCTAAAGGAAAAAAGACACCAAACATGGGTGGAATTTCATGAAGAGGAGTTACTAAAAACACAATCACAAACATTTCCACAGAAGACGAAATATAGGCAACATCTAAAAAAGTCAATGTGGTTGCACAGAAAACTTGAGGAAGAAGTGAAAAGGGGGAAGCATGTATAAAGAATGGAAGGAAGGATGAATAATCAAGGAAGAATGTGTAGCCCGAGCTGGCAGGAACAATGTGGGGAAACCTAAAGCTCAAAATGAGATGAGACTGGCTAGGGAGGCAGGAATCAACAGGAAAGAGCTTTTCAAATATGTTTGAAATGAGAAAATGATCAAGGAAATGGTGGGACCACTGCTCAACAAAGATCGTAAAATAATAAAAGAACATAACAAAACGGTAAAACTGCTCAGTACCTATTTTGCTTCAGGTTTTTTCTTTCCCCAAAAAAGAGGACCGCGTGCTTCCATGCATAAGCAAACACCTTGGCAAGGAATCTGAATTGCAAATCAAGGTTGATAAGTCAATCACCTAGTTAATTTAAATAGTCCAATCTGGTCAGGCACCACGTAGGGTACAGTGGCCCCTTGAGTTTCATGAGGATTTGGAGTGCAGACCTCTCATGAAAGTCAAAAAATGTGAATAACTCCCCTCAAATGAGTGAGCAGTCCCTCTCCCATTCCCTCCTGGGACACCTCCCTCCATTCTCCTGCTTGTCATACATGCCCTGCCTTTTTCTGTGCATGTGGGTGACAGGCAAGTGGATGGATGGGGAAACATTGCCTCCGTGCTTCATTTGCCTGCCTGTTGCCCATGTGCCCTGTCTTCTTTCTACCTGTCCAGGTGACAGGGAAGCTAATGGACAGGGAAACATTCCCCTCCCCTTGGTGCTCCATTCAGCTGCCTGTCACCTGAGCTCCCTGCCTTCTTTCTACCTGTGCAGGTGACAGGAAGCTAATGAATGGATAACCATTTACCCTCTCCCGTGTTCCATTCAGCTGCCTGTCATCTACGTGCCCTCCCTTCTTTCTGCCCATGTGGGCAACAGGCAAGTGAATGGATGGAGAAACACTCCCCCCACAATTCTCCATTCAGCTGCCTATTGCCCGTGCTCTCTGCTTTTCTTTTTGCCTGCAGGGCTGACAGACAAGCAAATGGAGGAGGAGAATGAGAGGGGAGACAAGCAAGCACCTTGTGAATAATCAAGTTCATGAAGGTGAAACCCATGAACATGGAGGAAGAACTGTTCTGGTTACCTCATTTTAAGAAGGACATAGCCTTGGGTTCATCACACAATCTCAGCGCCAGAAAATCTCCTGATAGCTTCACCTTAGGGTTGCCGTAAGTCAGAAACTACTTGAAGGCACACAGTAATAACATGACAAGTTGGAGTGGGTTCTGAGAAGGGCAAAAAGGATGATAAGAAGTATGGAGAATAAAACATATGAGGAAAGGGGCTGGGCTTGTTCATCTTGTTGGAAAGAGGACATGACTGCACTCTTTAGATACCTCAAAGGCTGCCACCTTATGATGGGGAAGGACTGTTCTCTGCTCCCAAGAGGGCAGAATCAGGTTAGAGGAGGGTAAATTTCGACTGAACATTAGAAGGAACTTCTAGATAGTAGGCATAGTTTGGGAATGGAAGTAACTGTCTACAGAGGTGGTAGAGTCTTTTTCTCTGACATCTTCAAAAAGAGGCTGGACATTTAACTATAGATCCTGCACTGAGCAGAGGATTGGACTCAACAGCCCATGAGTCCACTTCAGCAATAAGATTCTACATGAATACTACTTGGATACAAAAATGCCCTGTTCCTCTTCCTCCTATGTGAAGAATTGTTTTGTTCTCATCACCCAAGCTGAGACTAAGAGGAATGCTATCTATTTTAAAAAGAATTAGAGATTTTCCCTAGCTTTAGCCATGGTTTGGCTAATAGTGAACAGAGTGGTTGCTGAATAGAATGACAATAATCATGCAAAATTAGCATTGGAACATTTTGGGAATAATTCCTTATGGTGAGTTGCATTAGCAACTCTGAAGTAATTTCCCCTGTGAAATGGCTAGGAAAAGGCTGGACACCCTGCATGTAATCAATTTGAGCATGGCTCATAATCAAGGTTCCTTTCAAGCCATTAAAGTCCCATTTGTTTGGAATGGTCTGGCTGTAGCGGCCCATCATATTATGAGGCTTGTAAACTGCCTGCAAAACTCAAAGGTTCAATCAGTAGCTTATCCAATCCATCTGTATAAAAAGCTATCCATGTCCTGCTCAAATCTCTTTGCTTGTTGTCAGTGGAGAAGAGCTTTAAATCAGAAGCTGCCACAAGAGACTACAATAGCAGGCTAAACTGACACCACCACCATTTTTGAAGCAACTGGTATTCAGTTTCTCAATCCCAAACAGTATCTTAGCATAGCAACATCCCTGTCTCTGAAGCTATCCATCACATGAAAACAATATCCGATTCCAAGGTTATTTGCACCAATCATTTTCATGTGGAAACCTCTCCACAGGAAAATGATCTAATATCACATCCACTGTTTCAATAATTGGATGGATAACACTTCACAATTTTCCTTCCTAAATCTCATGTGCTCCCCTCTTGATGACTCAGCCGTGCTTGAAAAACAACCTTTTACTGTTTGTTCATTCAGTCCTAATTACTTACAGTCATGTTGCGTGGACTTCCACTAACGACCTCTTACTGGAACATGATGTTCTTGCCATTTACTCCAACAGTACAGTTAACTCAGCTGAGCTGACAGCTGCACAATGCCATTACAAAGGTATAGTGACAACATCTACACAGGCAACCACGACTTCACGTGAAACCCAGCTGCAAGCCCTAAAGTGAAAAATATGAAGGAAGAAGCAAATATTTCCTGACTCCATTCTAAACTCTTGTCTAGATTCCACAGTGCATCCACTCAGAACACAGCTCAAACTCTGTTAAGTACAGAACCTGTTAAAATTTGCTTTAGAGTGTAAAATAAGTAGAAGTTAATAAATAAAAAGAACCACAGCATGATGTAGTGGCTTGAGTGTTGGACTAGAACGCCGGGAGACCTGAGTTCAAATCCCCACTCAGCCATGCAAATTTATTGGGTGACCTTGGGCAAGTCAAAACCTAGGAGTGGATCACAATAAGTCAGAGTCAGCTAGAAGGCACATCACAACAACTAAGCTGATAAATAACAACACTTCTGGAAGATGGAGGCTAGGAGAAGTATAAGGAATCTGACTGAGGACAGTGTTCTCTCAGGTGATACTTTCTCTGCAATATTCACTGCCTCCATTTTTGTGCTGTGTTGATATGTTTGGTGTGTATATTTCTCTGGCCATTTCCACACTAGACTGTGTGGAGGGGCCGGCCCCTCCCTGAACTGCAAACCCCAGGATTCCATAGAATGTTGAAAGTGGAATGATAGCGCTATAACAGTCTAGTGTGGAAATGGCCTCTCTCCCTCTCTCACACTCACACTCACACTCACACACACACACACACTTTCTAATATGTACACACACACACACACACACTTTCTTCCCAGCCCTGGGACTCAGGCTGGCTTACAAAGGTTAAAAGAAACACAGTTAAAAGTGCACATCATATAAATATTAAAATATAACTAAGCTATAATTTCAATGGAGCCAGTGTGGTATAATGGTCTGAGCATTGGATTATGACCCTGGAGACCCAGGTTCCATTTCCTGCTCAGCCAGGGAAACCCACTGGGTGACCTTGGTTGTGTCATATGCTCTCAGCCCCAGAAAACCCTATGATAGGGTCACCTTAGTATCTCCATAGATTGGAAACGACTTGAAGGAGCATAACATCTGCAATAATGTAAATTAGAATTAAAAACAATGAATTGTAATTAAAACAATAAACATGCATATTAAAAAGAAAAAAAAGCAGACAAATATCAACAATGCAGCCCATAATGGAAGATCCTGTCCCCTGAGTAATCAGCCCTCAAATGCTTGCTGAAACAAAAAGGCTTCCATCTGCCTGTAGAGGAATAGCAAGGAGGGTGTCTGTCTAGTGTCTTTAGGAAGGGAGTTCCAGAGCCTGGGAGAAGCCAAAGAGAAGGCCTTCTCCTGTCCTCCCACCAGTAACTGTGAAGGTGATGGGATAAAGGATTACTTATCCTCAAAATTTCTTAAAACATGGACAATTTCGTATGTGGAGATCCAGTCTGTCTGGCATCTGTATATCCTGTAACATTTCACAGATGAAAACTGTGACATATGTGTCCAAGCATCATCAGAGTGTGGTTGGGATGACAAAAGATTTCAGCAAGGAAGAACGCACAAACTGGAAGAGATGGTAGCAGTTTGCTTTTGTCTAGGTCTACTGGGAAAGGCAAGATTCTCGTGTTGTCTCTCCTCTCCACTCTGCTGACTTAATTGGCTGGAAACTACCTTTGCACTTTGAACTCAGTTTGCAGCAATTGAAGTAAGCTGAGGATCTACAGCAAAAGTTGGAGAAGGAGAGAGAAACTGAAACAGTTTAAGACCAGCTATAAAAAGTGGAACAATAGAGGATAAATCAAGGCTCTCTTTGACAAATTGGGGCAGTTGGAAGATATGGGTCTTTTATCATTCATAACTAGCACTTTGAATGGTGCCCAGAGATTGACCAGTAGCTAGTGGAGCTCTCGCAGCAACAGAGTTATGCGCTCTCTTTAGCTAAATTCAGGTAAGAATCTGTCTGTACCTCTTTGGGAAGCTTCAGTTGTTCACAATCTACAAAGACAGCCCACACAGAGTGTATTAACATTAATCCAAACAGGACGTAACTAAAGCATGTTTCACTGTGGCAGGGTTCCAGCATTTCCTATATCACACTTTGTTCACTCAAGTGATCCTTCAACACATCTTATGTCCAGTAAGAAGCATATTTATGAGCCTAAATCTAATTATTAGTCCCAACTAGTGCAGACTCACCGAATCTTATGTGTTGGTTTATGAAGTTTCAATGATTCTGTATCTGTAGGACATTATCATAACCCATATGTCAATAAGCCAAATTTTCCTAGTGGATTTCTTGTTCTTCCCAGAGGTGGAATTATCCTTTTGATGGTCATAATTTTATTGTCCAATTGCTCCAAAGTATTTTGTGGGGAAGGTTTCCTTTCCATTGCTGGGGGGTACCTTAATTCCACAATGTTTGCATTGTCGGTAGAGGTGGAGTTTCAAGGGATTCTATGGGAGAGTCTACTAGTGTTGCTATACTAGTTTTTGTCTACTCCGATCCTCTGTTTACTCTCAATGTAGGATCACATATTACACTATCATCATACAACACCACCATTAATTTATGGATAATAGCTACATTTCTTCCTCTTCTTAATAAGCTAAGTAAACAGATCTTATTTTAACTCTAGAAAAAAGAATTTTCTGGTCAGAAAAGAACAAATTGATGTCAGGAGCAGAGCTGGAGACCACAGAACCCTTTGAAAATACCCACTGATAGCATTATGATTCCACTTTAATTTCCCTAGCTGCACCCTATGGAATCTTGGGCCTTCTTTCTTCTGGATATGCTGCAGGATTTTGCCAGCATAAAAGTAGATGTTCATAGCTTCACAATAAGATCCCACTTTGCTTGAGTTCATTGTCCACTAGAATATTACTTGTGCTCCTTTGGGACAAGGAAATTTTGATGTGATCCTACTCTACTCAGGAGAAATAATCTGAAGATAGGAATGATGTGGGGAAAAAAGAGGGGGGGAACACATTTATAATTAGTACAGTGTAACTTGTTTCAGCAAAAACTCATATTCCATTCTATAAACACTATTCATGGTGGGAATATTTTAGTTTAAATCACCCTTTAGATCACATAGCCTAATAACCATAAAAGGAAAATAGCTTCTAATTTTGCAGTAGTTTGGGATTTCTATGCCTTGTTCTATAACCCAACAGCATAACAACACACTTAGTAATTACTATTATGAAGAGGGATTCCAAAATATTATAAAAGAAATCTGAATGCAATTCCATCAAGTGCTCTGTTATAAGGAATGCAGATATTCTTGCCATGGGGGTGATGAATTGTCCATAAATACAATAATCATATTTTTATGTAAAATAATTAAAGTGATTTATTGAAATGACACTGAGTGCACTCTCCTTTTATCCAGCTACTGCTTCATTTGTTCGAAGATGATTCCTGTCTTCATGGTTAATTTAGCCCATTCCACTATGATTGCTTTAAAATGGAGTCATCTATGGAACAGCCTCCTATTATTTCATTCTTGTCACACCTTTTGAGTTTTTGCACTAGTCTATTCTAGTTCAGACCAGAAAATATAAGATTCTGCATAAATACAAATTACTGTACACTGAAAAAGAAAGTCTGTACAGATATTTTGTGGTGTATACTGGCTTATATAACTGCAGGTCAGAAGACCTACAGTCCTTGATGCTTTCAAATTTAAGAGAAAAATTTTTTTGTGTGCTGTGCTGAAAGAGGATAGAAATAATTTGTCCTCAGTTGCCCAGTGTTGCCAATGAATCTGATTAGCAATATATGCAAAACAAAGGAAATATTTGTTCAAGATCTGCCCTTCTATTAGATAGATGGCAGATTCTGGGGAGAGGCAGCAGCAACATTACCCTGAATTGTTTCCTTTTGTCAGAAGACAGAGATGTGTGTGCTCCATGGTCTCTCTTAAACTGCTCTGTTGCCTACAGGTATGGTGCAAAATGCCATTCTGTCTTGAGTGTTGAGATAAAATTTAATTGGCAGTCCAACTAGCTTCTTTATATGGAAGCAGGGAGAGGGAAATCAGCTTCTTTGTATAGATTGGAGAGACAGGGGGAAATCTTATCCTTCACTTTAAGATGCAAAATTTCATGAGCTGCCGCCTGCCATACTGGCTAGGAAGTTCTAGAAGCTGGATACTTAATCCAGACAAACCAGAGGTGCTCCTAGTCAGTTATAGGGCAGATCAGGGAATAGGGATTTAGCCAGTGTTGGATGGGGTTACAATCTCCATAAAATCTCAGCTTTTCAGTTAGGGTATATTGCTGGACTCAGAACTCAACCTGGATGCCTAGGTTTTGTTGGTGGCCAAGAGTGCATTTGCATGGCTAAAATTGGTGTGCCAGCTGCACCCATTCCTTAAGACGTCAGATATGGCTATGGTGACACATGATTTAGGCCCTTTCCACAGCGTACCTTTTTTTGGTGCTGGGGTGTGGGGATCGCGCGAGCAGCATCCAGCAAGAGGCTGTCATGTCCCTGCTGCTTCAGCTCCACACGAGCTGCCTGCTCCTGAGCAGGTAGTGTGAGAGCCCTCCCTCTTCCTTCTCCAGTGCAGCCTGGGAGTTTCCCAGGCTGCACTGGGGCAGGAAGCATGACTGCCGCGGCTCTAGAGGCTCCACATGCACAGCAAGTGCGTGTGGAGCCCTGGAGCAATGCACGATGGTGCACCATTTTCGGCTGAAAGCCGAAAATGAAAAAGTGCACGAGTGGCACTTGTCCTATCCTGGAGTGTCACATGATTGTGAGTGCATCATGCAGATCGCTCCTCACAATCATGTGACGCTCCAGGTGCCCTTTCGCATGGCAAATGCAGTGCAAAAAGGGCTTAAACTACATCCCAGTTGGATTACTGTAAGGCACTCTATATGGGCCTGCCTTTGGAAACTGTTTGGAAGCTTTAGCAGGTTCAGGCTATGACTAGAAATGGTTACAGGGATCATGTCACACACACACACCCAACACACACGAAACAACTTCGTTGGCTGCCAGTTCATTTCTGGGCACAATTCAAAGTGCTGTTTTTGACCCTTAAAGAACTATACCACTTGGGTCCAGACTATCTGAAAGAGCATATCTCCTTATCCAAGCCAGTACAAGCTTTAAGATCTGCAGGTGAGGGTTTTCTTTCAGTTCCACCACTTTCACAGGCACACTTTCACAGCCTTCTTTGTGGCTGCTCCCAAGCTGTATAACACCCTTCCATGGAAAGTCTGGTTGGCCCTCTTCCTGTTCTCTTCCTGTCAGCAGATGAAAACCCTTTTTATTCCTGCTTCCAGAGACCCTTTCTGCACTCTACCTTATTCTGTGGTCCTCTAGTGGCAATCCTGGCAGTGGCTCTGTTGGGAAGGGAGTGTGACAGGAGCGCTCCCCCTCCTCCCAGGACTGGCTCCCTGCAGAAGGGAGAGGGATGGACACTTCTCTTCCTTCTGCAGTGCAGTCGGCTACTTTCCCAGGCTCTGCTGGGACAGGAAGCACTGCCATTACACTTCCAGGGCTTCCACAGCGTGGTAAGGGCAGGATGGTGGCACGATTGCGGGTCATTGATGGGGAAAACGCAGCAATGATTTAACCTGCAATCATACCACCTGGGGATGGGAGAGGAGTAGAACTGCAACACCATGCCGAAGTATCATCACAGTCATGCTTCTCTCCCATCCCCATGTGTGGATGGAGGGCTACTGCGGAAAGGGCAAGAGAGTTGTGGTTTCTTGATGTTTCTGGCAATTATACCATTGTACCTTTATACCATTCTTATCAAGGTCAGAATAATCTGGATTGACACTATTAATCTCTGGACTCATGATATTAATTTTGGTTGCTTAATGCAGCTCATTGAACAGCATTCCATGCTCGCAAGAGACAGAATGTTCTGCTGACTCAGGTTTTGTTTTGGGAACTAGTGAGCCAACAGATGATTAAAAATGTGTTTTCTTCTACCTCAAGGCTATTTTCATCACTATGAAACATGGCTCTTAATTTACCAGCTTGTTCATGGTTTAAAATGTCCATTATGTCATATTCTAAGGCTTTGAGGCATTTTATTTATGAGGACTTCATCCTGTGTCCCTCTACTGTGGGAGGCAGAGCATCCTCTGGGTTTAAGCAATATCTTTCTGCAAGCATTTAATTTATGATTCTATAGAACCTATTTGTGCATTACAGAAATCTGAAAATGAGAATGTCTTTCCAGAGACAAATCTGAATATTTCCAATAGCTGAAGCAAGCACGCAAACAAATATGCATTATATAGTTTAGGGAGAGAGGAGCTTTACCTCTTCTATAGTTGATGAAGTACTACTCCAAATGTGCAACTTGAGTCTCCTAAAGTAAAGGAAGGATATAAATGTAACTATATACTCTCAGCCCCAGAAAATAGGTTTGCTTTAGGGTCTTAGGTGTCTTACGAACAAATCTTCATACTGTGTAATTCCTGGAATTATGAGTAGCATTTTGTCTTAAAATGGATTTTGCTCTTTCCAAAAGAGAAAGTATTTCATTGGACTTCCCCCGCTCTGTGCTCTCTGATATTGCTAGTGTGGTCCTTGAACAAAAAAATATCCCTCCATTTTTCCCACCTCCTTCCTTCCTTCCTGGCCTTCTAATTTTTTGTCCCTCTTATTGGTATGAGATATAATATGCTAAATAACTTTTACTGTATTTCAACTTTTTCCAGATATCATTGTGCAAATATGATTTACTACAACTCCCAGAATGCCCCAACTCACATTTCTGGGAGATGGCAGGTTAAAGAAGGCTGATGCAGTGCTTGTATGAGATTAAAGCATTTTCTTACTCTCAAAACAGAAAGAAATTCTTACTGAATGACTCACTCTTATAGGAGCATGAAGATTTTCTTTATTCAGTTAGTTAATTGGGTGTTATCTTTCAGTACTGACATTCAAGAGAAACAAGTATCAAGGAAGAGGGGAAAAGTACTAATATGTTTCAGGAGCAGATACCTGTGTAGAGACAGTTATCTTATAATCATACTTAAAGGATAATGTATTTGTATCTATGTATGTATAAATGTTATATATACTTCAACTTGGGAAAGCAGGGCAACCTCCACTGTCCTCCAAATGTTGTTGGGACTGCAATTCTTATCATCCTTGACCATTGTGTGTACTGCCTTAGACTGATGGGAGTTGAAGTCCAGCAACATCTGGAAGACTTTATGATTGCCACCGCAGAAGACGAGGTGGATAGTTCCTATCCAACAATTGTTTCTATCAAACAATTAAGAAAAACATACTCTCTTGTCTCTTATTATCTTTCTTCATCAATATTTTGTGTATTTTTGCCACTTTTTTAAAATAGTTATTGCTCATTCCATGTATTTTACCAATAATAAATTCTCTGACATGATGTCTAGCATTAAACATGGGGGAAATTAAATATTGCCATACTGTAAATGTTTGATGTCTAAAGTACAACTTTGGCCATTGCCGCACTACACTGTTATAATGCTATTATTCCACTTTCAACATCCTGTGGAATGCTGGGGTTTGCAGTCTAGGGAGGATTATTTAGAATTCTCGGCCAGAGAGCTCTTTGGCCTCAGTAAACTACAAACCCCAGAATTCCACAGCAGGTTGAAAGTGGAATAATAGCACTACAACAGTATAGTGCAGAAATGGCCTTTATCATTTCGTATTATCTTGCAAAATAATAAACTGGGGTTGGTGTAGAAATCTTCTACTTTTCCTGCCTTTCACACTGTACAATGATAGGACCCTGATTCCACTTTAACTGTCATGGCAATAACAGGATCTGTTGTTTCATGAGGCACCAGCAATCTCTGGCAGAAAATTCTGTTTCCTTTGGTTAGAGAATTCTAAATACCACACAAAACGACAAATCCCAGGATTCCACAGGATGGAGCCATGGCAGTTAAAGTGAAATCAAAGTGGCATGAATGAGGCCATTTCTGCCCTACATTGCTATAGTGCTATTTTGCCACTTTCAACATCCTGTAGAATTCTGGGATTTGTAGTTTATTGAGACCAGAGAGCTCTCACTGAGAATTCTAAATGCCCTTCTCTAAACTGCAATCCCCAGGATTCCATAGGAGATGTTTAAAGTGGAATAACAGAACTGTAACAGTGTAGTGTGGAAATAGCCTGAGTGATGAGAAAGAGACCTTTTTCCCTCATGATGTGAGGTTGGTTGTAATTCTATAATACTACATGAAGGAGGTGAAGCCAGGAGAGAAATTACTGCAGGCAGCAGCCATGCTTGGTGGGATCTTAGTAGCTGACAACTGTCAGACTTGGAAAAAGTTACTTGCACTGCAGCTCCCAGCCAACACAGCCACTGGGCTATAACAATGGAGCAGTAGGGACTACTCTCATATGTAGAGGCGAACAAGCCATATGATTCATTGTATGATTGGCTTTATTTCCACTGAATAGCCACCCTGATTACCTTGTCTTTAAAAAGCAGAATAATGAGTGAAACCATAGGGTACTGGTGGGGATTGAGGGCATATTTTGCTTTTATTCTCCCTTCCTACTCTGCCACTGGAGCAAATAGGCAGAAACCAAGAAACAAATTACATTAAAATTTTAATTATATAGGCCACCTTGAGTCCCAGTTTTAGGGATAAGGTGGGGCAGACATAAATTGATTGGTTGGTTGGTTGTTGCAACCATTTTCACTATACACATCTATGGTTGTTTAGAAAGAGTCTAAGGCAATGCTATCCTCTATTTTCCCCTTATTTAGCTTCTCCATTCTTGATTTGTTCTCAGGGGGCACTGGAAACCAAGCAGTTCCTCCTCAGCATTTTTACCTCACTGTATTTGATAGGGGCCATTCTCAGGATTGTATGGAATTTTAGTCTAGAAGCCACCATCTTGTACTCTTTAAGTGCCATAGAACTCAGTAAGATTTGTTTCTGAGTAGATTGCACCTTTTAGATCATGAACTTCCAGATCAATATTTGTATTCTTGCTGGATCAGTTTTGCCCAAGGAAATGTTCAGCAAGAATATATGCTGAACTTTCATTTTATGTGCATTCTTGGCTGCTATCTGGTACCTAATTGATGTTAGGCAAATCGTTGTATTATTACTAAATGGAAACTGGAAGGCATGCCTATTACAAGCAGTGTTGTGCTTGCTACTTCATTGATCCTCAGCTTATAAATTTTCATGTTCTCTGATGAAATAGAAGATTTTTTTTCCCTACTTGATAAAAGATTACCAATCCTCACATGTGATATTTCAGATAATCAGTAAGGGGTTTAGCCTGTTTTCAAAGAGGCTAATTACGTAGTTGTAAAGGCAGCTGTCTCAGGTTGCTAGGGATCTTGTGTACCCTTTAATTTAATTAACCACAGGCTAGGGATATAAATCTTTACATCTTTTGTTCTAGAATGAAAGAATGAATAATTTCAAGTTTTCTCCCCACCAGGTGAAACTAAAAGTGCATGCTGGGATTTTTTTGGGTGGTGGTGGTGAAAAAAAGTGTTTTCAAAAAATTGAAAAAACATCTTCGATTTGCACAAATACCCTTGGTTTTGTGCAAAACTAATATTTCTGCACAGAAGACAGTATCATTTTTAGCATAAAGTGTTTTCTGTGCAAAAATATAAGGTTCTGCACAAAAGCCAGATATTTTTTAATGAATGAATTTTTCACAAAAAAAGTCCTGAAATGTGAAAAATCTCTCAGTGGTTGGCCATTTTCTCAATAGAGTGATTCATTAAGTCAAGACAGGTTTTCTGTGGATGGGAAAAAAAACCTGAACATTTGTTAACACCCACATCATCAACAAATAGTCTTCTTTTTTTATTTGAAGTGAAAAAGTTGCAATAATTGAAATTAAAATGGGATTTGTTAAAATAAGTCTACAGATTTGTTTAAAATAAAGAGAGAAGGATAGGATATAAGAAGAAGAAAAAATCCTTAACCCCCACCCACAACTTCTAGTTGCAGCTTGTTAAAAAAACAAAGGTAGCAATCCTATTCAAATTTACTCTGATAGGACTGGGAGATGGAGTATTCTGTCAAGAGGGAATGGAGTACTCTTCTGTTGGGAACACATGCTGTTGGCCAAGATTGTCTGGCGTAACAAATTTGTTATGTGCACTTATAGGACATAACTTCCTTTGCCTATATCCTGCCCCTGGCCAAGTGAGATTGACCACTTTGGGTCCCATATTGGGAGAAACATGGGATATAAATCAAATAAATAACTAAGGCCATTTCCACACTAGCCTGTTATATGCTGTTATTCTGCTTTCAACATCCTGTGGAATCCTGGGCTTTGCTGTATAAGAAGGGGTCTTTGGGGTGAAAGTGGAATAATAGCACTATAACAGGCTAGTGTGGAAATGGCCTAAATATTCTTGTCCCAGCACCTTATCCATTTGCAGTTTTCCATTGCACAATTTTTTCCAGTTTTAGACTCTAATATAGGAAAAGGACCCCAGAAGGCTGTACCTCCACCTTACATTTTTGAACCCCCTGCAGCCCAACACCCAAAATGGGTGGCAAATTATTTCTCCAGAAGCATCTGTTGAGTGGGCATAAAATTTGACTATTTCATCTTCATACATGAAGAAGAATGATTATGGTAGTTTTCTTTCCCCTCCAGGGCTTTCCTCTACAGTTTTTCTCTGTGGCCCTTTTCGCATGACATGTGTCATGCGAAAGGGCCTCCAGAGCGTCACGTGATTGCAAGGAGTGTTTCAGATGACATCCTTGCAATTGCGCAACACTGCCGGGGCCAACAGGTGCTGATTGCGCAATATATCATTTTCGGCTTTTGGCTGAAAATGATGCAAGATCACACATTGCTCCGGGGCCCCACATGCACTTACCATCCATGCGGAGCCTTTGGAGCCACAGCCCTCGTGCTTCCTCTCCCAGTGCAGCCGGGGAAAATACCTGGCTGTGCTGCAAAAGGAAGAGGTGGAGCTCTCATAATGGCTGCTGGCCGGCAGGCAGCTGATGTGGAAAAGGAGCAGAGGGGATGTGAGTGCCTCACGAAAGAGGCTGCTCGCATGATCCCCACGTAACCACACCAGATGGAAGTAAGCTGCGGAAAGGGCCTGTATTTGGATGTCCTGAAGGGTTGTAGAGTAATCACTCTGCAGAGAAAAACAGAAGAGAGAACAATTCCTCTATTAACTGAGCAGAAAACAGGTTTGCTGTGCAGGAATCAATCTGCTCATACATGCTGCTCTTTGATGAATAATTTCTCCACAACGGTTTCAGACATTTGAAATACTGGGAATCCATTCACACTACAAAATTATAGCACCTTTATTCCACTTTAACTGCCAAAGTTCCATTCTATGGATCGTGGAGTCTGCAGTTTAGATAGACATATTCAGAATTCTCAGCCATAGAACTCCAGCATCTTGCAAGATTACAAACTTCAGGATTCCATAGGATGGAAACACAGCAATTAAAGTGGAATAATAGTGCTACAATCTTGTAGCTTGAATAGGCTTCAAAAACAATTGTGTGAAATTCCTGTTGGAATATTCTTCATCACAGGGTTCCAACCATTGAGAAACTTGTCTTTTGACCTTGCAACAAATATTTACAAATGTTTTTCCATCCCTACTGCAGGGTACAATTAGTCATTTCAGGCCATTCCTCCTGGCTGTTTTTAGACCCTCTGGAGGGGTCTTTTTTCAAAGCCAGTAGTGACCAAAATGCATCTTCCACAAGATCACTTTCCCAACCAAGCTGAAAAACAGGTAGTGGGTTCAAAATAGACAATAATACCACCATAGGGTTCTGCACGCACACTTGGCCATTTTTGCCTACCCCACTGAGTTTGGAAGTTGCAGTGAGCCTTGGCATCCCTTGGGTATAGAAACTTGTCAAAACAGCCTGTTTGCCTGCTTGATAAGGCAAAGCAAATGAAGTAAGAAGAGATAGCTTAGCTCTGCACACATCCACAGTGGCATCATCCAGGGCAATTCTGGGATACTTACAAGCAGTGGAAAAAGTAGCTGCCAGTGCCTCACATTATCTGATGCACAAGAGACAAGCAATCCCTGAGAGATGGGGAAATGGGCACACAGTCAGACCGCTGTGCTTTTACTGGGGGTGTAGCATAGCACAACAGCACAGAAAAGAATTCATCATAGGAATCTGCCTTATAATTAGGACCTTATAATGGCCCAGTTTAGTCTTCAACAGCTCAGTCCATAACAGCAAAGTTTCAAATAGGATATTTCCGCCGCACTCCAATCCTGTCTGGTGATGACAGGAATTGAACCTGGAACTTTCAATGTACAGAATATTGGCTCTCCCACCAAGCTACAGCCCTAAGGTAGGAGACGAACAAGTTGGCCAGTTCTCTACTGAAAGGAAAAAGAAATGAAAATGCACCACATGGCTCTATCCACATGCATGAATCTGATTCCAAAGTGAATGTTTTCAATACAGTCTCCTTCCACCCACATTACAGCCTAGGCAAAGCCTGTGCCAGCTGCTCTTCAGTGCCAGGAAAGCACTTGCCAACTCCTGAATAGGCCTTTGGATGATGGGCTGGGCCTTGGCACATATACAAATCTAGCAGTTCTTCATATCTTCTGATTTTGCATCTGTATTCAATCCGTTATGCCTCATCTCCTGCAAATCCTCCCAAGAAAGCAGTTATTCACATCACTTGCAGCTCATCCTGTGCACATCTATGTAACTTTTACATAGTGATATTACTAGTATTATGCATGGTGCTACAGGTCTGGTATTCTACAACTTGATACCATGGCATTCAAGGATGGGTACAGTGGAGATAAGCCAACTGTAAATCATACTACATATACAGAGAAAAATTCATTTGACAAACATGCTTATGTTTCCCTATAACTGATAGAAACAAAATGGCCAGTGCACGCTGGCACAGACTAGTAATGTTTCTCTAATACTGTAACCTTATAACACTTTCATACAATTTTAGGAGACAGTAAAATATCAGTTTATGTTAAATGTATGTGGGCTTTGTAGCTTTTTCACCACTCTCAGTTTTTGCTGGCCTTCCTTTTGACTTTAATGACTGAAATCCCATTGGTAAATTACAATAGTGTAAGTCAGACTTACATCATTACAATTAACTTTTTTTGTTCATTGCAGAAGTCAGAATTCTTTACTGACTGTGCAATGAAAAACATCTCTCTAAAACCCATGTTTCAGGCAATGCAGTCCCTGCAATATGGCCATTTCTATGTTGCTGAAGAACAGGAGGATCAACGGAGAAGCATCAAGCTGTTTTCCTGTAGCTGGATGCACTGTAAAGACATTTTCTGCAAAGTCCTCCTGAGGAACCTTGGAGGTCCCTGAAGATGCTGTTGGAGTGGGTCAGGAGAATAGCTGGATGTGGCTCCACTGATTCCCTCCCTCCACTAATCTCCAAAGATGCAGAAATGGTTGTGTTGTGGAGGCTGTTTTTACTTGAAAGATGGGCTCTGGGAAAGTAGTATCAGGAAACATCACTACCGAGACATCACTACATTCTGCATGCATACCTCCCGAAGCGGGGGTCCAGCCTCTATTTACAAACTGTTTAAGGAATTTGCAAGCTTTCTATTTACATTTTTGTACACTTCTATGTGCAGAAGATTTTTTTAAAAATGCATTTATTCCTGAAAATATTATAAATCAGTGTGTGTGTGTGTATGTGTGTGTGTGTGTGTGCGCTTCTCCACCACTTTAATGTGAATGCTTCCAATAACTGTGTGAAAAATATGCCATAATTAATTCATAAGAACCACTTTTGAAATAATTATAAGAGCTTCTATTTTGAGGCTGGTAGGAGCAACAGTGAAGCAAAGGTAAAAAGAGAGAGAGAGAGAGAGAGAGAGAGAGAGGAGAACATTTAATTATGCATCCAATTATGACCCCAGATAACCTCAGCATCTTTCCCTTGCCTAGCAACCATGCTATATTAATCTAATGAAATGTTACAACAAGCATTACACCAATCTATGAGGCATGCTGTTTTTGTTTTCGTATTAAATTTCCTCAAGCTTCAGGTTGATTCTTCATTTAACTTGAATTAATTCCACTGTAGATGGAGTGGGGGAACTATGAAAGGAAATGAATGCAAAAGATCATCATCCTGGTGTTAACTTGGGTAGCAAGATCCATGGAGGAAAGAGTGCCAAAAGCCAGATGTGAAGGTGATTCATTCAGCAAAGGCAGAGTTGGAGAATGCCAGCGTAGTACTCAGAGATTCAGTGGGCAGAGAACAGAAAGTGGGGATTATAAATATTTTAACTGGAGTGGGAGGGAGGAACCACTTGAAGAACTATTGTGACTGAAAGATGGTCCTCTCAGAATACTAAGATATGTGCACCCATATTGATCTAGCAATTAAGGCAATTTTTATGATGGAATGTCATAAGGACTCATTATTGACATTTCCATTTGACCTGACTAGTCCATAAAATGAAAAGAGATGGTCTTTTCTTTTCTGGCTTTCACATTATCATTTCAGGATACTTAGTGCAAATACAGTCAGTGGAAGAGTTCTAAGCCTGGCTCTGTACATATTTAAGTTCCAGAGTCAGCAAGACAAAGTGATTTAGCTGCTATACTAGGACTCCAGGAGGCCATGGTTCAATTCCCTGTTTACCTATGGAAACCCACTTGGGTGACCTTGACCAAGTCATGCTCTCTCAGCCTCAGAGGAAGGCAATTTCAAACCCTCCCTTGAACAAATCTTGCAAAAAACAAAACAAAACATGATAGGTTAGCTTAAGAGTCACACAAAGCAAAACAAGTTCCACAAAATGGGAATGTATTAAAATATATGGGCTGAGTCCAATTAGGGCACAAACTTTGTTTGCGCATGTGGTTGGACATTTGAGTTGCTGATACAAGAAGGTATTCAAGACCTGCCCAGGTATAGAGCAGTGGTAGGCAGGACATAACAGCTTTTTTGGGGGGGGGGAATAGAGAGAGGGAGAAGGAATTGGCTGTTAGCCACACACTCCCTGACAAAGCTGGCTCTCTCCAGAGCTGTCTATTGCCTCAGTGCCAAACTTCAAGGGGATCCTTCAAGGCACAAGATTAGGAGAGAGGTGACTTGGGAAGCTGCCTGTCAAAAAGGCACAGGTGTGTTTGCCAAAGGCACTCTTTCCACAGTGCTTGTGTCTGACCCACCAAAACTCAGAACTGAAGCAACTGGCAAATATAGACTGAGCTGCCTTCTGTGGGGAAGCGTATGTCAGGCAATCTTTATATTGGTGGAAAGTCACACACCGTGAAAACATAATAGGATCTTGGCCAATATATCTCCATATGATTCTCCCCTTTGCAATTATTAGCAGCTTTGGTAGGAGAGGGAGGTGGCAATTTAAGTTTGGAAAATGAGATGGGGTAAAACATTTCCAACCTTGTAGCACAGTTATAAATCCTACCTGTCCTCAAGGCTGTTCTTGGAAAATAAAAAAGATTGAGGGAGTTACAAACAGAGAACCAGGAGTTTTATTTGCTCTACCATTTTAAGAGAAACACCCCAAGCTAATATTTATATTTCACAAGCTAATTTGTGGGTTGGAATATAATCATCCTTTGCAACATTTTTTTTTTTTTTTTTGGTGCAGGGGACATAGCTGCAGTAGTGTGTTTCTGCAAAAGCAGTATGGATCTATAAAAGCTAACAGGTGTTATTTGGCAGAGGATTTTGTGGCCTCCAGCTGATTACAGTTATGATTATTACCCCATCATTTTTCTAAAATTGGGATTCAAGGTGGCTTACAGTTTAAAACAAGAACAATATAGCTCAAAACACACAAAAAATGAATGCTAAGATGAAATTGAATGACTCATAATATTGAAACAATTTAAACATATACTTAAAAAGATAAAAAGCAATTAAAAGATGATGTATTGTTTTAAACTGAACTGTTTAAATTGCTTTTTAAAACAATACAGCACCCTTTTAAAAGCCTGTTCTTTAAAAACTTGCTGTTTTCAAAGCCTCCCAGAATAGAAAACTCTTTGCTTGCCAACAGAAGGACGGTGAAGAGAGACCCATTCTGACTTCCTTGGGAAGAGAGATCCAGAGTTTAAGGGCAGCCAATAAGAAGACTCTCGCCATTTGTGCACTACAATCTTATAGTGCTATTGTTCCACTTTCAATATCCTATGGAATCCTGGGGTTTGCTGTATAGGAAGGGGCCTGTAGAATTTTCAGCCAGTGAGCTCTTTGGCCTCAGTAAACTACAAACCCCAGAATTCCACAAGAAGTTGAAAGTGGAATAATAGCACTACGACAGTGTAGTGTGGAAATGACTTCTGTCTTAAGTCACCACCAATCATACCTGTGAAGGTAGGGGGACTGACAGAAGGGTCTCTTTGAGGATCTCAAGGAGCAGGGAGGTTCATATAGTGAGAGGGGAGGGAGATATGGTCAGCCAGATTGCCTGGACCTAAGCCTACTTCATAAGGTGCTCTTCATTGGTTGCATGTAACCATGTGGGTGGCAATCCATGAAAGCTTGAGTTATGTAAAACATGGCAGATTTTAAGGTGCCACTAGACTCTTTAGCCATCTATTGGATCTGTCTTTCATTCAGTATTGTAATGCAAGCCCCCTCTCAAAAACTGTATCATTGAATTAGGAAAAGATGAGAATAAAAAGACAAGTCTGTAGCCCGTGAATGCTTATGCTGAAATAAATTGATTGGCTATAAAGATGTCACAAGAATATTGTTTCCTTCCCTTTTTATACTGAAACAGACTAACATGGATACCACTTTGCAGATTGATGTCTGCTGTAGGAAAATTTATGTATGAAAATAAATATGGATTTTTCAAGTGGCTTTAAAGAAAATATGCTCAAAATGATGGGGCACTGGGACAGAACTGACTTATTGAATATTTCTAAAACTGCCATGGGCCAGATACATCTCTGCCCTTATGTAACAGATACTGAAACTGCTTAGGTATCTTAAAAGAGGTGCACAGAAATTCTACTCAAGGTATTAACTCCAAAGGATTGCTCACTAAATTCAGCTGACAATCTCTCCAATGGATTTAATGATCTTGGATTTGTAGCAAACGATGCTAGTTTAACCTGAATGTATTCATTTTCTGTAGTTATATCTTCACTGTTGGTTGGCTGGTAAAAATGAAACTCACCAGAAGTGTCTCCAATATAGCTTTCAGAGCTATCATTTCTCTTGTGTCACATGAAACAGAAAGCCTAGAAAGTGCATCTGTCAAGGAAGATGGCACCTTTTTTTTTACTGATCTCAGCAATGAAAAACTGGAAAATTGCAGTTAAAACCCGACTGACCCTGTTCTGTGATATAAAATTCAAGCAACTGAAGGGGGACTAGTATAGTTCAGAAGTGGATCAAAGACACTTCTGAACCCTTTTGAATCCCCCTGTGTAGAAGTGACCTAAATGTTTCTGTTTCAAGCCTTCCCAGATACCATAGACAGACAGACAGACAAAAGATCGATTTCAATAGAAGCCTCCTGGTAAACAGCAGATTTTATTGTAAGCTGTAAGGAGTGCTGTAAATGAAGGAGCAATTTTTAGTTACTCTAAATTGATTGTATACATTGGACATTTTTTTATTTTTTTAAATTAGGAGTTGTTTATTGTATGGTGAGACTGATACAACTTTCTGAAATGCAAGCTCTTATTTTAACACCATATTTCTTATATTCAAGGAGACAGAGATATAGTCATTTTGTAACAGTAGGAAGGTTTCCATCTAAAATGATTTTTACAGGATTTTTTTCTGCATTCCAATACAGGTATTACCAGAAATGCTTGCAGAGCATATGTGCAAACGTATATATTTTCTGAGTATACACACCTGTAAGGGATTTTTTGATCTTGGTAGTATGCCTAAAACAGATTAGGGTCAGTAACTCACATCCAAACAGAACTATCTAAAGTGAAAATTTATTGAACACATCAGAATCAAAACATAAATAGCTGTGTTGGGAGACAGCAAATAGTCGAGCTTCATAAGGGGCAAACAACAAATGGAGAACCCAGATAACTAGCTAACACAACATAGTTTCTTTTGATTGGGAAACAGTAACTCAGTTGAGCAAACCCAACAAATCTGAGAAAGCTTTGAAATCCAGGTTATCATTATAAGATCTAGAAGTGCTAAAAAGTGCTAGTTTCAAATTATGGGAAGTGGTTTGTGACTTATTGGTCTGAGGTTTAGAGGTGCTGAGAGGAAAAAGAAGAAACAAAGAGAAAGGTTGAAATAAGTAGTTGCATAGGGACATGAGGGTGGGGGGGGCAATTTGGCCAGGACGCCAATGTTCCTGGGGCATCCCAGCCCCCGGTATCCCAGCCCCTAGCCATACCCCCATGTACCCTGGCCACGCCCCCATGCACCGTAGCCATGCCCTCACACACAGTGACCACGCCCCTCATACTGTAGACCCTCCCCCTCCAGCTCCCTTTCCACACACTCCAAGTTCCACTACTGGAAATAAAGGGGTAAGCTCTTTCCTTGAAACACGCATAAGAAAAACACAGTGTGTGTGCGTGTGCATGACAGAAATTATTAGAGATGCAAAATTACCATAAATTTCAAAGCCACTGGGGAAAACGGGGCTTTTTCCTCCAACTTTTTTGTGGAAAAAGTCCAGAAATGTTTTGAAAAATTGAAAAATGCAATATAAGCACAGTTTACAGGTTGAAAGTCATGCAGTTACTTTCGGAACATGAAATATTTTATGTATTATTTGGTCTGGTATAAAAAATTATAATATTTTGTATATGATAATATGCTTTTTCTTACGATTCTTATCTGACTCAGAGGAACTTGGTTAATATGTCCCCTGATTCTTTATACTGCACCAACTGTTCCATCCTAAGCATAAGGCATCTCAGCTCCTCCTCAAGAAAAGCAAATGAAACTCAAGAGTGGTAGTCTCTAGAGTTGGGAAGGTTTTGAGATTTCTATGATGAAGTGGCAATTCCAACCCTGGCCTCCTGGAATTCTAGTCCAACACTCAAATTACTGCAACACACTGGCTCTGGGTAGTATTTTTCTATGATCTTCCTTTAAGGCTGACTTAGAGACCAGAGGAAGATGATTTTTCCAGCCATTGGTTTAACCTTTCTGTCTTCCCTGACAAGAGTCCAGCCATTTCCACAATGCACATACGTATTGGTCTAACTAGAAGTGTTGCTCAACTACAAGCCAGTCTTAGTAATACAGACCTAAGTATGCTTCAAGTCATTTAAATAGGTTTCAGAGTCAGGTTCTTCCATGCATATGTTTCACACACACACACACACACATTTTAATTCAAATGACACAAACACCAACTAACATTTTAAACATATAGTAAAATCAAAACACAATACTGAAACTGTAAACTAAAAAAAGCATTGAACACTAACTCCATAGAACACTAACTTGCTAATTAAAAACTAGCCTACTAAAATACAAAACAGTTCTTCTCCAACCCCTATCCCCATCTAATGAGGAGGAGAAAAGAAGGAAAGACAGAAAAAACATTATTCTACCATTACAGATCCACCTAAGCAAATGACTAGTAACTATGTTCACAAATTATTGCATCATTTAATTTCTTATTGCTAAAAAAGTCCATAAAACAGTTTCCAGTCTTTAAAAAAAAAATCTTCTATTGGTTAGGCTTCAGAGTGTTTTGACATGGCAAATACCTCCTCTGTTCAGTCCTCTTCTTTGCTCTGTTACAAGAACTTTTATTTTAACACAAAAGCACAGGGTGAGATTTCTTATCTCCTTCTTTTTTATCTCAGTGCTTCATTTTTCAGTTTTCAAAATAGGATGGGGGAAAAGAAGAATCTGGCTGGAGAACGTGTTTTACCCACCAAAAGTTAAGAGGGCATTGAAATTCCACCTTCAACACAGGTGTGTCCACCCCTGCTTATAGGATCATTAAAACCCAATGGAAAAACAACACTTTCAGCTCACTCAGAGAGTCTTCAGCCTTATGAAGGGTTAATAAGAATCTACTCAGAGAGATACAGACCTAACCTTGAACTATATCACACACATTCAGCCTATCTTTGATATTCTGAAGACCAATCTCACTTGTTAATAAAACCTTAATGTCTAATCCAGAGTCTTCTAATGAAGCTAGTTACAATTAATATAGCAGCTGACTACGTTCTGTAATTTTTCCACACAGATACACCTAAGGTAACCTGTACTCTGATCTTCTAATAAATTTATTATCATAAAAATAAATGGAGGTAAAATATGATCATCTGATTGACATAATAAAACCAACCTCTGCCCTTAGGCAAGGACCTAGAGCATCTGATTCTGTATTTATTTCATTTCATTTCATTTCATTTCATTTCATTTTTATTTATGTCCCACCTTGTTCTCAACAGGAGATTGTTACCACACTATACACTCCCACTCTGTGGGTTGTGCTGTTTTCATAATTGGATATATTTATGGCTGGAACCCATGTTTGAAAGAATGCTGGCTATAAGCATGTTGCCAGGTCACAATGACCTCAGACATGATCAGGTCATAAGTTCATAGAGGGTTAGGTAGGAAAGCCCAGTGCTGGTGGGTTTGTAATAACCCTTTCAAAAACTGCAAGCTACAAGCGTGCCTCAAAACAACAGAAGACTAAACTGCCCAGGTGAAGCAATCAGGGATTCTACTATGAGCATGTCCTATGGAGACTTCTGTTCACATTGAGAGATTGTCAAGAATCCTATCAATATTTTGTCACCCAGAGTTAAGACAATCAACCCATTCTGGACTCCTATGTCAACCCTGTGAGAAAACCATTGCCTCTTTGTGCACACATTCACCTTCAGGGCAGGAAATAAGATATAAAACCCCCAGCTCCAACCCCAGTAAATTGTAGTACTTGGACATAATACATAGTACTGAGACCTCTGCCTGTTCTTGCTACCCTCAAATGGCTGTCTGAGCCACCCTGCTTTGACCTTCTGCTTCAAGATTGGTAACTAACACCCTTTCTACCCAATCTCTCTCTGCTCAACCTTTCATGCCTCATTTTCCAATAGCCTTGTGTGGATCTTGAGAGTGTCTGATTTCTTGTTTGTTAAATTCAAATAAAATACTCTATTTGACTTTTAACTGGAGTCCTTTCTACAGTTAATACTGGTATATACAGGTGAAGAGATCCTGCCATTATCCTCCTCCCACAAGCCTCCTTTGTGCTATAACACCCCAAATTCTAAGGAGAAGCTGGCATTGCAGATGGACCTCAAAAGTTTCCCACCTCATAGGGTAACAAGATCCAAGGTGGACACAAAACATGATAAATATAACACCAAATAAAGCTAAAAAACAGTAATTATAATATAATTTTTTAAAAAATTAATTACAAATACTCCAGATGTCATCTGATCTTGGAGGCTAAGCAGTATTTGGCCTAGTTGGATGGGGGGCCGCCAAGGTGCTGTAGGCTATATTCAGAGGAAGGTGATAGCAAACCACTGCATGAGAAAACTCCAAGAAAATTATAGGATCACCATATTTGTCAGGCAACCTGATGGCATATAATACCATTATTCCTATGGAAAACTTGTCATGAGTTGCAGAACAAATCCTTCAAGCTCAGTGAAGGTAGACAGGACAAATCTCTATTAGAACAAAGCAGAAGCTGTCCTCTCATTACCAAAGTGAGGAAACTACTTTAGGTGGCAGGTGCTGACACTGCAGCAGTGACTCCCAGCTGTTTCTCCTGAGCTGCTTGACCATTCACCTCACTTGGAAGACACAGGTATGAGTGTCATATAGCCTACCCTGCCTTAAAGTGTGTTGAAGATCTCTGAACTAGCTTGTTGCTTTTCAAGTGTTTGAAGGATCTTATTCCATTGCACAAGCTAAAGATAAATTTCAGTCAGCTTGTGCACATAGAGTCAGGGAGTGAGGATGATGTCTTCTTGTCTTTGCTTCAATCAGTAAACTTCTTAGGATGGCTCTGACCAGAAAAATCAGATTGCGGACAAAATACTCAAGGAGCTGTGCTTCACCATGGTTAACAAACAGTACAGGTATATTAGCACCATTTTGCAGAAGTTGGCTTCTTTTCCCCAGGACTTTGTTTTGCTGGACAATCCAGTTTGAGTCCAGCTTCCACACGGGGGAAAAACATGGGGTAACACGGGATAGGATGACCTCACCTGGAGATCGTCTACACCGTGGGGTGCACTACGGTGGTTAGAAATGTGGAGTTGCCCCATCTCAAATCGCCCTCGCGCGGCCACGGGAGTGGCACCATGTGTTTTATAAAAACCACATTTCATGTGGTCTTTGTGAAACACGCGCGCACTAGCCCGTTGCAGCACCCCATGGGGAATTGCAGGCGTGCAAGCGCGTCCCTGCAGAGCTGCCCAGGGGCGGGCTTCCAGCTGGCACACTTCCCTGATTGGCAGAGAGCTGCCAGAAGCCACCAGCTGCCATTTTGGGTGCCACCAGGTGCCGCTGGGCACCGCTGGACGCCGCCGCCATGTAGAGCGGCGAACGCGCACTGCTCCCCGCAGCGACGGATCGAGGTAAGCTCCGTTCCTGCATGCGTCAGCCCGTTTCCCCGCATTTCACGCCCCCCACCGTGTGGAAAGGACCTAAGAGTTCATTCACATAACACTGGATGGAACAATGTGATTGTTTATATCAGAGAGATGCTAACAGTAGATGGGCAAATCCAAGGGTCCTAAATTTCTTATTATGTTTATTTCTATCTTTAAATTGGACTTTAACTAGACAGCCTTCAAATGGAGAATCATTGTCTATAAAGTAGGACACATGGACATATCCTCTGACTCCCCTATCTATTAGGCAGGTCTGAAAATAAGACTTTGGGCATAAGGGGGGGGAAAAGAACCCTTTCCTACAAATTTCTGTGGAATGCTGAACTGACTCATAGACGTGAAGACTCACAATGTCTTCATTTGAAGTACATTCTGCTTTTGTAGAACATTTAAATTGAAAATAAACATTAAATGGAGCAAATGATGCATATGACTAGCTAATCTCTTCTCCACTATATAAATATTTAAGAAAGAATCACTGGTATGTATGACATGAATCTGAACCAAGGAAATACATATACTGATCATCAAAGTTCAAACTAATTACCCTCAAAAAACAGACCAATACTGTAAGTCTAAAGGTAATAGAAGTAAAATTTCGTCCCACAAAATCATTAGGAGCCAAAACTTACGGTGATTAATATCCCCATTGTTATATTTCAAAGTTTCTATTTTTGCATTATACTTTTCAACCAGCTTTCAAAATCCTGATTAGAAGAAATGATTTCTTGAGCTGCATGCATGAATCATTGAATGTCATCCACAGCGATGACAGTCACTGACTTCCCTGGATTGCGTGCATGTGTTTGAGTGCTTGTTAAATCTGTTGGCCAGATGCTAACCAGAGGTGTAAGCAGTAATTTTGCAACTGCACACATGGCTCCAAGAAGTGTCTGAAAATGCAAATAGTGGTGTTGATCCAGTTCTAACTGTTCCCATCTCCACCAGGCACAGTGAAGCAATGAACCCCACTTGCCCAGTCAAGACCAAGCTACTCCAAAATACTTTGCATTGCAACAAGGATAGCTCACCACAACATATTCTTCTTGGGAAAGTTCACTTTCACTGCTGCTACTACAGAGGTTACAGTTAAGCTCAGAAGGCACCTGTACTACCATGAATGACAGTACACCCTTCCTACTCTCTATGTCCTCCCACCCCTTTATTCTATAAAAGTCTCATTGTACAATATATACACAGTGCTCCGGGTGAAGAAGAACACAATTAGAACTGGTTCATTAATATGGATAAATGCAGTTGCCTGCATTTTTGGACTCTCCTAGGGGACCTAACGGGGTGATTCTCAAGTTTGCCTGCACTTCAGACTTTACCCCATCATACTACCTACCTCCTGCAAATCTAATCCCTTTGCTCTAAAAATACAGTGCTCCCCATTTGCTATTCTTCTTTTCATCCCTGCCAGAGTTCCACTTTGTGCAATGAGTCTCATAGCACTCTGTTGTCCGTTGTGCAATGGATCCCGTAGCACACTGGTGTTTATTGCTCATGTGATCCATGTTGCAACAGCCAAATACCTGGCTCTATTTGCACAATGGTCCTGGAGAGGTAGCTATGTCTCTGCTCCTCTGCTGAGAATATAAGCATTGCATGACATCACAATTCACCATTATGTGATTTTAAGTTAGTTTATGATGATGTTATTACCTAACTAGCCAGAGAGTGGGGTACATGCACTTAGAATTATTCCATAGCCACTTGGATCGAAAAGTGTTTTAATGGCCCATCTAAAGCTAAAGAAAGAAGGGACTAGTCTCTCCTCCTTTGTAAGAAACTTTGACAAGCAAGGTGCCACTGTTTTACTTCCTTGAGCTACAAACACAGTCCCAAGCGTTTAAACAATTTACAATTTTAAATCAGACTTTGCTTTAAACTGCTATAACACAACATGTTTTATAGCAATTCTAGTGCATATACAGTCCTTCCTCCACATTTGCAGGTTTGATCTTTGCATATTTGATTATTCATGAGGTACGTATGTGTTTCCCCCCACCATTCTCCTCCTCCCATTCCTTTGCATTTTGCCAGGCACAGAGAAGGAAAGCAAGTACCCGGACAAAAGGCAAGGAAATAGAAGTGGAGGCAAACCTTCCTTCTTCCATACAGAGCTCCCCCTTCCATTTCCTTGCCTCTGGCCCCAGTAGTGAGAACTCATACTGAGGCAAAAGGCAAGGGAAAGGTGGGGTGAAGGCATGCGTAGGCCATCTTTCTCCCCTCTGGAGCTCCCCCTCCTATTCCCTTGCTTCTGGGCCAGGTGGACATATAACAAGGGAAAAGGCAATGGAATGGGGGGAAGTGAAGCTTGAGTGTGCCTTCCTTCTTACGTCCAGAATTCTCTCATCCCATTACCTTGTGTCTGGCCCTGGCATGCAAAAGGCAAGGGAATGGGATGGGAAATGGTGTGTGTGTGTGGGGGGGGGGTTATTTATGTTTTCTCCACTTTTCCAGGGGTTCTGTGCCCTGAACCATTACAAAAGTGGAGGAGCCACTGTACAATTATCAGATGTTCCATGCATACCACAAATCACAGTGTGGAGCTTCTTGTAGAAATCTTGCTCCTTAGCTGTTATTGTGGGCTACTTCAAATCCCTAAACATGCACACAACAAACAATACAATGGCCATTTCCACACGATGATGCTCTTCCACTTTATCTCACTGCAGTCCCAGATCCAGAAAGCTCAGCAAGGCCCCCTCTGCACCCGCTTGGTCTATGTGGAAGAGAACACAATGGCGCCACATCTTTCTTCCATATAGCAGCTGGGCTTTTTCCATTGCTGCGCTATGGAAGGAAGTGTCACCAATGCGCTTCTGCAGCTTCTGCATGGCCGGAAATGATGGGAGCACCGTAAAATCGCAGATGCAAAACAGATTTTTTCCCGTTTTGTGAAAACTGCTTGAGCACGACGCTCCACAACAGGATGGCAGCAGGATGGTGATGACGTCATGCAGAAGCGCGACCTGCCGACCGCTGCCATCCTGTGGCAGAAACAAGACAGTGACGTCATGCAGAAGGGGCCAATGTCTGCTATAAAGAATTAACCCTTCTATTCCTTCCAAAATTTGTACAGTAGAATTATATTGTGTAAATCCAAATGACAAAGGCTGAATTCTCATCCCTGACAAACATTTTTCCTCTCTTCTCCAGCAGTTTCTCTCCATTTCTTTCTAAAATGAACCAGCAAGTAGCACCTCTTCTTCAGGATCTTCCCATCGATTGGGCCAAACCAATAATTCATAGAGATTACACCACCACAAAGAAGATCTTAACCTATATTTAACCTATGTTTCTACCAACCTAGCCTATCTTAGGCCCCTTTCACACCTTACCTTTTCCCAGTGCTGGGCTGCTCGGCTCGCCCATGAAGGCTTGGGAGGAACGCTGTCGCATCCCTCCTGCTTCCTTGTTGTGTGAATGCCCCGCCTCTTCCATTTGCAGTGCAGCCTGGGACCTTGCAGGCTGCATTGAGGAGAGGACACGCGACTGGCCCGGCTCCGGAGGCTCCACATGCCAGGTAAGTGCGTGCGGGGCCCCGGGGCGATGCGTGACCGCACATCATTTTCGGCTTTAAGTCGAAAATAAAAAAATGCGTGCATGGTCCGCGTTAGGTTCTTAGCATCACGTAAATGTGAGTGCGTCATGTGGACTGCTCCTCACATTTACGTGACACTCAAGGGGCCCCTTTGCTTCGGAAATGCCATGCGAAAAGGGCCTTAGTGTTTGATAGAGCTTGGAAAAGCGACCTTTGCAACTATAAGTCAAAAAAAGTAACTTTTCCAGACTCATGGTGGGACATACAACCCCCTCTCCTTTTTAATATTCAGATGGTTTCAAATAGGAGAAGGCAGTTTACCACATCTCCTGACTCCAAAATGTTTGCCCTTTCTAACCTTGAACTATTTT
Organism: Iguana delicatissima; assembly: GCA_948472985.1. Taxonomy (NCBI): domain Eukaryota; kingdom Metazoa; phylum Chordata; class Lepidosauria; order Squamata; family Iguanidae; genus Iguana; species Iguana delicatissima. The sequence continues at coordinate 250,411 of CAOKZL010000661.1, forward strand.
GGGATCAGGGGTTGATGTTATATGCAATGGCAACCAGGAATGTAAGTCTAAAAACCAGCCAAGCTATATATGCAATGTAAGAGTGTGAGAATTTGCTCAAGAAACATTTTAATAATCCTCTTCTGTGGGAAGGGGAAATTTCCAGCAGCCGCCAGCAATGCAAGCTGTATTTAGTAGTATAATAACATGTTTCTTGCTATGGCAATATAGTGATATACTCTGGCAGAGAAAACATAAAAATATTTATCTGCCACCATAATTTTGGGAAGACACTGGCAAGGGAATATGTAGGAACTCAAGGGAGGAAAGCAGAAACATAGCAAAAAGAGGCACTGTATTTTTAAAGCAAAGAGATTTGCTTTGAAGAAAGTAGGCAGTGGTATGGAGGTAACATCTGAAATGCAGGCAAACATGCTGTTAGGTACCCAAGAGGAGTCCAAAACTGCAGGCAACTGTGTTGATTCATACTAATAAGCTAGTTCTAATAGCAGTAATCTGTGCCAGGAGCAAGCCTTTTGTAAATCTAATGGACCTTTGTTGCCCATTCAAGACCAAACCAACCCCAAAATGCTTTGAAAATACAATGATTTCTAATGAGAAAAATCACATTCCTCATAGCAACTGTGAGAACTGCAGCTCAGCCATGGCAAACTGGGGATTCCAGAAGTTGTAGTCCAACAAAGAATTTTTTATGAAATCTCCATAGCAATCCTTCAGATAGCCAGGTTCCAGGCTACAAGAAATATTCCTCCAATATAAACAGAGGTCGCTTATGGTCATATTGGTTTCTCTTCTGATTTAGCCTTCATGTTTGATTTGGAAGATGCAAGGGTTCATAGAGATCCAAAGGACGTCCAAAGAAATGGATAGAGAAATACAGTCAATGGGTCTGAAACCTATCAATAGTTCCAACTAGAGTAAACCCATGGAATCAGCTGTTGAATGCTAAGTCGACATTTATGTAAACTCCATTGATCCAATGGGTCTGTTCTAACTGGGACTACCAGTTGATACCTGTAACTTGTTCTGTGTCTAAATGTCAGTTTTCAAAGTTGATTAAATCATGGTCAAAATATTATTTGTAGTGCTGGATCTGCAGTGTAGTTCTGATATGACACAGTGTTCTCAGAAAGTACTCCAAGGTAGCTGTGGGTGAAGGTTTCTTTTCTTTTTGTAACAGTAATCATTATTTCTCTTTTTACCTTTCCCAATCTATTGTTGCAACAGGATTCCTGCCTCATCACACTTTTTATAGACAACAATATTGACACAAATATATTGCACTCAGAGGCTTAACTGACAAGAAGCCAGCTAGAAAATCTATTCCAAATGATATAGTAATGGACACTTATCCTTTCTGAAAGAGCAGGAAAGGAATAAAGCACTACTTTTCTCCCCAAATTCAACCTGACATTTTTTTCCTTCCTTTGAAAATATGTCAGAAGGGAATACACTGACTTGTTCCCAGAGAGCACCTCAACCTGCCTAGAAACCTATTTTTTAACAAGGAGAAAGAAATCAAACTACAAAATTGGTATGTTTTTTCCTTCCTGTTTTCAAGCACAGGATAGAGATTCTTTGCTGTACCCTTATTAAGTGAAAAGATGTAAGATTTCTTTCTAGGCCCATCATTCACTTTGATATTTTCATTTTTGCCCCATCTCATTTCAAATGTACTATGTAATAATATTTCTGAAACACAAAAACAAAGAGATCAGGCCAGTCAATGAAGGCAGACACATGCTAGAGTTGGATGAGTGGCTAGGTGGAACAGACAGACCAGAAATACTAGACTCATGTAATAGCAATCTCCCATGGCAAAGCCATGCACATTGACCTCTTCTCAGCAAAAAGTGTGTATAGCGGGGTGGAGAGGACCTACAGGTGTGGACACTGGCACCTGATAGCTTCTCATGTTTGAAATTTTAATCTGAACTTTAAAGGAGCTAGCAAAAGTGCTAGATCCTACTCTTCAAAATTGATTCAGCACTTTAGATAACTCATTTAAAGTTCAGATCAATCATTTAAAGTTCAAACTAAAATCTAGAGCAGATTCACTGCTCCTTTGACATGGAAGTGCCCAGTCACCGCTATACATTGATATAGGCTTCTGGACACACAGCGAAGAGCTCCTCTACACAGAAGAACTAAGGCTTAATTAGGACAATATAGAGAAGGTTTTATATGCACGAAATCCCATGGATCCATTGCATTACAATCTAAGATGGAATGCAACCATAAATCCAAGTAGGATTCCTACTTGGTAGCTAAAACAGATTTTACTTTAACAATGTAACTAATGCTTATGTCTTTCTTTGGGTCTTTTCACACAGCATTTGCCATGCAAAAGAGGGCCTGGAGCGTCGTGTGATTGCAAGAGCGATCTGTATGATGCACTCACAATCGTGTGATGCTCCAGGGGCTTGCAGGGGCCGATTGCGCACCTTTTCATTTTTGGCTTGAAGCCAAAAATGATGGGCAATCGCACATTGCTCCTGGGCCCCACGTGCACTTACCGGGCATGCGGAGTCTCTGGAGCTGGACCAGTCATGCTTCCTGCCCCATTGCAGCCTGGGAAGGTCCCAGGCTGCACTGCGGAAGGAAGAGGTGGAGCTCTCGCGCGAACAGGCAGCTCACGCAGAGCTGAAGCAGCAGGGAAGGGAGAGCCTTTTGGCAGAGGCTGCTCACATGATCCCAGCGCTGGAACAAGGTAAGGTGCGGAAAGGGCCTTTGTGTTACTTTAGAATGAGTGTTGGAAACCTGTTCAGACAATATCGGAGATGCCCCAGGATTCCTTTCCACCTGATGTGGTCTGATCTGGCTTCCCAACACAACCATCCTGTGATGAATTGTGCTTGCAATTTCTATAGAAAAAGAGTGCTACATAAAGCAATTGGATCACTGTTCTGCAAAAATAACAATAGTGCTCTGTAATTTAACATCTAGTGTATTGGGTACCGTACTGGTACACCTGATGGGAACATAGAAGAGGGTCTTCTCAGGGGCTGTTCCCAGACTGTGGAACACCTTTTCTAGAGACGTTAGTTGGCTACCCTCCTTCCTATCTTTTATTTCAGCCGGTCATCAAGGGCTAATTGATCTGGAGGAAAAGAGCTTTTCAGAAAGCGTTGTACTGTTTATTTATTGCTTTCTTTTAAAGGGAGGACACTTTTTACCTGTTTTTTTTTTCTTTTTAATGGGGATGTTTTTAATTTCCCCCCCCTTCTTTTGCTGGTTTAACTATATATTAAAATTTTTAATCTGTGAATTTTTAGTTGTATCTAACTTTTGTAAGTCACTTAGAGTGCCAGACTATGTAGTAGTAGTAGTAGTAGTAGAAGTACAGTAGTAGTAATAACAATAACAATAATAACAATAATGCAAAATAGAAATAAGAGCCAAGAGCGTCCATCACAGATTGTTGCTACAATGATGTAACTATAATAATACAGCTACATTTCCTGATGGTATCTCCTCAGAAAACCTACCTTAGAAGCCATTTACCTGTCCCCCTCCGAAAAGAAAAATCTCTGAGGCAGTTCTCCAGCTCCTTGGGGAGTCCTTTGTGTAAGGCCTTCATGGCTTAAAATATAGATTCTGGGAGGCACTTTTGTTCATTATTTTCATTTGTGTAAATATGAATTGATGTAATTATTATGTCATAAATTGGTTCCCAGCCTGAGACAGCTGGCATAGTGTAGTGGTTTGCGTGTTGGATTAGAATACTGAGAGACCGGGGTTCAAATCTCTGCTTGACAATGAAAATCCACATTGTGACCTTGGGCAAGTCACACTCAGCCTCAGAAAAAAGCAAGGGCAATCTCCCTGAGGTAGAGTAATGTAGTCATCTCAGGCAGCAGGTTCTGAGGATCAGAGAATATACTCTGTCACAGAGAGCTTAGAAAGTTACTTTTAAGATGAATGAATATGAGCTATCCATAACCGAGCAGTGATAAGTTGATGATATGCTGTCAGAGCACCATCCTACCATTTCTCAGGCCCTTTTCGCACATTACCTGGTGCCTCTGGTGTTGCGTGAGAATCGTGCAAAAAGCCTCCTCTGGGAGGGAATCACACCCCCTGCGCTTCCCTCTGCATCAGCTCCATGCTGGACGGAAGGAAGCATGATAGCTCCACCCTTCCTTCCGCAGTGCAGCCTGGTACTTTCCCAGGCTGTGCTGGGGGAGGAAGCGCAATGGTTGCGCTTCCTGACGTTCCGCATGCAAGATAAGTGCGGGAGGGATGTGGGAGGAATGCGCAATCACGGATCGTTTTTGGTATAGAGCCGAAAATGATATAATGCACAATTGCTGCAAGATTGCTACAGGAGTTATGTGTGATCGTGAGAATGTCATGTGGAACTGCCCTCATGATTCCGTGTCACTCCCATGGCCATTTCACGTTCAAAGTTGTGTGTGAAAAGGGCCTCAGTGTTGAACTGCCTCAGCATGTCATACCTATTAATTTTAAAAGTAACTTTCCATGCTCTCTAATCTATTCCTTACCCTCTAAGCCAGTGGTTCTCAACCTGTGGGTCCCCAGATGTTTGTGGACTTCAGCTCCCAGAAGCCCCAGCCACTATGGTCAATGCTCAGAACTTCTGGGAGCTGAAGTCCACAAACATCTGGGGACCCACTGGTTGAGAACCACTGCTCTAAGCCAATAGTTCTCAGCTTTTGGTCCCCCAGGTGGTTTGGACTTCAGCATCTTGAAATCCCAGATAACATGGCCAGTGATCAAGAATTCTGAGTGTTCAAGTCCCAAACATCTGAAAGATCAAAGGTTGAGAGCCACCACTCTAAGTTAGCCTGTTGTTGTTAGGTGCAGTTAAGTATGATGTCCTATTTGAAGACTATTCACTGTTTGTAAATAGATGTGAGATCTTTTGATGTAGGGCTGAGTATAAATATTTTAATAATAATAAATAATAAAAAGACTACACCCATATTGAAATTAGGTTCAATAACCAGTCTAATTGGCATTGTACACAAAATAGGAGGAGGAGCCATCTTGTTCTTTGCCTAAGATGTCAAAAGACAAGATGGGCAACTGCTGCAGATAGCAAAGAATAAGTTTTGTGTGGAGCTTTAAAAATCTCTACTTTGTTAGATTTTTATTTTATGCTAGGCATAGGAACATTTCCTGAGATACACATCTACATCTGTGTTTCCTATAAATTTTTAACAGGGCTTCTCCCATGGTTATAGCTTCACTCCATTGCATGTTAAGACTATCCAGGCTTTCTAAACTCACAAAATTTTGGTTAAAAAATCTTTTCAGAGATTCTTCTGGGAGCTGTTTTCTGAAAAACAATACATTTTACTAGAAAGTTGCATCTCTCTTTCTTTTTTATTTTTTCCAGCTGTAAAATGAAACTGGGAGTTGTTCCTTACTTTACAAATAACAGAATGCACTGCCTTAAAAACCCAGAGTAAGCAAAGTTTGGATGTTTACATTTTAAAAAAAAATCTGTGTTTTTTTTGTAGTGTTACTTGTGAGAGTTTCTCATTATGATGTTAAAAGTACCTTGCTGTGTTCACCATTGTATGGCTCATCATGTTTCTGTTACTTCTCTTCCCCTCTTCCAAAAATAAGATAGATAAAGAAAGACTAAAAAAAAAAAACCCTGTCAAAATATCTCTAAAATGCATTAAATGCCCTTGAAAGTTAGTTTGAAAAATAATGGGAAAGCACTAGTCATTTTTCCAGTAAATTAGCTTCATTCACACTTGTTGATTCTAAAATGTGACTTTTCTATAACTTCATTATATATTTTTTAAAAAATGTTATACATAACTATATTACCTATAACTCATTATTTCCAAGTTCTTGAACCAACTGCTTTTGAAGCAATATTGATTCATGATCATTCAGCAGATGAAGATAATGCTTGGGGAGTAACTTTTTTTTTACTACAACTCCCAGAATCCCTTTAGAGATGCTGCAATTTGTAGTCTAAATACATAATTTTTCAAATCAGATTAGATTTGTTGATCTGGCCCAGTATTGCCTACTCTTAATCTCAAGTTCTCAAGATCCTGGCCTTCTTGAATGGAAAAGGCCGGCCATTGAACTTGATGCTTTCTGCATGCAAAACTATCTTTGCCACTAAACTATGAGGTTTCCTCTTGTATTTCAACACCCAAGTCATTCTAAATTGCTTTTCTGGTACCAATAAAACTCCATAAATTGCTAAAGTACATTGGCATTTCCATTTAGATCAAGTTGCTCTGACTTCACTGTTTTAAACATACTCTGGGTGGCCGCCACAGTTTTTCAAAGAGCCATTATATGCATTTCAGAGGATAGGGTGGTACAGTCAATATCTGTGTTTTATTTTTAATGCATAACAGAACTGGTTCATGAAAAGCCTGCCTTGGGAATGGATGTTGGGTGTCATGAAAGAGTAGCAAATTGTTAATCATTTACATTGGATGGCATCCTGTATTGGAGTTACAGATCCATAACCTAGAGTTACAGATTTGTAACTGCTCCACATTTGATAATATTATGTCTTCATGATTGTGGCACTATAAGTGCCACAATCAGAAGCAGTGTTCTTGTTCCAATCTGCACTACAGATCACTGGCAGGAACAGATTGAAAATATTAACCTCCTGAATCCCAGTCACCAGATACCCGTCACTTGGAGTGGCCACTGGATGTTAAGGTGAGGTTTTTTGAGGAAGGGGTGAGGACAGAAGATAATGTAGGATCTCCACCACTGTTGTTATTATATTTTCATTGCCAGACATGAGTAGAAATGCTTGTGAGATTTTCTGCCTCACATGCCAAAATAACTTGATCAGCTTTTGGCATCATGTACCTTTACTTGCAAGAATTGGTGCAAAAGTTTGCTGCTCCTACTCAAAACACAAAAAACAAAAATATTTGGCCAGTCCTGATCCTCAACCATCCTTACAGCTTGGAACTAAGACATTCCAAATAATATAGTTACCTGGAACAAGTTATTCTATTTTTTATTTTGTTTTGTAATATGGGATAGTGAATTTTAAATGCAGTATAACAAGCACTATTGGTGTGATGAAAATGTTTTCTATTGACCTTTTAAAGTTAGTTTTGAAGAACATTCCTAGGCACTTTGACAGCTCTTCTCCAGGTTTTAAGCTATTCTTCTCACTTCTAAGAGGTTATTTGAAAAAAGGAGTGAAAAAGAAATGAAAATGTAATGAGCAAAGCAACAAATAAACCAACAAATGACATTTACACATCATAACCCTTTAACAGCAATGTATCACTTTTCAAACAACATGGCCAAGATTCTGCATTGCATGTGTAGAGCATAACGTTCACCACATTCCCCACATGTAGCTCCACACTTCTCTCCCTCTTTGCAGTTGCTAATCCAGGGTGGGGCAGGCGGGAACTGCTATTGCTGTTAAATTGCCAGGGAAAGGAGAAGGGCTACTGGAAAATAGGGACTATCTCCTCTTATCCCTGCTTCAGTTCTACAGTTCAGTTGCTATTCTTCCTTTCTCTCTGGAGAACTCCAGTGGGGATGGGAGGCAGTTCCCATTGCTTGCTTGCTTCTCTTCCTCCCCCAGCCATTTAACAGCTGTAGCAGTGCCCCCGAGGCTTGGCATCTGCTGGAAGAAAGGTTTGGGATGGAGAACAAGCACTTTTTAAATATAATATTGTAGGTTAAACAACTCTTTCTAAACAACTCAAGGCAACTACACATAAATAAAATTATATTATTATTATTATTATTATTATTATTATTATTAAGTGAAAGGGAAAGTTAACACACCAAAAAAAAAAAAAAAAAAAAAGGAGGATGTTGAAAACATTTGGCAGTTTGCTTTAGGAATGCAGAGCATTCTGTTGTTTCCCAGGCAACTAGCTTTTCTTCCATCCTGTGTGTTAAGTAAGGAGTTTCTTTTCCTTACCATAGAGGAAAGAAGAGAAATGGATTCTTGGGATGTGCATCCTTGGAGTGGAGTGGCTACAAACTATGCAGCCCTACATATGTATTCCTGTCTATAGTCTACCAGATTCCTACTCACTGGTGGTTAATGGCATGGATGAATACATTGGTCATGCATGTCTGAGGTGCATCTCATCCCACAGTAGTGAGATGAACCACTGATCATCTCACCAGTGTGAGATGAGGTAACTACACACCTGGACCCACCCATACATTACACCAAGATAGTAGAAAGCTGGTGTGTGTGGATGGGTGTTCTAGCTCACACCTGGCAATTAAAGGCTCGTATTTACTCTGCTAGATTGAACAAGATTCTATGTAAGGGAACTTACTGTTGCAGTTTGTATGCATAGTTTTCAGAGATGGAAACCCAACGAGCCACTAGGAGCTCATATCCTAGTGGAGGAATGGGGATCCTTTTCTATAGCCAGCATGCTTAGTTCTCCACTCAAATCAAATATAAAATAGTGAGTTCATGAATATGGAGCCTTGCCAGTTTACATGTGTGCCACTTTAAGTGACTTCTGAATACACAAAAATAAGTCAGCAATAAAAATCGAACCAAATAATGAAATCCAATGAAGTGTAATGAAATAGGGATTTGAGTCATCTGATTAGGTAAATGGCATTCTGATCTCAACTTCCTTTGGTTATGAAACTTGAAATGAAAAGGAAACCATCTGAAAGGATATATCATGTTTTCTGTCATATCTATAGCTGTTACTGAGACCACAGAAATTGACATCTTCTTTGCTGATTATTTGTTCTGAGCCTTGGGGTTTAGCTTCGGTTGACCACAGTGATGACAGCTGAATCTATTTTCAAAGTCCAAGGTGTCTGATTAGATAATGAAAGCTAGAGAACCGTTAAAGCAGGCAAGGCTAGAAGTGAGAAATGAGCACTGCACAATATAGCAGTATTCTGTAAAAGACAGTTTTATCCCCTTCACCTGAAAATCTCCCTTGTGTATACATTTTGAGGATCATCTTTTCCTTCCTTTAATATTTCAGGTTCAATAATGATGTGTGCTAGGATCCTATGGAGACGTAGCACCCCACCGGTGAAGAGAGAACCCCCAAAATGCTCCACTGGCATTCCTAGGCCAAAGAAAAGAAGCAGGAAAGAGAGAGCTGGCTGGATTGACATAACCTTTCGATCTGGATCTCTGCAGTTATACAACCCAGAGGAACTGCAGGCACTGTTGTAACTTTTATTTACTTTCTTTCCTCACTTCATGGCATGATTCAGAGGGGTGAGAAATTTGTTGGATTTGGATCTGGATATGAGCATGCCAAATCCATACACTCTGGAATCATAAGTGCAAATTTGAGTGCAGTTTGTAATTGGAAAGCCATAGAAACCCAAAGAGCCTACGGAGTAACATATTGTTGTTAAGTCTCATGTATTACCACCTAGTTTTGAAACTGCAGCTATGTGCAAGCTGTTTTAATACAGGTACTTGCAGTACCCTTCATAGTTAAGTGAGACGTACACTGACCTTCTGTGAGGTCTGACTCACTGACTCTGTGAGGTGGCAGAGTAAGCAGCAGAAGTCTTGTCTGTGTAATCCCTGGCTGCATGTTGGGTGGTGGTAACATTTTAAACTGTAAAATGTCCATCCATGCAATTAACTAGCACACCAGGGAGAGAAGTTCCATGCACATTTTCTCTTGATGCAAAAGGGTTAGGGTGCAGTGATTCATTCATTCATGCATTCATATATGTGTTCTTTCATTCTGATGTTCTGCTGATTTTTTTGTGGAGAGTGCAATCACTTGCCTTGGTTTTTTATTTTTCTATTGTCACTTGCCCTGGGAACATATGGAAAAGATTCGTGGAACAGGTTCAGGTTGTTTAATGAATAAATTGATTATTTAGTACATTCTGGGACTGTCTGTTTACTTAGTTAGCTGGTTGTTTAGAAAGGTTTGGTTAGCTTAGAATATTACATTTAAAAACTATTTAGTTACTGTTATTTCTTATAGGCTGGAACTCTGTTGGTGACATACACATGCATAATTCAAGCTTGTGTGCAGGTATGTCTTATTTTGGGTAAAGTGCAAGGGGTTAGTCATACAAACAACAACAACCCATCTTTTCCCAGCCCTGGGACTCAAAGTAGTGGACAAAAATTTAAATCTATGCAGGTAAAAGTTCATATCATACAAAAAATACAATATTATTAAACTATCAAAGAAGTAAAAGCATGTAGATCATGAACTCCCAACTTAATCCAGAAACAACAACAACAACAACAACAACAATTTCTTATTATTTACTCCATCAGGAAGCTCTCTTTAAACCTTCCTGCTCATTGCTGAGAAGGAAAAGTGAGTGGGAATGGATTTGTATGTATAGCTATCCATGACACATAGAATTCATCTTAGGCAGAGGTGGACAGCATTATTCTACCCAAAGTGTTGAAATAAAATTGACCAGCAATTTTAGCAGTTTTCTGTATCAAAAAATTTGTGAGTAGGTGTCATCTTGTCTTTTGCCTCAGCAGAAAAATGTTTGGGCCAGCCTTACTTTAAATGGGTAGGACTGCCACATCCACCATCCACGTGCAGACTGGACATTAACCATGCTGTCAGAAGATTATAGCAATCATAGCTCAACATGTCTGGGGAAATGGGTCAGGGAGATGATCATAATGCTTCATGAAACTGCTTTTGATTTTAGAATGATATTGGACTGGATCAAACGACCATTAGTTAAGAGGTGGACAACGAGTGGCCACATGTAGTCTTCAAGGACCCCATATATCCTGTTCAACCTTCTAAACTCTTGCTTGGTCACTTCCTATTTCTAATCAAGTCTGTTTTTGTCTCTCCCCTCGCACATAGACTCAGGGGAAATTACATTTAGGGTGCATGCTATACCCCTCAGAAGCTTTTATTAATGTGATTTTCCTTTAGGGAGACATTTTTTAAGAGGGGCTGGCCTTTGACTTGAGGAGGGCAAAACTTGTCTGTTCCAATCTAGTAGAATATTCTGCTTTCCACAGTAGCCAACCAAATCCATCCGGGAAGCCCATGAGTCAGATCTCAAAGCAGGAGCCCTCCCCTGTTGTTGTTCTGGAATTTAGTGGCAGATGAGCTCTGTATCAGAAAGGTGTATATCCATCATAAGTCATTGATAAAATTTATACTTCATTCATTTGCTGAAATCACAGATGGCCACCTTCTGAGGGTTACAGCCCCTCCCTGGAATCCATGAAGCTACTAAAGGATGTTACCACTGCTGCTGCAATTTGGCAATAGTTATTAATTTTGCTGCAACCAAAATTCAACAGCGGCAATCTATAGTGCAAGAGAAGGATGAGAAAGTACTCTCCTGCACCATAGAGTTATGCCTGTGTGCAAGGTCTATGGTCTCCTTTCCTTTAGAAGAGAAGCGATGGGATGAGAAAGGAAAAGAAGATGGCCTAATCCCTGTTCAACACCGTCCGAACTCACTGGTCTCATCGCAACATGTGGCAGTAAATTCCATAAATGTCTAAAAAGATGCACTCTCATCCAAGGGAGAATTGGGGATTATGCAAGGCTTGATTAATATTCTTCAGAGTTTTCATTGTTAAAAGAAAGAAATAACTTTTTTAAAAAAAAATTCTCCAGTTTGGGCAATTTGGAGGTACCAGATCAATAAAGTCAGCATAAATGCTTTCTCTTACCAGTGCCTCCTTATATCTGCTGGCTGCCTCCCTGCATCTTTTTAGAAAGCTTTCATTAGTTTTTGCATGTAAAGTAACTGGAATTGAAGGGAGCTTTTGGCACATGGGCTACATTGAAGAAATGACATTCCCCATGCAACTTTCTCTGGAACAGCAGTTCTAACCATTCTTCCCATCAAAGCTCTCCAGCGACTTAAGTAAGCGTATGCAAAGCATCCAATTATAGACAAAGAATCCTACATTTATGCTGCTTAAAATAGATTTGTGGAAGGTGCACAGGTGAGGAGTGTGCCCACAAGCCAACTGTCATTATGTCAGTCCCACTGATAGCTGTCTTCATGCCAACAATTAGCAGTTTCTTAGTGCAGGCATTGTGCTTGACTGCATTAGTTTGTCATCCTTAGTGGTTCTGTGTGACATGAGATCAGAATTACATATCAGTGCATCTACATTACAGCACACTGAAATCAATAAAGCGTAATCATAGGGCTTGAAGAGCGACTACTGATTGCATTGTCAGTGCTCTTGCAACTCGTGTGATTTGGAGGTAATTGAAGTTGTTGTTGGTGGAGATACATAATCCATTTCATTCCTGTTGTGATCTTCTAGCGGGGTTTAAAATCTTGGAAGCATCCAAAAATACTCCCAGTGTTCAAGCTATTTGTTCCTGCAAGTTAATTAAACCACTGGTTGGTTCCAGATTTAGGTGTATCCTACTGATCTTATAGAAAAAGTGTTCTTTGCCCCTCTTCTCCCCACCAGCCACTCCAGCCCTCCTAAAAATGCTATATGGAGGCTTGTAGGACCCTGCTGACTAGGAGGGACAGTGGTGCAAGAGGAGAGAGGGATCACCAGAAATTGGATCAGGAGGACCTTTAATAGGCAGAACTCTGTTGGTCACTGGAAGCTGATCCTTGACACAACTGTATGTGTTTTTACAAGACCCTGCATCATGAAGACATGGCATAAAAGTTCCACAGGCAGAAGCAAGTTACATCTCCTCTCTCAGTCCCTCTGGGACTTACCTTTTAGCTGCTGCCATCCCAGCCCCAAAACCATTTAGTGCCTTGTGAAGAATGGTAGGCGTCCCCACAGCCAGACATCATTTGCTGAGACCTTCAGGACATAGCCAGATGTTTCTCTGATGCCCACCATTTTCCACTGGCCACTAAATAGCCATGGAATGAGGGGTTGCAGCAGCTAAAAGGTGAGCCTTGAGGGAAGGATTTCATCATTGTATGGACTTGCTAGAGAGGTCCTACATCTACAATAACCAGAAAACCATATTACGAAGGTATAACTTGGACTCACTTAAAAATTATTTCTGAAACAGACGTTGTTCTTCACATTACACTGGTGCTAGTCTGAAAATATATGTATTTACTAATATTCATCTGGTGAGCCATCCCGAGCCCCAGCTTTGGGGAAAAGATAGTGTATAAATAAAGGAACACAGTACAAGTTATGTGTGGTATGACATCTAGGGTTGACAGGTGTTTCTTATTATAAGGGATAACACTTATCTGAGGGTTGGACAGCTTTTCCTTATAGAGTGAACAATATATCAATAAAAACATCTTGTATTTTTGACTGTGGGTCCTTCATAAAGACAAAAATGTATGCTTCCTGTAATTTATGAATGCATACAATATGTTAACTTTACAAAGAAATCAATACTTTCACTTGGTATTTAGCTGTAACACAAACTTGCTAATAACTTCTTCCTGACTGTCAATCCTGCATATCACAAATTTTCGCTGTACCTTATTGCTATTTTGAAAACCTGACAACATTAGAGATGTCTCAACCTTAAATTTCCAATGGAAGATCATCATCTGAATCCTACTGTTGGTCCCAGTGGGAGCAATGAGATTTACATAAGTGTTGATTCACTATTCAGTCACTGAGACAATGGATTAATTCTAGTTGGAACTACCAACAGGATTCAGGTTAGTGTCTTTACAGTCTGAAAACAACAACAACAACCACCTAATGTTATTAATTCCTTACATTAGATCTCACTCTTCTTCACTGGAGCACAGAATGGTAGTTTCAGTTTACAATAGTTTTGTGGTGTACACACAGCTGATGAAAAGTAATTAAGGAAATAATCTGGCAGAGAGTTGATTGTACTTGAACCAATTGTTTTCAACAGATAAAACACCTCTATTTTAGCAGACCTTTCAAAGACTAATTCAGAAGTTAACACAATCTGTACAAAGGTGTATAGGAAAGGTAGCCTTGATGGTGTTTTGGCACCTATAGAAGAATTGCTCCTGGCTCTTCAAAAATAATCTAAAGAAACTGGACAACCAACCCATTTGTTTTTTTAAACAACTAACATCCCACCCTTCCAATGTTTTCTTGTCATCAGCTACAGCTATGATAATTCGAAAGAGCCATAAAATATATAATAAAATACATGAAAAAATAAAATGATAAAATAAAAACAACAATATAATATGAAAAGGAAACACAATAAGGATCATGTTCCTTCAAAGCATTTCGGAAAGAATGCGGCCATTCAACTCATCTCTGGTGCAAAAGCAAAGTCCAGCTAGACACCAAAAGTAAGTTACTCTTCCCTTTAAGAAAGCAAGAAAATATGGCTATTTTTGAGATAACCTTTTGCTGCCCATTTCTTATCTATACTACTACTAGCTGATGAGTTTCAGTGGGAGACCTGCCACTTTAATTCTTTCTTCACCCTTTGCCTCTCTTTATTATCGTTTTATGGCCATCTAATTTTAATGCAGACCAATTTGAGAGTACGGGCTATGAAACAGCCCCATTATATGAGAAATAATAGTATTCATTTATTTATACTGGGTATTTTATTTAATTATATTCAAAAATCCTACCTTTCAGTATTACTGCTCTTAGGGCAGCTCTCACTCATATGACTCTATGATGTAGGAAGGGCTCTAGCCCAGTGATGGAGCAAAAGATTTAATTACTGGCACCATCCCCAGTTCAAAAAGATAAGGTCAAACTTCTTCCTGAAACCCTGGATGATCTGCTAGCAGTCTGTGTGGGCATTTCTGGGTTAAATGGGGAGCTTCCTATGTTCCTAAAACAAAATAATCATATTTTCAATAATGAACACATAAATCAAAGAAAGTGAGTAAGAGCAGTGGTAATCACTGCAGGATAAAACATTAAAAACTAACTACAATTTATTTGCAACTGCAGTTTTGAATAACATGTAATGATTGTTATTGTTGCGCACCTTCAAGTCATTTTGGATTTATGGTGATCCTAAGGTAACCCTATCGAAGTGAAGATGACTAAACTGAGGCTGTCCTACTTTGGACACATTGTGATGACTAATTGGGAAAGATGATAATGTGGAAAGGATTTTCTGGGCAAGATTTGTTCAGAGGGGGTTTGCCTTTGCCTTTACCTGAGGCCAAGAGAGTGTGACTTGCCCGGGCTCACCCAGTGGATTCCCTATGACTGAGCACAGATTAGAACCCTGGTCTCTAGAGTCACAGTCCAGTGCTCAGATCATCACACCAATCTGGCTCCTACACAGGCAAATTGTTGGGAAGTTGACCTTATAAGGCATTTTCTACACACAGTTCCTGTTGGTGTCCTACTTTTTAGCTGTTCTGTGAATGTCATCTCATCACTAACAGCAAAAGAAGTTTAGCTATACATAGCTATTGCTAGGGCTGGAAAAACTTGCCTTTTTTTTTTCTTTTTGAATGATGGTTCTCATTATCCCCCAGCCAATGCCCTGTAGGGGTTCTGGGTGTTGTAGTCCAAAAGGAACCTTCTTTCCAGAATGGAAAAAAGCAGCTTTGCCCCAACTCATTACTAGATTCTTGTGTAATGTAGAAAATTAACTTGTGGAGGTGGGATGCATAAAGATGAAAAGAAAACAGCTTGCATGTTGCTTTGTGGGTGGCTTCTGTGGTTTTGGTCCCTTGCTGACTCTGTGTTGCATAATGGGTGCCATTCAAAGGCCACATTTCCAGTAAAACTCAGAGAAACGTCACACAATTTCCTAAAAGCAGCTGTAGAGCTGTTTGGCTACTTCTTATAACCTGTCTAATTTTATTGCATTTCTAGAAATGACTTGTTTCTATACAAGTTTCAATACAAGTGATAGGGACCACCAACACCCAGGCTTCTAGTATGTTAAATGTACACACACATCCACCCTGAGCTTCTACAGCAAAAAGGGCACTGCAAAGACAAAATATGAAGGACAGTACTAAATTTCACGGACAAAAAGGAGAAGGGATACTTGGAAGATAGCATTCTGAAATAAGTACTGCCAATAAGTATTTATATAAATAAATAAGTATTGCCAATGCGTCACAGTGGTTAGAGCAGGGATTTTCAACTTGCAACCCTGTGGCAGCATGTAGCCATCCAAGGCTATTTTGGGAGTCCTGGCCCCTGGAGCTGTCAGCATTCTAAGCCCTGATATTTCAAACAGAGATGAAGGAATGGCTCCAGGCAATATCACAAATGGCAGGTCATGGTGATATCATTAAGTACGCACATGTGAAAAGGATCTACGAATCTTAGCAGGCATGAACATGAGTCTGTAGTGTCATGAGGCAGCTTAAAAAAAAGCCAATGTGATTCTGGGCTGGATCAGTAGGAGTATAATGTCTAAGGATTTTGAGGAAAAGGGCCCAGGTTTAAAAGAGGTGTCATATTGTTTTAAACTGTGCTGCTTTCATTTTATCACTTTAAAGTGTATATTTTAAATACTTTCAGTATTTTTGATTCTTTAATTTTGGTTTTATGTTGATTCATTGTATGTTTTTAACTGTACTGTAATAATTTTAATTTGTAAGTGGAAAGTCAAGGTATAAATAAAGGTCATCATCCTATTTAAATTATTATGTTGTTTTAATCTAGAATCATTTTATTATTTTAATTGCATGCCACACTGAGATCTTATTATAGAGAACAGGATAGAAACAAACAGATCACATTTTAAACATGTCACTTTCACATACACAAACACTATTTGTTGTTTAGTTCCAAAGGTACCATTGTTTCAAAACCAGAAGTGGACTTCTGGCTACTTCCAGTTTTATTCTTTATCTCATTATTTGGCTTAAATGGCATTTTATCTGCAGAAATCAAGTTTCCTACGTAGAAAGCAGCATTTCCCGTGTTTATTTTCAGCATTTTCAATGTTATTTTCTGCTCTTTTTTGACTAAAAAACTTGCCTGAGTAGAAAATGTTATTTTCTTTGCAGAAAGTGTTATGTTCTGTGCAGAAAAAAGTGCTATTTTCTGCATTAAAAAAACACACAAAAAGCACACACAAAAAAAACCCCAAAATGCATTTTTTTCACAGAATATGTCCCCAGCTGCTAATAGGCTTTAAAGATTGCTTGTTTGTTCATGAATTAAGAAGGAAAGATAAATATCTTCATTCTTGCCTATGAAACTGACATTTACAAAGATTTACATTGTTACTGTAAGCTGATATGCTAAGCGAAGCTACAGTTACTGCTGCCTTCCTTCTCCCAGAATGCCTCTGGGTCCCCTTCTGGGAAAATGAAGAAGATATTTGTTGCACTGTCTCTGGCGCTTTCCCTTTTCAGTGCCAGACTTAGCCCTGTTGCTGGTATCTGGCTGGGTAAACTACTTAGTAGAGAGTTGGCTTCAGATAGTGAGTGAGGAGGAGTGCTTCTAAACACCCATCAAAATGGCTTCAGCAGCTACTGCCATTTTTATTTCCTCTGTGTGTGAGGGCAATGGCACAGGGATGGGGGCAAGGGGGGCAGTCCATCCTGGGTGGCAGTTTGGGGGGCGCGCCGCTGGTCCTTGCCTGCCCTCC
Source organism: Iguana delicatissima (assembly GCA_948472985.1). Lineage (NCBI taxonomy): Eukaryota > Metazoa > Chordata > Lepidosauria > Squamata > Iguanidae > Iguana > Iguana delicatissima. Next base: position 267,843 of record CAOKZL010000661.1, read on the forward strand.
ACTCACGGTTGCCCCTCCCCTGCCTACCATCACCCTTCCCCACCTGCCATCGCCCCTCCCCGGTTCATGCCAAGCTACACCGCTCTTTGTGGGGGCACATTGGCACTAGTTTTTGTGATATTAGGAGTCCCCTGGATGAGCAGTTGACCAGGAATCTCTGAGACTTAATGCTAATCATGAACTCAGAGCATGTATTATCATTTGGATGACTAGAGGGTCAGTGAACAAATAGTTCAAACCTCAAATACGACAGCTCAGCCCTATAATGACAGCTGATACTTTAACAAGGGAATCTAATATTTTTCAGCCAGGTAAGAGAAAAATTCGAGGAAATCATTAAGTCAGTTTTGGCCCTTTCCACACGGGGGAAAAACACAGGGTAACATGGGGTAGGACGACCTCACCTGGAGGTCGTCCACACTGTGGAGTGCACTAGGGCGGTTAAAAATGTGGAGATTCCACACCTCAAACCGCCCTCACGCGGGGGTGGTGCCACGTGTTTTATAAAGACCACATTTCATGTGGTCTTTATGAAACAAGCACACGCTAGTCCGTTGCAGTGCCCCGTGTGGAATTGCAGGGGCGCGCAAGTGCATCCCTGCAGAGCTGCCCGGGGGTGGGCTTCTGGCTGGCGTGCTTCTCCGATTGGCGGGGAGCCACCAGAAGCCACCAGCTGCCATTTTGGGCTCCACCAGGAGCCACTGGACACCGTCGGACGCCGCTGCCGTGCAGAGAGGCAAACGCGCGTTGCTCCCCGTGGTGACGGATCGAGGTAAGCTCCGTTCCCATGTGCGCTGCCCTGTTTCCCCGCGTTTCACGCCCCCCTGTGTGGAAAGGGCCTTTGTAGCTAAACAACACAAATCTGGAGGCTCTTGGGATGTTTTATGTACTTTATAACTCAAGTAACTTTTTTTAAAAACAACAACAACAACAACTCATAGTTCAACAGTTGTTCTCTGTGACAACTAAACATTAGACTGTATATTAACATTTACTGACACATAGCAAATACTTTTAAAGAGATACAAGAACATGAAAAAGCTGGTGATTCCGAAACAAAGTTCACTGCCCTTAACCTACTTTACTAGAAATATTATTACCATGTTTGCACCTTAAATCCTAGGTTTTTCATGTAGGTCTGAAAAATGTGTTCCTTTTTCTCCACAAGAGGCAATTCACTTTCTAAATTCATTATAATTCCAGCCTCCCCCCACTGTTTTACTTTTTTTAAAAAAAAATCAAATTCAGAAGTGGACTTCTGGTTTGTCACTTTTTTCTTTTTAATTTTGGATTTCCATGTATCCCCTCGATGTTTCTAGGGCAGAACAGTGTCCCTGTCACCCAGACTTGCCAAAATCTAGATCTCTAGACTTTCCAAAGTTTCCCACTCCTGATATAAGAACTCTGTCCCTAAGAAGAGGATCCTTTTAAATTAGAGCAAAGGGAAAGTTATGGATCCTCTAGTCTGGTCCTGGTCCAGAGTTTGGGGCATTAATTTTAAAAAAAAATTAATTACAGTTATAATTATAAGGTCTGAAGAGTAGTGAATTACTACTATATTACAATTTTGTAAAAGTAAGTTTTTACTCCTTATCAGAAATAACTAAATGAATCCGTTTCTTAGAATGGAAACAACAGTAAAGAAAAGGAGGAGCAGTAATTTCTGCAGGCCTTGTTCTGTCCATCTGGGAGATAGAATGGATTGGGACCAGTCAAGCTGATTTCTTAGCTGGCCACTATGTCAAACTTCTGAACTGTTTGGGAGGTGGGAGTCACTAGCTAGGCATGTATGCTGAAGGCCAGGTGGAGTGCCCTGCCTTAAAACACTTAAGTTCTAGAACTTTCCAAACGAAGTCTTGCACAGGTACACAACCTTGTATCAGGGAATACATGATGGAACAGTCAAAAAGCAAGTTGCAGGTAAGCAAACTGTTCGTAGTATGGCATTCTTTTGTATAGTTTGCAAAATCTATATGAAGTTTGGGCATTTATGTTCAGTCCAGAGCTGTTTTCTCTCTCTTTCTCTTGGAAGGGTTTCAATAATATCAATTACATCTCTATAGATCCTTGTTAAGGCAATTACAATTCATTTAACTGCAACCAAATGTTTAGACATAAACGTTCCACTTAAGATTTAAAATACAATTTATATGCGTGACTGCAGAGCAGTTCAAAATCATTTATCTCATTTTATAGGGCAATAATACTGGGAAGGACAATCAAAGCTTCTCAGTTACAGTATATATTCATTGGAATACCAGTTATGGTACTTTCCTAGGCAGAGGCAGTGACAGAAATGCACAACATGGGGCTGGCCAGAACTTGTTTCATTACTTCTATAATCCGTAACCGTATGGCAAGGTGGAAACTCATACCATTTCCGCATGGAATCACAGTCCCGCTAGGGAGACAAGATGAGAGTGGTCCATGGGCTGTGCCTTACGCATAACTTCATTGCAGTCCCACTGCCATCCCATCCCCATGCGTCATGATCACAGGATATTCGCTTAGTGAATTAAATCCATTAAGCACCCACGATTGTGTGATGCTCCCAGACTTACCTGCCATAAGGAAGGGCGGGAAGTGTGATGGTGGTATTTTCTTCCCCAGTGCAGCATGGGAAAGAGTCTGGCTGCACTGCAGAAAGCAGACATGTGTCCCTCACGCTCTCTTCTGAAGGGACCCACTCAGGTGTGGAGGAGAGCGTTCCTGTTGTGCTGCCTTTCCAGCAACAGCGCTGCCAGGATTGCAATGGGACAATATGGGAGAGCATCACTGTGCAGAAATGGTGTAAGAGATATATATTGCCATACAATCCCTCTATATTTTAGCAGAGAAATCCTAGAGTTAGTTTATGTTGGATGACTGAGTGATTTTGGGATTAAAGAAGGCAGTCACATTTTGGATAGTGGTAAGCCAGATTTGGTAGGGTTTCCTGCCATGCAGAGAAAGTCTACATGCCTGACTTCAACATGCATGCATCATATCCTTCCATGTTTTACAGATGAAAACTGGGACACATGTAGCCAGGCATCAGAGTATGGTCAAAATGGCAAAAGTTGTGAATAAGGAAGAACAGACAGACTGGGAGGGGTTGCAGTTTGCTTTTTCTTAACTACCAGGAAGGGCAAGATTCTTCTCCTCCCCCACCCCAACAAATTATCTGAAAGCAAACTACTTTTGCACTTTGAAATCATTGTGCAACTGTTAGAGCAAGCTGGGGATAAAGGAGGTAAATGGGAGAAAGAGAAAGAAACTGGGACATTTTTAAATCAGCTGAGAAAGTGGAATAATAGAGAACTAATTAGGATCATCCCTGCCAAACCAGGACAGTTGGAAGATATGCCTGCATGTGTGCACATGTTATATACACAGGACCAAAAAACTCATTAACTTTAGAAGCTGGGACAGAGAGTACAATTTTGCACCCCTTGCATATGTATTTTGTGCATTGTACATTTTCCATATTTCTATGCCAGTTGTTGTTACTGCTATTGTTGTGAAATCCAAGGCAAATTACAGTATCAAGAAGATTAAAACAGGTGCAAGACTTTGGAAAGCAGAATTAGCAGTTATATGCCAGCACTCCTAACTTCAAAAACTCCATTGTCAGCAAACAAACAAACACCATAAAGCTTTCAAAATAATAATAAAAAAATAGAACAAAAATAATCCTCTTAATAAAAGAGAACCTGGGGAAACTTTAAAAGATTTGTCTGGAAAATAACAGAGAAGGATCTGAACAGAAATCCTGGGGCAGTGAGTTCCACAGGACCTGGCTGCTGGTTTCAGAACAGGGAAAAATGACACTGGTTGTGTGAAAATACTCATCATGTGAGAATGCTTGCTATAATGTGGATTCTCCCACCAGACGAAACATTATGTTATGTTAAGCAGTAATTTTATTATTGTCATAATCTGTTTTGGCTTTAGTAGCTAATAATACGTGGATGGATCAATGGATGTTGGTCTACCTACCTGGGGAAGTTCGATTTGTCAGAATTCAGAGCCAGGCTTTTGCAGTTGTGCCTTCAACCTATCCATCTCTCTCACCCAAATTTGGAAATTCTTTTTGCAACAAACAAGCAAATAAACAAACACCCCTGTTTGATATCAGCTCTTCAGATTTTTAATGAGGAAGGCATTTCTTTGTACTCAAACTTTAGTCCCCACCACTTTCGTGTGGTTGTGTCTTCATGTCGTTTGGAACTACTGGTGACCCTAAGGCGAATCTATCATGGGGTTTTCTTGGCAAAATTTGTTCACAGATAATTTGCCTTTGCTGAGGCTGATAGTATGTGACGCACCCAAGGTCATCTAGCAGGTTACCATGGCTGAGTGGGGAATTTGAACCCTAGTCTCTCCAGAGTCCTAAATCCAATACTCAAACCACTATACCACACTGGGTCTATGCCACTACCTCATGGCATATATTGTTATATAGTAAGACCCAGGCCCATCTTACCAAGCACATTTTGAGATGTCTTGAAAGGGCAGCAAATTTTTCGCTATTTAATTTTTTATCACTGTATTTTCACTGCCAGTTAGGCAGGAAAAGGGAGAGGTGTTAATGAGATTTTCAGACCCAGGTTCTTAAATAACTTGATAGTCCTAGAGTACTGTGCATTTTGGGGAGGGTTACGCTTGCTGCTTTACCTCAGGTAGTAGAATATCTTGGGCCAATCATGTAAGGCTCCTCTGTCTCATGAAACTTAAAAAAAAAATCTAGACTTTGTGTGTTTCAAGTATTCTGTCAACAAATTTCCTTCCAGACTGAACAAAAAGGCAGGTTAAAAATTAATGCGTAATATTATTTTTTGTAACACGATGTTTCAAGATTTAATGATTCAAAACTGCTCACAGTTCTTTACTCCAAGGGTGCTGTTTTCATTATCACAGGCATAATAGTCCTGAAAGGGCCTTGAACTGTCTGAGATAAGTCCATTTGTGCCCTACACTGTTACAGTGCTATCATTCCACTTTCAACATCTGTGGAATTCTGAGGTTTATAGTTTACTGAGGCCAAAGAGCCCTCTGGCTAAACTGAAAACCCCAGGATTCCATAGGATGTTGAAAGTGGAACAATAACACTTTAACAATGTAGTGTGGAAATGGCCATAGAGCTGGCCTAGCAGTTAACTACTGGAGGACAGTGGAAAAGTGGAAACCACCTTTTAACTCCAAGTGCCACAGTGTTTTGTTTTGTTAGTTACAGTATATGCAAGGTAACAGTGGATGAAAAACATCATCGAATTCCTAGAACCTTCAAAATGATTATATATTTTATATCATTGTTTTCTCATCTAGATGTTTCTGGGGTGTATTTTCTGTTGGTGTGTCTGTGTGTTTATGAAACACACTGCTGTGTGCTAGCTTTGATTAGTTCAATACTCAGTAACACTCCCTATATAATGATCATAATCATATGCCCTCGTTTTCTGTTTTGTATGTCTTTGCTAATGAAAGAATCACGTTGCTGCCATTTCCATAAAATAAATAGCTCATTATATTTGATAATAAATAAAAAAAATCAAATTGTCATGTCATATACATGCCAGGCTAATCAAGGATGACATTGAAAACTCATTTGCACAACAAATGTATTCAGGTTAAAAATAAATTTCAGTGCAACAACTGCTTGGTAGTCATTAATAACAAGGCAAGGACTTTTATTTTATTTTTTTTTTAAAAAAGATTTAATGAAAAAAATTGTTCAAAAAATTAATTCTCTAAATAGGTTCAGTCTTTCCCTATTAGCGGAACTCCTTGTGACAGATTTGAAGCAATGCATTTTAATTTTTGTCAACTCAAATAATAAATTTTATATAATACTTCAAGGGGGAGTATTTAGGGTTAGAGATCATTACATGAATTGTGATAACAAATAAGAAGCTTTACTTCAATGTCTTGTTCATTAAAAAATCTTATTAAAATGACTACCCTGCTCTGCTTGTGGGGTTCTTGAAACCCTCTGGATGGTCATTGCGGGAAACAGAGAGGCCTTTGATCTGCTCCAGCCTGTTCTTTCATATGTTCCTATGCCTAAGCCAAGAATGATATAAACTTATTTGAAATAGATCTATTTTGATTAAAGTCAGCAAGTCCAAATTCTGGCTTTCCCTTAAAATGAAGGTAGTAGTGGACTTAAAACAACTTGTGGTCTCTCAAGTGATTGGTACACATTATCTGGTCTTTGGGATGGCCTGAGAATCCTACAGGGATCAGGATCCTTGGAAGCTAAGCAGGGTCAGCTCTGGTTAGTGCTTGGATAGGCCAATGAAAACCAGGTGATGCATGCTATAGTTCAGAGAAAGGAACTGTCAGAACTACCTCTGAGTATTCCTTGCTGAAGAAAACCCTATGAAACATTCATGGGGTCTCCATAAGTTGGAAGGCAACTTGAAAGCCTATACACACACATGCAGACATCTGGTCTTTGATTACAATTGCCCTATCTGGTGGAGAACAGAACTTCAGTTCAGAGTCTCTCTCCTTGATCAGTGAATGGTTCTTGGGCTCAGGACTGGCCTCTCTCCCATTCAGACTGGCCATTGGCCTTTGCACAGAGGAAGGGCTATAAGAGATTTCTTTTTTGGGCTGAGGCTTTGACTGAGCAACTGTGCTCTTCTTGGCACTGTTGAATTAATCCACTCTGACTTTGTCTGTCTGCTATTGATCCCTTGGCTCTGGTTCAGCTGCCATAATCTTTCTGTACACATTTAGTCATTATCATAAGAGATTTATAGAAAACTGAACCTTTGCCAGTCTGCCAGTCTGTGCTGATCTCATAAGTGGCTCACCACTGAAGCAAAGGAGAGTGCCACATAAATTTTGGGTAAGGTGCCATCCTTACCCATATCCTTCCTCATTCTGTCTGTGAACTGCACCTGGCTAATCCAGAGAGCTAAACAGGGGCACTTCTTGATGTGATAAGACTTTGGACAAAAGATCTTTTGCTATCTCACCTCTTCTATCAGTGAGCCTAGGTAGGCTTATCCAAGGATGGCCATGTTCTGAATGCCAGTGAACATTTAGGTCTACATAATATTGTTTTGTAACACAAAGATGTCTCAAGACTTTTACTTATTGTCCAAGACTGACTTTAGAATAGATCAGAAGATCTGTAGGAAGTTTAAAGTGTGACTAGATTCATCCACTTGTCCCTTCTTTGGTGGTCAGGCCAGGGAACAGGGAAGGAAGTCTCAAAAAGAGATCCCAGACAGACTGCCTGTTGGCTACCCACTTGCCTTGATCCATGTATGTTTGGCTAGGTATGTGAGGGAAGAATTCACAGTTCCTCTTTGTCTGCTGTTACAGCTGTATGATTATAGATCTGTTGTGCAGAATGTACAGCATAGGGCTGCAGCCATCTTCTGCCTTCATGGGCATGTTTGGTGGGGATGTGGGAGAGGGCCTTCACCGGGGCTGCTTCAACCTTCTAGAACAGTGGTTCTCAACCTGTGGGCCCCCTGATGTTTGTGGACTTCAGCTCCCAGAAGCCCCAGCCACTATGGTCAATGCTCAGGGCTTCTGGGAGCTGAAGTCCAAAAACATCTGGGGACCCACAGGTTGAGAACCACTGTTCTAGATCTCTCCTCCTACAAAGGCAAGGTGAGCTTCCTCTTTGCTGTCTTTTGGCCATTAAGTTAAGACTTTTCTGTTCCAGCAGGCGTTTGAGACCTGATCGTTTTATACAACGAGTTTTCTGTTTTAGTACTGCCCTGCTTTTAATGTATGCTTTTAAATTAATGTTTTATATGGTTTTAATTCCATTTTAATGTTATTTTAACCTTAATTTTTAAATGTTTTAGCTATATGTGGCTTTACTTGTATCTCTTTTTATTCTGTAAGGTGCCTTTTGAGGAAAAGGTGAGACATAAATAAAGTGATTGATTGACTGAAATCATTGTTTCTGAACACAAATTCAAAACATGATCCTGACCATAATTTAACCATTTTCCCACTGGACTGTAAACATAACCGCCTTTTCTCCATCTCAGTGTTTTCTATTTTGAGCCAACAGTATGTCCTCATGTGGTTTGCCTCTTCAGTTGCTTCCTCTCCTCTCTTGGTAAATGAAACAACCCTGATATCAGTGTGTGTGGCGAATGACAGCAATACCACCCAAATAAGAATTCTGCTCCCCAAATGAAATTTTCCTTGAGGACCCAAATTTCTAGTATTGAAGTAACTTATAGTTTATATAGCTTATATAACTTACAGTTTAACAATGGAAAGGTGCTTTACGTGAGATTATCTGCACCCTTCATTTGTGTAGGCTAGAGGTCACATTGCATACAAAGTGCTATGCAAATGGGACCTTGAATACATGGAGCAGAATGCGGAATTTACTCCTCTCTTCCCATTCCATGAATTTACACTGTGGGAGTCCAATTTCTTCCAATTTCTATATATGGTTGTGAAAGCTGGACAGTGAGGAAAGCTGACAGGAAGAAAGTAAATTCGTTTGAAATCTGGTGCTGGAGAAGAGTTTGATGGATAGCATGGGCTGCTAAAAAGACAAATGAATGGATCTTAGAGCAAATCAAGTCTGATTTCTAACTAAATGTGAAGATAACTTGACTGTGGCTGTTGTACTTTGGAGACATCTTGAGATCATGTGATTCATTGGAAAAGACAACAATGTTTGGTAAAGTAGGAGGCAGTGGTGAAAGAGGGAGACCACACTACAGGTGGATAGACTCAAATCAAGGAAGCTGCAGACCCCAGTTTGCAAACCTGTGGAGAGCAGTTGATGACCAGGCCTCTTGGAGATCTCTCATTCATAGGGATACCATAAATCAAATTGATAGGAAATAACAACAATAGGACTATAGGAATCTCTGCACCATGCTTGTTTTTCTATTACAAAAGAGTATATATCAGCAACAGTAGCAATATAGCAACTGCCAAAGCCCACATATAATATCTGGGATATTTTTGCTATTTCTGCCTGGCACTGCATGTACTGTACTAGCGACAAGCTGAGCACACCTACACATATCCTGTTTACACTGAAAGCAGTGCTGATCTCTCCAGCAGCTACCATTGCCAACATTTTTATCTCAAGGCATTTCTTACGCTCCCATCAAAAGAAATGGGTGCTGTCTGACAATGCCCACTTCCAGCACCAGATTCAAAGACTGAAACAGTTCACACAGGGCAGTATTATCTCTTTTAAAGCCATGTTAGCAGATCTTAACTTTCCCTATGTGCCTGCTTGCTGTGGAGAAATACAATATGTGAATTGGCCTTTCACATCAATACTCAGTCAGCACTCTGTTCTTTGTTGTGGAGTTTTTTTCAGCAAAATTAACCTCTTGAGCAATAAAGAAAGCACCTCCATGGAAGAAAAATAAAAATGAAGGAAAGAACTGAAATCCAGAGAGCAGCTTATTGTCATGCCTGCAGCACAGTTCCCTATACAAGATTCTTGCAATCAGGATTAGCTGGTAGGAAGTTTGATTCCTACAGTCACCAAACGACCACAGCTGATTTATCATTTGAACAAGAAGTTTTACTTCAAGATAGTCCTTGACATGGGAATGGCTAAAGAACTGAGACTACTGTTCAGCCACAAGTAGCCTTCAGGAAGGTCACATTTCAGCTTATTATGAGATTACTGATTTGCTTTAGATAAGTCCTTTTGCCTCAGGCTGATGCAGTCTTACCTGGCAGTGGTTTATGGACCAAGCGGTGGCAAGTACGTCCAAGTAACCAAATTGTCCAGAGTGCTGTGACAGAAACCCAGATTGTATATGTGAAGTTCTTTGAACTTTAGGAGAGTGCTATGGAAATATTAAGGTATGAAGTGAGAAGCTGGCCGAGCCTGGGTGGAGGCAGCCAGTCACAACTGTTGCAGAACAAGGGGGGGGGTGGCTCTGGGGATAAATATAAAAACCAGAGGCTTTTCTATAGAGCACTGAGCCAGTGTGGTATAGTGGTCTGAGCACTGGACAACAACTCTGGAGACCAGGGTTCGAATCCACACGGTCAGTGAAACCCACTATGTGATTGTAAGGCAAATCATATTCTCTCAGAATGACACCAGAGATATATTTGTTAAATATGATTGATGAGATCAAATTACCTAAGAAAACACAGAAAAAAAGTGTTACTCTTCATGATTACGGCAGCAAGAACGATCTATGCAAAAAAATGGAAACAGAAAGCGGCTCCAAATATAGAGGAATGGTGGTTGAAATTATACGATCTAATGGAAATGGATAGATTGACAATAATATTATCAGATAACTCATTAAAAAGATTCAAAGAAGTTTAGAACCCCATGTTATCTGCATTAGAGGAAACCTGGGGTGAGATAGGAATAATGGGGGTAAAGGAAGAATTTTATTGGAGAAATATAGAAAGGGATATAGAAAATTCAGGATATTATGTACAGCCTTTATAAAGAGATCTTAAGAAATGAGTTAGAGCTTTTATGGATTTATGATTGATAAAGTCACAGAAATCTGAGAATGAATGGAAATTAGAGGGGTAGAAAAATTATAAGTAAATACGACCCACTTGGAATGGAAATGGAAAACAAGAATGATAGAGAATGAAACCGTGAGTTGAAAATGAATATATTAATAGATTAAGAAATTATAAGGATAGACAAAGGTGGATTTTTCTTTCTCTTCTGTAAATAGTGTCTAAATTTGTTAAATTGTGGGTAAGCGATAATTAGAGAATTACCAGGGAAAACAAAAACGGTGAATAAAGGAAGATATTTAACGTTAAATAATTTTGAAAATTTTGTTCTTGTATTTGTGAAGTAGGGCCGGGATTATGCGTTGTGTAGGTTTATCTGGTTGTAAATAGACCTAGGTAAGGAATACCATGTGAAATAATCAATAAGCTGGGATGTACAGATATTTTCTTGTAGAGTTTGTTTTATTTTAATGACTTATATTCTTGTTTGTGGCCTTTCTTTTATGTTTTTGTTTGACTGAATAGTGGTAGTAGTAGTAGTAACAACAACAACAACAACAACAACAATATCATATTCTCTCAGGACCTTTCCACACCAGCAATAGCAATAGCATGTGTATTTCTATACCGCTTATCAGCTAAGTGGTCTCTAAGTGGTTTACAATGTGTTAGTTAATTGCCCCCAACAAGCTGGGTACTCATTTTACCGATCTGCAGAAGGATGGAAGACTGACTCAACCTGGAGCCTGGCACGATCAAACTCACAACCTTCTGGCTGCAGTACTGGCATTTAACCACTGCACCACTATACTGTTTTAGTGCCATTATTCCACTTTCAACATCCTGTGGAATTCTGGGATTTGTAGTTTGCTGAGGCCAAAGAACTCTCTTCCCTAAACTGCAGACCCCTGGATTCCATAGGATGTTGAAAGTAGAATAATAGCAGTATAAAAGTGTAGTGCGGAAAGGCCCTCAGTCTCAAAGGAAAGCGTCAGCAAACCTTTCTGATCCGATCTTGCCAAGAAAACTCTGTGATAGGTTCACCTTTGGGTCACCATAAGTTGGAAACAACTTGAAGGCACACAACAGTAACATGAGCAGCATAAATACAGTTAGGGAATTAGAAGCAGTTTGTGAGGGCTAGTTAGGAGGAGGGGAACGGAGAAGATCTGGATTGGATTTTGGGTCACTAAAAATATGGAGAGAGTTCAGGGAGAGGTTATACTTGGTTTGAAACAGAAGAGTTATTGTGTGCTGTGTGTGTGGATCAGCATAAGGCTAGATGTTTAATTGTTATATAATAAGCCTTTAGTGTTTTATTTTCTAAAATGTGTCCGACTGTTTTAATTTAAGAAGTGAAAGGGAGAATTGGTCATGCTTTACCACACTGAACCCACTGGTTAACACAGCCACTTGCCCAGAATAGCAGTCACCTAGAGTCCTTGTTATCAGATCCAAGGAAGGGATCCTGAGGGTAAAAGGATAAAGTGACAGACAAGAGCACAGGACTGAAACTGTGGATCCAGCCTGGATAAAATTCCCATGACAATGGTAATCTAAAAGGTAGCATGGCTTAATGGTTAAAGTGCCAGGGTAGCATTGATCTCAAATCCCTACAAAGCTCACTGGATGACTTTGAGCTAGTCACATTCTTCAAGCTAATCTATCATAGAGGATTGTTGTGATGAAAAGAAAAGGGAAGGAAAGCCATGTACACATCTTGTGTTTCTCTGGAGGCCGAGAAAGAACATAATATGCAAATATACTTAACAAGGAAATTGGATGATTGGTCAAGCGAGAAGTCCTTTCTTTGGATGTTATGGTGAGCAGTGCATTATGATTTGGAAGGAACAGGTCCGGATCCCTGTTTAGCTACCTTGGGCCAGTCACAGTCTCTCACCTTTATCAACTTCGCAGAGCTTCATTGTGGACAAACTCTATGTATGTTACCCAGAGCAACTTGGAGAAAATGATGTAGTTGTTAGATGGTTGGATTAGGACTCAGGACACCCAGGTTGAAATCCCTACATGGCCATGAAGCTCTCTGGGTCACCTTAGGCCAGTTACTATTTCTCAGCCTAATCTTCCCCTCAAGATATTTGTTGTGAGGAGAAATAATGGGGAGGAAGAATTGCAGACTGCCTTGAGGTTCTTGGAATGAACTCTGTCTCTGACCTTTTCCACACCGGGCGAGAGAATCACCCCGCGCCACTACTCAATGGAACTTTTGGCTCCCCGGTCCTGTCCACGGCGCTCTGGAGCAGCGCATGCTCATCAATACGCACTGCTCCGGCATCCCAAATGGCAGCTTCCGATTGGTTGAGGGTCTCAACCAACCGCTGAAGCTCGCCAGCCTAAAGGCCGCCCCAGGGCAGATCACAGGCTCGCATTGGTGCGAGCCTGCGAATCTGCATAAGGGAGTAGGCTCACAGTGGCACGCTCCGTGCTTTTGAAAGACCGGAAAAATCCGGTCTTTCAAAAGCACATTGGAGGACCACTTGGGGTCATTCCGGACCAGACTGAGGTGCGGATCTACATTAAATAGATCCGACCCAGTCCGGTCCTAGGTGCAGACCTCCTCCTTGGAGGACGGACTGCACCGTTTCAAAAACCCCATGTGGAAAAGGCCCCTCTCTCTCTCTCTCTCTCTTCTCTCTCTCTCTCTCTCTGTATGTGCCTTCAAGTTGTCTGTCAACATCATGACCCCATGAATTTCATAGGGTTTTCTTAGGCAAAGAATACTGATTTTGCCATTTTCTTCCTTTTTAAATGGTAATTTTAGCTAATATATGTGATTCAGGGTACATAGCTACCTGAAACAGTTTTTTTTTAAAGGTTAGGAGTTGAGCAGAGGGTGAAAAATGCTAATAAAATAGATTATGAGTGTTCAAAGACTTTATCAGACAGTGGGCTTACATATTGTGTGCCAATTTTTTGTTTCTGTTTTTTAAAATAAAAGTTTCATTGGGGTTAAGTTTTGGCTCCTACACCTTTTACTGTGACTACTTCTTTTGTTATCACTGCTGTAGCTAGATCACATGATGATAATGCACAACCCAACAATACAATACTGTAGATTTTGTTAAAACTGATCTCATGAAGAACATTGTTGTTCCACTGGCTTTTAGAAGACAGCACTCTGTGATCATGTTCTGTGCAGCTTGTGATACAAAATAAATTTACCTATAGCATGAAGATTTCATTTTAGTTGCTGTAATTCCATACTATTCAGAATTAACATTTAGAATTTTTAGGCAAAGAACTCTAGTGCTTCACTAAATTAAAAACACTAGGATTCCATAGTATGCAGCCAGGGCAGTTAAAGTGGAATCATAGGGCCATAACTGTGTAATATGAAAGGCCTTTGCTGTATAAACCTAGGTTTCCCCTTTGAGGTGGAACCCTCAGCATGAAGGATTTTCAGAACCTAGAAGAGTTCTTTTTTGGGCTGATACCGGCATCTGCAAGTCAACATCACCATTGTGAGTGATTAAGGTAGTTGTGGTTCAAACAAGTAACATTTTCAAGATCTGGAGATTCCATGTCACAAAGGGATCCAACAGTGATAAGACAGGTGGCTATTTAGTGATGTTCTCTTCCCTTCCAATAAGTGGATAGGAGGGAGCAGCTTGCAGGAGATGATAGCAGAGGAGCTAGTGGCAGTTGCAGTTCTGCTTCCCTGGCCTTCATGCAATTGCAGTTGTATAGAGGATAGGAAGTGAAGAGGACTATTGTTTTATCAAAAACTTTATATAGCTTCTGCCCAGAGCTTCAAGGATTACTTTGTAAAAGTGAGTGGTTATAGTTTTTGACCAGGATGTCATTCATCTTGTTTTTATCTCAAAACCCACCCTCTATGCAGGAATTAAAAAAAAAAGAGGAAAATGGGAATTCCATTCTTTTCTTCTCCCTTCTCCTTCCTTCCTTCCTTCCTTCCTTCCTTCCTTCCTTCCTTCCTTCCTTCCTTCTTTCTTTCTTTTCATGCTATTGAGCGTGGGGGAAGAGGGACATTTAGGGCTTTATCACACAAGACCAGTAAATCACACTTACAGCAGGATAACAGCATCTTTGGCTAGGACTTATCACTCTATCTCATTTGTGAAAGAAACATTTTCCAAACGGGAGGGTGTCCCACTGGGAGAATAATAATAATAATAATAATAAAATTTATTTCTATCCCGCCTCTCCCAAATGGATCGAGGCGGCATTACAAAACATATAAATATTAAAATATCAAATGTAGCCCACCCTCCCCACTCACCAACCCTACCATCCCTCCAACACACCACCTATTAAAACAGATTAAAATAAAATTAAAACTAAAAGTTAAAAACAAACAATTAAAAACAATTAAAAACAAAGGGACAATTGATGAGAGGCAGTGGAACACTAGTCTGGGAAGGCCTGTCGGAAGAGACAGTCTTGACTGCTTTTTTAAAGCAGTCAAGACTGGTAATGTGCCGGGTCTCCTCTGGCAGGCCATTCCATAACCTGGGAGCGACTGAAGAAAAGGTCCTCTGGGTAACCGCAGCCAACCTAGTTCTGATTGGCTGCAGTAGATCCTCCCAGAGGACCTTAATGTGCGGGGCGGATTATATGGGAGAAGGCGATCCCGCAAGTAGGCTGGCCCCAAGCCATGAAGGGCTTTAAAGGTAAAAACCAACACCTTGTACTGTGCCCGGAAACTAATAGGCAGCCAGCGTAAAGACTTCAATATAGGTGTTATGTGGTCAGTTTTAGATCTTCCGGTGACCAACCTGGTTGCCATATTCTGAATTAATTGAAGTTTCCGGACTAAGCACATGGGTAGCCCTATGTAGAGCGCATTGCAGAAGTCAAGCCGTGAAGTTACCAGCGCATGTACCACTGTTTTTAGGTGTTCCAAGTCCAGGAAGGGGCGCAGCTGGCGTATCAGCCGAAGCTGATAGCAGGCGCTCCTGGCTGCCGCATCAATTTGAGCTGTCATCTGAAGCGGCGAGTCCAGGAGCACCCCCAAGCTGCGGACACAGTCTTTCAGGGGAAGTGTGACCCCGTCTAGAACTGGTTGACAAACCTCCATACCTGGGCTAGGGCCCTTGACAGCAAGTATCTCCGTCTTATCTGGATTCAGCTTCAGTCTGTTTTTCCTCATCCAGTCCATTACTGCTTCAAGGCATTCATTTAGAGGCGAGATGCCACCCTTAGTCGATGCTATTATCCGAGGCATGGAGAGATATATCTGGGTGTCATCAGCGTACTGATAGCACCTTGCTCCATGCCTCCTGATGATCTCTCCCAGCGGTCTCATGTAGATGTTAAATAGCATTGGGGACAGGACGGCGCCCTGAAGGACGCCAGATTTAAGCTCTTTTTCGAGGAGCAGCTGTCCCCAAGCATCACCATCTGGTATCTACCCGAGAGATAGGACCGGAACCACTGAAGTGCAGTGCCCGCGATCCCCAGCCCTCTCAGGCATTCCAGAAGGATACCATGGTCTATGGTATCGAAAGCCGCTGAGAGGTCCAAGAGTACCAGCAGGGTCACACTTCCCCTGTCGATACCCAGACGTAGATCATCCACTAAGGCGACCATGGCAGTCTCGACTCCATATCCTGCCCTGAAGCCAGTTTGAAATGGATCTAGATAATCTGTTTCTTCCAAGACAGCTTGGAGTTGAAGGGCAACAGCCCTCTCGATCACCTTGCTTAAAAATGGAAGATGGGAAACTGGTCTGTAATTATTCATATCCAGGGGATCTAGGGAGGGCTTTTTTAGAAGCGGACGTATAATTGCTTCTTTTAAACAAGCTGGAAAATTGCCCTCCCTGAAGGATGCATTAATAACATATCTTAAGTGTGTCTTAATCGCAACTCCTCCCTGGACAACCAGCCATGAAGGGCAGGGATCAAGAGGGCAAGTTGTCCTCCTTACCTTTCCAAGGAGCTTGTCTACGTCCTCGGTACTCACTGACTGAAACTGATCCAGTATAATCCTATTCACGGAGAACAACAGAAGAGGAATGAGGTAACATTGGAATAAGGAATGAGGTAATGATTTAACAATCATTAAATCTTAAAGGTCCAATCTTTGGAGATTCACCCCATTCAGTCTTCCCATTTGGGGACAGAGTAGGGAATCTCTGTTACCTCTGATTAGAGGTAACCTCTGCCCCCCCCACTGTGGGCAACGTCCTCCTCCCCAAACATTGTCATTCACACTCCCTGAAGTGCACAGGGAATTCCCCACTATTATCTCTGAATTTAACTGAGAGATAATCACAAGGACATTTACCTAAGACACACGCCAATGTCATGGGAGATAGAGTGATGTGGGGAAAGGTTCTGGGACCCATGGGTCAATTGTAGGAATGCTGTTCTGCATGGGGAAGGTGAGGATGGCGCAAAGTCAAAATCTATCAGCTGGAGTTGCACCTAGAGAACCTGTCACGTTCAACAGCATGGCTACATTTGTGTTATTAGAGGTATGGTGGTGCAACCACACCTCATTCAGCTTATGGAAATTGAATGGGTGGGCATCCAGTCTAGGATGTCAAGCCAGTTCTCACCCTGGTTTAAGCCTTCCTCAGCCATGAACCCAGGTCCCAATCCAGACTGTGGTGACACAAGTGCTTTAGAGGTCAAAAAGGGTTTTAAAAGCCTGGAGCTTCATGAAGGTCATCTTGTCCACTCTTGTAAAATGTATATCTACTGAAATTATAACAATTATTTCAAAAATTTTGCAACTAAGTGTATAAATTAGGGTGTGCAAAATGTTAAGCATGTTGGTATCTTCTTCAGTTCTCTTTTATGTGGTACATTTCCTACTTTTCATCATGTTTAAATCTCTACTGTATATGTCCCAATGCTAACTGTATTTATAGCCATCCTTTCTGTCAGTGGTGGGCAAAATGTGGCCCATGAAATAGCACCTAATCTTGCATATACTGGATTTTTTTCTCCTAACATGAAAATGATCAGTAGTGCCCCTTTGAATCTCCAGGGGGCATTTAGGCCCGCAAAAGTCTTTTTTCAAAAATCTTAAATGACCAGAAGATCTCTAGTGGTTGTCTCACATTGCTAAACAGTCGGGCTGGCCCAGTGCTATGTATTTGCATAAACCTCTCTCCTGATGTCTGGGAATCTTTGATCATGCATCCAGAATGATGTTTACAGAGCCTTCCATTGCTCCTCTTCACAATAGTTTTCCAATGAAAATTGATCACCAAACTTAACTGTAGGGCTATAAGACACACTACAAAGTTACACTTGCAAAGCAAGTTTCCTACTTGTTTTGCACGTGGAATTCATACTGAATTGCAAACAAAAATTATAAGCTTAAATGTAAGGAATACAGTCCTACAAGAGGTCTGATTGTCAATTATCATGATTTGCAAACTGTTGACTAAATATTTTGCATCTTTTTGTATGTGAATCCATATAACAGAAAGAAATCGCATAAGGTGACTTTTATGCAACCTCAGCTTAGTGAATTTGGAGAACAGATACTTGCTTAATTGGACCAAAGTAATATCAGCATCATTATTTCATGCTTTACCAAAACATCCTGGGTAAACACAATATGTCAACTTTTCCAGCAACAGCCAAGAATTGTGCCCTGATCATTAGTACCACAAAGCTGGGACCAATATAACCATGTACAAATCAGAAGGCAGCAGATGGTGGACAACATTATAAGTAAAAAATTTTTTTTCATTCAGAGTGGAGCAACAGGAAAGCATTAGATTCATCATTAGCATGTTTACCAATAAACAAGGCACTTACCTATGCAGTAGTCTATAATATTCTTAAGCAATGTCATTTATTATATTGGACAGAAATGCTTTGTTCTAATTATGTATAACATATTTATACATATAACAAAATCGAGTTAAAACAAGTGCTGGCTATGTGTTTTTGCAGAATGACATTTGGAGCTGGTTCACATATATATGTTTGTCACTTGATAATCTATGATGACATCTGTTGGCACATGAAGTACCTGAGATATCTCAGAGTAAATAATTAAATCTTGGACACAGCCCATTTCAGACCATTCAAAAGCAATCTATCAGGTCAGGAGGCATATGGTGATCTGCATACCAGAGTTTAGAAAAAAGATAAACAGCCCTCCATATTCACTAGAGTCAGGGGCATGGGACCCCAGCAAAAGTGGAAAAATCACAAATATAAACATGTGTGTGTGTGTGTGTGTGTGTGTGTGTGGGAAGGGAGCTGAGGCATGGTGGGAAGGACAGACACCCAGGGTCCAAAGCAGGTCAAAGAAAGGAGAGGAAAAGAGGGTGAGTCGGCATGGTGGCCCTATACTTCTTCTGTCTCATCATCTCCTTCCTTCCTAGGGCAACAGGACAAGTTTTGTGGTGTTGAGAAATTGGGCTGTGAGTCATCTTTAGTTGGCCAAGCAACTACTGATGGTGGAGGAGGAAGAGGAATGTTGCACAGCCTGGTTGGAGCCATTAACCCAGAAAAGAAGCACCTGAGATGGGGGACAAGGGTTGGAGAAACTTGCAAATACTCAAATCTGTGAAAGTAAAACCCACAAATTTGGAAAGCTGACTGTATTGGAAATTCAGCTCTCAGAATACCCCTAAACCAATACAGCTGTGTGCTGTCCCAGAATCCCCCAAACCACCTAGATAAGTTATATTTCCTTAAACAGTCTTTGTTCATTTATTTCAAAATTCATGCAGCAAATTCCTTTGCATGTTTACCCCAAAACAAGTTCCATTGAATTGAAATGAGACTTTATTCCTAATTAGCGTACTGGAAAATAACTGTTTGAACTCCCACAGAACCACTGTCATTGGTTCAGCCATCTGCCTGATGCACCACAGCACTGTGATGCTCCTACACAAATGGGGCAAACTCTCTCTTGAGTCAACACTTACCCTTTGTTACCTTCTTCTGCCAGTTAATTACATACCCTTCTACTAGCTTTGATCCAAAATTAATCCCAGATATGGGATATTTTTGTAGCAAACTATATACAGCTGATCTAACAACTGTGAAAGGAAAAGCCAGCATTTCTGGAGAATGTATCTGGAAATCATACAAAGAACATTTCTTGATGGACAATTTCAGCCTCATTTCTACTAGATCAGATCTACCCAACTTGTCTATTCTGACATGCAGCAGCTTTTCATAGGAACAGTCAAAAATCTTTCCCATTGTCAGCTGGCCTGTCTTTTTAACTGGAGATGCCATGGATTGAAATAGAGATCTTCTGAATGCAAAGCATATCCTCTCTCACTAAGTCACAGTCCATTTGTTTCCCTCAAAGTTGTTTGAGTACCAGTTTGCTGTTTTGATTTATGCTGCTATGTGTCTTCAAGTCAACTCTGACTTAAAGCAATCCTATCCTAGGATTTTCTTGGGCAAATTTCATTCAGAGGTGTATGCCATGTCTTTCCTCTAAATTTGAGCGGCCTTAAACTAAGGCTGTTCTATCTTGGACATATCATGAGAAGACATTAGAAAGACAAAAATACTGGGCAAGGTAGAAGATAGAAGGAAAAGCAGAAGACTGCATTACAGGTGGGTAGACTCAATCAAGGAAGCTACAGCATTGAATCTTCAAGACCTGAACAGGAGATCTTGCAGATCTCTCATTCATAGCACCACTACAAGTTGAAGTTGACTTAATGGAAATTAACAACAGCAAGGTTGAAAAAGTGCAACTTGCTCAAGGTGACACAGTGAGGTTTCCATGGCCAGACAGTGATTTGAACCCTGGTTTCCTGGAGTCCTAATCCAGTAATCAAATCACTACACCTTGTTGGCTCTACAATTTGTTACACACACCAGTCAAGCTATTGGAAGGTTAGTGTAGTGAAAATAGAGAGACCATGCCAACAGTGGATTTTTGGAAAGCCGTGTCAAGTATTTTGACTCCAGCTTCCAGAATCCCCCAACCAAAAAGTTACTTGCCAAAATATAACTTTTTCAAGCTCTGGATTGTTCATTGTGTTGTTGCTAACAAATTAGTAGTACCAAAAGCCGGGGGCAGTTCAAATGGATCACAAGCGCATCCCTGATGAATTTCATACAAAACCCATTACCACACTCCACCAATGTAGAGAGGACAGGCTCTTAACATGCCCTTCTTCTTCTATTTTTCTACTTCATGAGTAGATTAGGGGACCAGATGTACACTCTTTGCTCTGAGCCCTTCAAATTCTAAAAATGCCTCTACAATTCAAGTGTAGACAAATGGTCTATCTGGGGTTCTTTCTTTCTATAGCAGATTTGAGAAGCGGCTTGTCTGTTTCCAGTGAAATAGCATCTGTGTGATTAATCCTTATGAAAGGAAGGGGGCATTTTGGGAGATGGCTTTCAGGCTTGCAGCCTACAGTCACCTCGTAATAATTTTCAAGAGCACCAGTTCTAATTAAGTTACAACATATTACGAATGTTCTGTACTTTGAGAAGGAGGCAGAAGGACATGAGGGTTGAATTCTAAGAAAGAGGAGAAAACGTGGCTCTCTGCAGAGCTATAGAATTTGAGACATATGGCAGACTTGACTAGAGAGCAAAGAAGTGTTTTTCAAATCACAGTCTTCTACTGTTAGCTCTGCACAGGATAATGAGACACACAGAGTTATCCTAAAGTGTTCTAGAAATATTCTCCCCCTGTAATGTCAAGAGCAATTAGAGTGGCCACTTACCAAATAGAGGACAAAAAAGGGAAGAGAGATTTAGAAGCAGTTTTCACATGCTAATCTCTGTGTTTAGACACACATTTAGAAATAAAAGGTGGCATTCCATATTGCAGTCACAAATTCATAATCTAAAATTATGTATCTGTAACTGCTTTGCATTCAGTAAGATTATGTAGTTTTACTGGGAAACTACATAAATGTATCTCTATCCACCTTAACAGCCAGCAGCTGGATCAGGTGAAGAAGGTCTATTTAGCTGGAGATTGGGAAGCAAGGAGGAGGATGTTTACACCTTCTCCCATGTGCAAGCAAAGCTGCAACAGGAATTTGCAACAGGAGTCCTACTTGTAATTATCACAGTCTCACTCATTGGCTGGTGTGTATTAGAAATATGACCTTCCTTGAGCCCCAGGCACCAGCTGAATAGACCTCCTTCACCAGATCCTATTACTGGCTGTTACGGTGGATTGGGAGCCAGTCATCCCCTGGGTTTCCATGATTGAGTGGGAATTTGAACTCTCGTCTTCTGGAGTCCCAGTAGACAATACAGAACTAGATTAACCACTGGTCTAACTTGTTATAGGAAGACATCCTACATCCTGAAATTTGGTTTCAGCAGGAAAGTAAAACTTACCTTGCAGCCATTAGTCATGGTGGCTATATAGCATCTCCAGTATCAAAGATGGTATACTTCTTAATACCAGTCTTTAGGGAACAACATTGGAAGAATGTAACTCCACTCATGTCCTGTTTGTAGGTTTCCCAGAGACATTTGGCTGGCCATTGAAGAAACAGAATTGTTGACTAGATGGGACTTTGGTGTGTTTTGTTTTGGGGGGGGACCCCTAGAATTGGTGAGAGGACAGCATAAAACCTGAAACATTCCACTCAAAATTTCTAAAAAAATGCTTTTAAATGTCCTTAAAAAGTAAGCATAATTATTGTTGCAGTGTATGTGTGTGCATATGATTCTCTCTCTCTCTCTGGTTTATATCAGACCAGAGAGAGAAAGAGAGAGAGAGAGAGAGAGACATAGATAGTCGGTCTGTCTGTCTGTCTTCCTACCTACCTACCTAACTAACTACCTGGCATCATTCCCACTTGTTACATTATTCTCAAAACATGATTAATTCAGCCCTCATTACAAACAGGTAGCTCATTACAGGCAATGACAGTCTACTTTACTTATAGTTTGTTACTTCCAGGTTATCAGCAAATGTTGACCTGATTCCTGTTTGGTAGTCTCAACTCAAAGAGACCTATTGACTCAATTGTAGAGTCATTACTGGAGGCAAATCCTATTGATTTAATGGGTCTGCCCAAGTTGGCTCTAGCAACAAGATTCAGGCTAATATCAGAAAATGTGTCATCAGCAAATGTGATTGCTTTGAGTTGGTACTGTTGCCTGCTACACTTTGGGAGTGTCTGATGTTGATATATTCTTCTCCTGGTACTAACAGTAATCTTTTGCTGTGTATTCTTTTTTGCTGAGAAAAAAGCAGAATTGCCTTGCACTTGAGTTTGACTGGCATAGCTCTGGCTTGGTAGCTACTAGTATAATGAGCTTATAGGATCAGACTCTCGATTCCTCCAGATGTGATGAGAAATCCTCAAAACCCATTATGGTTTATAATTTTTTCCTTCAGCTTTTGAAAAGGAAACTGTCTTTGAAACACTGTGATAAATATTTACTAAGAGCAAACAAAACAATAAAACTGATAATTGAGAAAAGAGACTACATGGTCACATTAATTTTCTTAAGTCTTTGCACGTACCACTTGATTTTTTGAAAGCAGTGACAACACACTATTATTAAGAGTTCTGAATAAAAATAGACACATAAAAAGCTAGTGCTGGTTTGTTCCTTTTCATTTAGCTTAATTCCTCCTTCAGAAATGTACTTTACACATTATTAGAGATCTAATGTGGGTAGGATGTGTTGTTGAGGTTGCCATGGCTACTTTTTTTTTTAATGAGTTTGGAGACTTTATTATCAAACTTAATACATACATAATTACTGCTTCTCTTTTGCATAAAAGCCCTTTTCTTTTTCTCCACCTCCATAAAAATCAGATGAGGGAACGAAAAGGCAATGTTTTTGAAGCCAAATAAAGCAACTGCCGCTTTCCCACCTATTGCTGACCAAAAAGAGGGAGAGGAAGTATTGTGAGAAAATTGTCACTGTTAAACAAACTTTGGAAACAATTCCATGTTCACAATGTATTTGTGTCACCCGTAAATATTCAGTCTGTGACTCTAATCAGCTAGTTTTATAATTCCGAACACTCAAACGTGAGAACAAATCACATTTGCTGCCACAACTTGTTCCAAACGATTAATGTTTTTCTCCCTCTTTGCCAATTCATGTTTAAGAACAAAGTAGGGTAAGAGCATTCATGGCTACAGCGAACTTTCTCTAATGAAAAGAATGAACACGAGTCCCCCAGGTGCTTTCATTCAGCAAAAAGTCCTAATCAAAGCACATTCATTGCCCCCATTAGAATTACATAAGCACATGCTTATTGGAGTTTGGAAATGTTCCATTTTGGACTAAAACTCCCAGAATCCCTAGCCCATATGGCTGGAGGCCATGCTGGCCAAGGAATTCTGAATACTGTAGACCAAAAACAACTTTCACAAGCTCTGATGCTTATTAGCTAGTAGGTGCACAAATGTAAACACTTTTTAACCTGGTATTTCTAAAGCATCTGCTTTACCATTATGCAGTTTTTCTTACTAATTAGATAACACAATAGGGATGATCTTATATTAAAAGTCTGTTTCTAGCTCTCATGAGCTGTGAAATAACTTGGGAATCATGATGACTAAATCCAATTGGTAGTCCAGTGGACCCACTGAATCAACAGCAGGGATGGAAAGAATATTCAAAGATTCAATGGGGTGGGGGTGGGGGTGGAGAAATGAAAAAGGAGCTTCTGGGATGCCAAATAATCCCAACAAGGAGATTATTGAAACCCATTTCTTTTTATCTTCTTTCAAGCCTTCAACCTAACTTGAGGACTACTCCAGCTCCTCCAAGTCCAGAAATACCTATCTCCTCCCCTCCACAGTCATGTAGTGATTGGCAGGAGGGCTGTGGTAGCCAAGCAGGAGGATCACAGCTAGCTGTCCTGAGAGCTGATGTATGATGATGACCACTGGAAAGGATGCCGCAGGGTGTTCTAGCCATCCAAATATACCCAGAATGATCCTCCTTACTCAGTAGCTTTCCCATCCGCACACTGGCCAATTGTGCTGGTGGGGGGCAGCCAAGCCACAGCCACTGCCTTTCTCCTTCTGAGACTGGAAATGGTAGCAATGCTCCTCACTCAGCTGACTCTGTCCCTTCCCACCATTACAGTAGCCTTTCTGGGTGGTTGGGAAGGGACCAGCCAGGAAAGGATTGCCATCTGTCAGAACAGTGGCAGTCATTCTCTTTGTGCTTCTGCCCCCTGCCTTCCTCCTGCCAGCCCACTACACTGGCCATGCAGGGGGAAGGGGCTGGGGGACAGTCAAGTGAGGCTCAGTTGCTACCACCTCTGCCAAAAGAAAAAAGGCAGCAGGGGTAGTCACATGACATAAAGAAGACATTGAAATAAAGATGTCCTCCTATAGCTTGGTTCAAGCATTGATCAAAGTGGACTGGTAGTCAAGAAATCAGAACAAGACTAAGGCCTGGAAGCATAAGCAGCTATGCAGGAGCCAGATCCTTAAAGGTAAACATACATCATGAAACACCAAAGGCCATGCCACAGTATTTCTGATCTCTACATATGGTTGTGAAAGCTAGACAATGAAGAAAGATGACATGGAGAAGATCAGTTCATCTGAAATGTGGCAGTGGAGGAGAGTTCTGCAGATACTGCCAAAAAGACAAGTAAATTGATCTGAGAGCAAATTAGACCTGAAATTTCATTAGATCCCAAAATTATTACAACAAAGCTAACATAGTTTGGACATATCATGAGATGACATGAGTTCTTGGAAAAGATTATAATGCTGGGGAAAATGGAAGGTAGCAGAAAGAGATGAAGACCATGTTTCAGATTGATCCAACCAAGGAAGCCTCAGCTGAGTTTTCCAGATAGGAGTAAGTGATCACTGGGGCTCTTACAGCTCTCTTTCACTTTCTCTCTCTCTCTCTCTTTCTTTCTCTCTTTCCTTCCTTCCTTCCCTCCCTCCCCCACTTCCTTCCTTCCTTGGGTCACCATAAGTCAAAACTGATCTGATGGCAAATAAACCGTAGTTGGAAAAAACAAATTTGATTTAAATCTGTATATTATAAAACAGTGCTACTCAAAGTGGTAGTCCCTAATCTTTGGATGTTAATCCCTGGCAAGTTTCCATGAAAGAAGGAAATAGTAACAGTTAATGCATACAATTAACACTCACATTTTAAAAAAAACTGGAGAGAAGCTGAATAGAATCAGAAATGCGAGGATGGAGAGGAAGCCTTTAAGACTTCTTCCCCTGCCAGGGTCCTGAAAAAATATCACTTCCTCCATCCACAATTGCTATTTGGAAAACCTTTCATGGTGCCAATAGAGTTTCCCTCCTGACTGAAACAGCAGGTTAATACCCATACCCATATCACCACTCCACCACCCTCTCATGGGCTATGTATAACCCTTGAATTCAGGATTGAGAGACAGATTTAAGGACCTAATTCTCGGTATCAGATAAAAGGAGCTACAGATACATCAGGCCAATTGATTCTTGTTCTTGTCATGGTGACATTGTTCTTATTATGGTGATATTACAGACACAAGCCTGCATCATTCTTCTGACTTGAGATTAAGTTGAACTTGAAACCTTCTGTAAACAAAGTATGTGCTCTATTACTCAGACTGGGTCACACAGAGTCCTGGATTTATAATCCAACCTGGTTGTTTTCTACCTATGATTATGATTTGGAAAAGTTACTTTTTTTGGATTATATATTCAGAATCTAATAGCCTTGCTACTAGGAATTATAGCTCTCAAATTTACATTCATGAGCCTATGAGGCTGACCTCCATGCACTATGATGAATATTTGCATGTTATTGTTATATACCTTCAAGCTAACTCTGACTTGTGACAACTCTCTCATAAGGTTTTCTTGAGCAGGATTACTCAGAGGACGTTTGTCATTGCCTTCTTCTCAGGTTGAGAGCATGTGTCTTGCACAAAGTCACAAAGTGAGTTTCCGTGGCTGAATGGGGATTTGAACTCTGTTCTCTGGGAGTCTCAGTCCAACATGAAAACCACTACATCACACAGGCTCTTGACGTCATATAGTACTATGCATGTAACCCTGTGGAGACCATCTCTACACATGGGAAGCCTGGAGAAGCCAGGTTCCTGATCACACAAAAAACATTGTGTGCCTGTAGACTCTGTGAAGACATTCAACTGATTTGCATGAGGGAAGTAAGACGATATTAGGGTGGATCTTATCATTACAAAGATTAAAATAACCATCACAGAAAGCAGATGCTGGTGGCAACCTCCCTGCGATTCCATATCAACTATCTGTCTGTTTTTCCTGGAGGAGACAGAGATCTGTATATAACTAACCTACCTGGAGCCCAAAACTAGCCTGTCACATCAGGTGTTGTAGCAGAGGATACTATCTCATTGCCAAGATTGAAGTAGATTTTAGCTACCAGGTCAATTGGCTTCCAAAGTACATTTGGAGGATAGGTTGTGGCATCATCTTGTCCTCAGACAGCAGATTGGCGAGGGGTACTGAGGCAAGAGTGAACATTTACAATGATTTCACATGTTGGGAAAACACTAAAATGTAGTAGATGCAATTTCTCCAAAGGAAGGGTACATCTGTATGCAGCATTTATAGAGCAACTTACTCTAACTAATCTTAGACCATTATTAAACTTACAAACCTTCTTACAAAAGACCTTGTCTCCTTAACAATAAAGACAACATTTAATTGTAAGGTTAGAACCTTGCTAGTTATTAGAAAGCCTTTGAAAATTGCTTTTCATTTATACCCCAGGCTGTGCCCTTATTAAATTGAAGGGTTAAAATGTTTCCTGTTGATATGGCTTAAAGATCATGTTACTGCTTGATTGTACGATACATAATAGGATTAAATGGCAAGATTTTGGATTACATATGATAAGCCAAGGTTTAGGTTAAACAGCAAAGTATAGTAGGAAAACAATAGGGAATAACAGGCAGTGTTGTGAATTTGCAGATATTCTTGCATCACAAGCTTAGGAACTTGTGCTATTCAAAGAACTCCCATAAATAAATGCACAAAATGCATTTGGCTGTGCATGTTTGGACGCAAATCTTTGTTGTTGGTTGTTCAAAATCCCTCCACAGCTCTATACACACTGTGCAAGGTTACATGAGTTTAGCACATTTTACTTTTTTGAAAATATTTCATTTGTCCAAAAGACCATGGCTGGCATCCAGCTGGAAAGTTTGTTGTTGATGATAATTGCTGTCAAGTAGACTATTGCAATGCAATAAATGAGAGACCCCAAGTCACCCCATCATCAACAGCCCAGCTCAGGTCCGACAAACTCAGGGCCATGACTCCCTTGATTGAGTCTGTCCATCTGCAATGCCTTGTTATTCTTTTTTTTACTGCTTCTACCTTAACAAGCATTATTGTCATTTCTAGTGTGACATTTCACATTCATAATGTATCCAAAGTGTGACAGTCCCAGTCAGTCATCTTGGCTTCTAGAGAGTTCAGGCTTGATTTACTTTAGGTCTCATGTATTGGTCTTTTTAGCAATCCATAGTATCTGTAGAACTCTTCTCCTGCACCACATTTCAAATGAGTGGATTTTCTTCAATCGGCTTTCAGCACTGTCCAGTTTTCACAACCACACAGAGCAATCGGAAATATGATGGGGAATTGAATAGCATGGGATGATATATCTTTACACTCCAGGACCTTGCCTAGTTCCTCTGAAGGAAGTTCCTCCAGATCCTCTGAAGATGCCAGCCACAGATGCAGGTGAAATGTCAGGAGAAAATACTAATAGAACACAGCCTCAAAGCCCAGAAAACCCACAACCTATGGATTCCAGTCGTGAAAGCCTTCAACTTTACATCTTGCCTAGTTCCTTCTTAGCTGCCCATCCAAGTCTTGTGATTTCTTGACTGAAGTCTCTATTCTGATTAATAACTGAGTGAAAGTATGGAAAATCTTGAAGTATTTCAATGTTTTCATTGTCTGTTTTAAAGTTATGCAAATCATCTGTAGTCATTTTTGTTTTCTTAATGTTCAGCTGTAAACCTCTGTTTACACTTTCTTCCTTGACTATCTTCAGTAATCCTTCCAAATCTTTGCTGTTTTCTTCTAGTTGTATAGTGTCATGTGCATATCTTAAATCATTGCTGTTCCTTCCTTCAATTTTCATGCCTCCTTCCTTTGAGTCTAATCCTCCTTTATGTTATGATACATTCAGTGTACAATTTAAACAAGTAAGGTGATAAAATGCAGCTTTGTCTGATCCCTTTGCCAATTGAAAACCATTTCATTTCTTCATATTCTCCTCTGAGCGTAGCCTCTTGCTCCAAGCACAGGTTACATCAGGTAGATCAAATGTTGTGACATACTTATTTCTTTAAGAGTCATCCATAGTTTTCATGATCCACACGATCAAAGGCTTTGCTATAGTCAATAAAGCACAGAGAAATTGATAAAGCACAGGTAAGGATAAAGCTGGAAAGTTAATTGGTTGTCTAAAGTTGAATTGCACTTTTCTTGCTATGTTTGTATTCTCAGGAGATGACAAGAGATGAAGCGATGCCATACTTGTTAATACATTTTGCCATACATTTTTATTCTGCTCTTATCTCCAACTAGTCATCAGAAGTTGGAGATACGGATGTATTTAAAACCTGGGAAAGTTTTGCAGTGAAATGAGTCCTGCTTTGTTGTCTTGAAAGGTTTTGCCTGGAACAGGAACTCAGCTGTTCAAATTGTTACCGTTTTACTGAAAACATGGGCTTTGGTGTGGAGACTGCTTAAAGTTCTTTTTCCCCAAAAGTCATGATTAACAGAATTATGAACATAGCATTTCAGAAAATTTCATCACTAGCACTGATAATTACTGAGAGGCAAGAAGCTGGGCAAGACTGGGTGGAAGCAACCACAGCTCATAGTTAAATAGGGTCAGTTAGAAATAGAAATAGGACCATGTAGGAAGAAGAAAAGGGTGGAGATCTTAATAGAGTTGGGAGCTGAGAGTGTCAAAAGAGTTCAGAGAGAAGAGTTCTTTGTTTTGAAACTGGGTTGTTACTATGCACCATGTGTGGAACCATCATAACACCAGATTTTATTTTTATCTGTTACAATAGTCTTCACTGTTTTTATTTTCTACTTCTCTGCCTGGATGCTTTAATTTAAAAACTGATAAAGAAGGTTTGGCCACACACTGCCACACTGAACCCACTAATCAACACATCCACTGGTCCAGTTTACTGGTCACCTTGAGACCCAATACTAGATCCAGAGAAGACTCTTAGGTGGGCAAGGTGAGTTATAAAGAGCCCAAATGTTGGAACTGCAGGGCTAACCTGGTTAGGGGATCCATCACAGCAATCAATTAATTTTTGGAGCTCACTAACATTTGACAGAACAAATTAAGTTAGCTGAAGTTGCAAGCTCTCCAAGCATTTTAGATTTTAGGTATAACAGCTTCTGGCGCACTCACATTTAGTATGCTTAATATGCAGTGTAAACAATACACCTTTCTATGAGCCAGGTGTCACCAACATATTAGAGGAATAGTGTAGCAATGGCAAGCCAAAGGGGCACAGAAGCAAACGCAAGAGAAAGCCGAAAACATGACAGATTGAGTCTATGTGAAGGAGGTGTCTAAGTCTTGGCAGGTATGCAAACAGATTGTTGAAAGCCACTTACCAAGGAAAAGAATATAACAAGTCATATTACAATTGCAAGCTGTTATGCAGCATCCAAATTCAATTTCATCCCAAAACAGGTTTACAACATAAATAGCTATCAGGCCCCTGTAATAATCTTGGCTTGCTTGTATGGAGGATCAATTACACCATGCCCTGCTTTCAGCATATCTGCAGTTTTGAGACTGCCTTTTTTTCTTTTCTTGTTACCTTCTGTGATAACACAAGAAACTGTTCAAAAAGTCCAAGGGATTACTTCTAGAAGCTTCACTCATTCATGCAAGAGCTGCTGTCATTCTCACGAGTGAGCTGTATGTGCCAATTTTATCACATCCAAAAGGTTAAACCTGAAAATTGTCTTGCAAAATTTAAAGCAAGCTTCCACATAGCTAAGCAGGCAGCAGAGAAACAGACAGGGAAAAACAAGGAAGAGCCCATCTGGAGGGAACTGAATGCTAATTTGGTGCAGAAGTTATTTAATGCAGAGATTCAACCCCAGACGTGTAAGTGTTAAACACTTGAAACTCTGTGCGTGAATGGGTTAAGGTTTCAGGGTTTTTTTTTAAAGTATGAAGCTCTCTGTATTCCATGGTCTAAATATGAAGAAATTCACAAATTTTGGTAAATTCTTTATTAAACAAATGAAAAAAAATTCTCACCCATCCTTGAGTCCATCATACTTGAAAGAAATGCTGGTGGTAAGATTTTTGTTTAAAAATGCTTCTCTAATCTGCCCCCCCCAGCCAAAAAATAAAAATAATGGAATAATTTCTGTCAGTTTCCAACAGTCTTTTCTCCAAATAAGTGTATGATGATGGAATCTCTAATCCAAGGATTTCAGGCTGACTTGGACGATCTAGATCCATTTCAAACTGACTTCAGGCTAGATTAATTGGGTAGAAATTGTTTGGATCATAGTGACAGATGAATCATCTGTAACCGTGGCAAAGTGTCCTTGCTGATTTGGCTGAATTTCTCTGTGGCTTTCAGTGCTATTAACCATGATACCTCTTTGGACCAACTAGTTAGGATGAAACTTGGAGGCATTGTTTTTGTAAGGTAATGCCAATCGTTGTTGGAGGAATGATTTCATAAAATGGTGCTGTGACACCCTTCATGTTTGTTTGTTTGCTTGTTGTGTTTTGTTTTTTTTAAATAATGGCCTATAGTTATAATTCTATCCAATGCAGTTCTGGGCTGCATCAATAGGAGAATAGTGTCAGGATCAAAGGAAGTAATAAAACCATTTTATTCTGCTTGGTCTGATCTTACCTGGGATACTGTGTCCAGTTCTGGGCACCACAATTCAAGAAGGATATTGACAAGCTGGAACATATCCAGAGGAGGGCAACCAAAACGGTGAAAGGCCTGGAAACCATGACCCATGAGAAGTGGCTTAGGGAACTAAGTATGTTTAGCCTGATGAAGAGAAAGTTAAGAAGTGACATGATAGCAATGTTTGAATATTTGAAGGGATGTCATGTTGAAGATGGAGCAAGCTTGTTTTCTACTGCTCCAGAGACTAGAACATTGAGCAATGGATTCAAACTACAGGAAAAGAGATTTCACCTGATGGTAAGAGCCATCTGACAGTGGAATATTTTGGTTTGGAGTGTGATGGAGTCACCTTCTTTGGAGGTTTTTAAACAGAGGCTGGATGGCCATTTGCTGGGGGGTGCTTTGAATGTGTATTCCTGCATAGCATGGGGTTGGACTCAGTGGCCCTTGTGGTCTCTTCCAACTCTATGATTCTATGATCCTATCCCCGCTCTATTTAACGTATGTATGAAAGTCACAGGAGAGGGTGACTGGAGTTTTGAGTTCTTGTGTCAGAACAGTGCTGATAACATCTAACTTTATTTATCCTTTCTGTTTAAGACCAAGGAATCCATTCAAGTTTACGTTGGTGTCTGTAGCTGCTAACGGATCAGAAGAGGCAACCAATTGAAATTTAATCTAAAAAGACAAAGTTACATCTGATCAGGGAACAACTCGGATCAGATTGTGCTACATGGTTCTGCTTTCCTCTTGAAGATTCAGGTTCATACTTGGGTGTCCTCTTGTATTCAGCCCTGAGTCTGCAAGTCCAATTTTTGTTTGTGTGTGTACCTTCAAGTCATCTGTTGATTTATGGTGACCTTATCAATTTCATACAGTTTTCTTAAGCAACATATAGAGGTGGTTTTGTCAGTTCCTTCTGAAATATAGCCTGTCTCTGCTGGTATTTGTTAGCAGTCTCCCATCCAAATATTAACCAGAGTTGACCCTGCCTAGCTTCCAAGATGAAACAGGATCTGGTGCCTTTAGGATATTTAGGCATAGTGACCAGGAATATAATGCACAGCTAAGGCTTTTTCTCCAACGACACCTGTTCTTGGTGCCGTCATATGTGACCATGGCAATAGATGCTTTAGTTACCTCTCCACTGGATTACTTTAGACTATTGTAATACAGGGGCTGATTTGGAAAAAAATGTTTGGATATTTCAGCTGGCCCAAAATGCAGAGGGCAGTCTACTGATTATAGGGAACATGTGACAACATGTGCAACAGCTTCTCAAGTGATTACTTTTAATGCCTTAACACAATTTGGGGCCAGAGTATGTGAAAAACTGGATGTTCCCATCTGTGCCTTACCCATGTTTTAAAATCTTCAGGAGGGGTCCTTGTTTGTCTTGCCACCATCAGAAGCACACATGGGCCCTTTCCACACAAGGCAGTTAAAACGGGCCAAGACGTCCTGGCACAGAAGTCGTCTGCATCTTGGATCGGACTAGGTGCGGACTATTTAACTTCTGCACCTCAGTCCGATCCAACCCGCCCCCAAGTGGTCCTCCCCCTCACTAAGTAAAGACCAGAAAAATCAGGTCTTTACATTTTCTGAAACGCGCCATTGCGTTCCTACTTACCTGTGCAGATGTGCAGGCTTGCACCAATGTGAGCATGCAATCAGTGGAGGGCCGGCTGTGGGCGTGGCCAGCATCAGTGGTTGGTCCACTCCCACGAAGACACCGGAAGCTGCCATTTTGAGCCAGAGCAGTGCAGATCTACAGAACTCGCACTAATGAAGGAGCCCTGCGGAAGGGCTCAAGGGAAAGTCTGCGTTACTTCGGACCCGAGAAGAGCCGGTAAGTAACGGCATGGAGCGATTCACTCGCCTCGTGTGGAAAGGGCCATGGACAGAACATGAAAAGGGCTTTCTTAGTGGCTGCTTTCAGAGTCTGGAACTTCCTGCCAAGAGAAACCAGTCTAACTCTAGCTCTTTTGTCTGTCTGCTGGCAGGCAAATTGTCTGTCTGCCTGTCTATCTTTGGGCAGACTTTTAAACTGCCTTGTTTGTTGAAATAATATGGTTGATGCTTACTTCTTTGTTACTTATGTGTTCTGAATTTGTATTTTGGTTGGATTTTTCTTAGTGGTAATCTTGACTAATGTTTTATGTGTAAAAGAAGGATATACATTCAGTCAACCAGTCAATCAATCAATCAGTCATTGTCACATTTACTACTAATCCAGGCAGTGGAAAAAATAGTTGCAAAACAGCTTTCACAGTCTTGTAAGGCTGCGCTAAACATCAGAGTTGTGCACAGCACTGCTGATTAAGCTTGTTCAGATCTGGACTGATCTGGTTATAACTTTTTGGGACCTTTTTTCATACATTTGTATAAATCTGTAGAAATGATAGATCCTAAACAGAATATTAAGCCAACTGAATTTCAGAGTTATCTTCAGTGTAAGTATAAGTATAGGATTAGTGTAGTAATTATGGGATTATTCTTTTGAGTTGTCCATTAACAATCTCTTTCTTAGAGGCAATATTTTCATGAATTAAAATCATGTTCAGCTAAAACCAAGTATAGCATAAAGGGATAGAGTCAGATTAGAACTGTTCAGATCTCCTCTCCACCACAAAACACTCTTACCTGCTCCACTGGGTTGTTGCAATATTAAAAGAGAAGAATCTTATACAGTGGGCCCTCTGTCCTGTTCCAGGAACTCCTGTGTTTAGGAAAAATGAGAATGTTCATGTCCATTATATTCAATGGCAGTGACTTGTGCATGGATGCTTCAGCATGTCTGTGTGCATGTCACTGCTATTTTAGGTATAGGGAACACTATATTTCATGTGAGCTAGAAATCAAGCATAAGGAGGTCATGGTAAAGAAGGGACTGCGGTACACCACTCTGAAACCCTTGAAGAAAAGGTAGGATGTAGATGCAATAAATAAGTCATTGGATTCATCATAAAAGCTCTGTAAATCAGGGGCACTTCGTTCCAGAGCCAATCTTTACTATCATATTCTCTAAGCAGGAGTGGGGAAAGATTACCATCCAAAACCTTTAAGAGTTACTGCCTGCTGATGTAGATAACAATAGGCTGGCTAGATTACTAATACCCATAGACTGATTTGATATAAGAGCTTTTCTGTACTGCTGCTAGCATGTCCTTCCCAAAATTTTACTTCAACTTCGCCCATGCTTTTTGATTCACCAAGCTAAATGCAATCCACCCATCGCAATGGCCATAGCTTGGGAACAGTTCTTTTTTGGGGAGAGGGATTAAAGACTCTTCTAGCTAGCATGGCTATGGCCAAATTAGCTGGGACATTCTAGGATCTGTAGTCCAAAAATGAAACTTTTTCAAGCTCCGATTGTGAACCATCAGGGGGTGAGTTGAATTCCTGGATTTCAGATGTCTCCAGAGGACAACTAGCCAGGTACAACTAAGTTAATGGTGCCACAGTGACCTCTTAGGTCTCCAGATGTCCTTGAATTTCAGCTTCCAGAATTCCTGATCATTTGTACACTGTCCTCTGAAAATTGTAGTCCAGCAACATCCAGGAACCTAAAACCACTCACATGGACAGGTCAGCTTCAGTCAGCTTCATGAGTAAGTGATTGAACATCCTCTACTACTGCAACATGATTAAGCTAATAAAACACTCTTCTTTTCTTCTCTTATGTGCCAATGAATATACTACTACAGCAGTGGTTGTAAAGAAGGGTAACTTACTATTGCTGCTATATCAAATATTCATTCAAGGCTTTTGTTAAATTGCAGGATATTTTGCAATATTATTATACTCAGATGGAATGTAAAGATGACTCAGGAAGCATGATCTGATCCACATTTGTTTGGAATTAAATCCACTTACTTCCCAGGAAGTGTGCTTCAGATTGCATCATTCAGATCTTTATTTTTTGCACAAATAGTTTGAGAGGCACCAAGTAGGTTTAAATATCTGTTTCAATTACTGCAGTGAAATCTTATGTGATCAAGTGTTTCAGACATCCACTGCTTAGGCCCCTCAAGTCTAGGCTAATGAAGAACTCTGTTTCATGATTTAGTAGTACTTCTCTTTCAGCCACAGTGCTGCTCAAATAGGCAAGCATTTATGGGCAAATATCTTAGCCTGAACTGTGTTGAATATTAACTGTTAAAGAGACACCAGCAAGCAGGACAATGATTGGGATATATGTTCTCTAACAAAAACATCTGGAATATGTTAAGTATATATTTTGCCACACTCTTCAGCCAAAAAGGCTTCTACAGACAACTGTGAAAACAGCACAACTCTCCCCTAGCATGCAGTCTGATGGCCCATTCATACTACACAATTATAGTGCTATTATTCCATTTTAACTCCTGTGATTCCAGCCTATGGAATCCTGGGACTGGTCATTTAGGGAGAACCATTTAAAATTCATTGCCTTACCAAACTGCAAGCCCCAGGAGGCAGACCACAGAAGGAAAAAGAGGTAAGGAGGGAAAGGGGAAAGCAAATTCTTGATCAGTTCTTAGTTTTTAAGAGCAACATGCTTGAACAAGGACAAGAGACTAATGAAATTATATATCTCAGAAGGACTAGTGGAGTAGTCCTGTAGCTTTCCCTCTTCCTTTGCTCCAGCTTGATATAAAGACTGTCACAAGCCATTGGAGCCTTCATGGTGCTGGTCTTTCAACAGAGCCAGTGAAATAGCCTTCCAGTACACTTTCCCCATTTTTGCAGTAGGCCTTCCATTTTGATATATTACCATGAGAATTTAACAGACGTAACTTTTTTGAATTACAAAAAAAGTTGTCCCTTTGTATACCAATGGCCATACTGGCTGGGGATTTTAGGAGCTGTGGTCTAAAAAGTAACTTTTCCAAGCTTTCATTGATATTATGCCTGCCTGAAAAGTAGCATGGCCAAGTACTCAAGAGATGAGGGGTCCTGTACTGTTAATAACTCTGTAGAGGTCACATTACAACTTTGCGTAATTCTTTCTTCTGCATAATAATTATAATTATAGATGCATTAATAGAAGCATAGTTTCCAAACTGATGGATGCAATAATTCCACCATAACCTGTTCTGGCCAGGCCTCATCTAGAGTACTGACTTCAGTTTGGGACACTCCATTTTAAGAAGGATATAGATATACTGGAGAAGGTTCAGAGAAGGCAACAGGGATGATAAGAGGTATGAAGAACACAACATATGAGGAAAGGTTGAAGGAGGAGGACTTGTTCAATTTGGTGAAGAGAAGACTGAGAGGTGACATAATTATTTCTTTAAAGGGCTGTCACGGAGAGGAGGGGGCAAACCTGTTCTCTGCTACACCAGAGGATAGAACCAAGACCAGAGGTTTGAAGTTATAGCATAACAGATTTCAACTGAACATTAGAAAGAACCTCTTGACAGTAACAGCAAATTAGCAATGGAACTGATTGGCTAGAGAGGTGATTGGCTAGAGAGGCTAGAGAGGTGATTGGCTAGAGAGGTGGTAAAAAGACCCCACTAGGTTACCCTGCCTCTCGCATTGCTATTGCTCATGTTCAGGCTAGTTTCCATTCCCCATCACATGGAGCACATTAAGGCATCCCCAAGGGACCCCAGAAATCAGGGTAACACTTTCCTTTTAAAGAGCTTTAAGTGGTGAGCAGGCTGCCACTACAAAAAACATGGAACTTTTTTTTTTCATATACGCTACCTCATGTGCATAAAATAAAGCAAAACTTTGTCATAAAATGAAATAGATTGACAGATATAGTGGCAGCAATTGTATTTCTTATTTTATTCCATTATAGAGTACTGTATTCTGTCACATAAAATTTACTACATCCAATTTTCTGACTGGAAAGCTCAGTGGAAAGCAGCTTTCTGGTACAATGAGATAATATGTCTTCATACAGTACTTTTACTCCAATGCATCAACTTTTGCAGGCTTTAAATACAACAAAACATTTGGCTTCACTTCAATGGGTGCTGTATTCTTTGAACAGCATGACTGAAAACAACAACCACACAAACAGTTGTACATTTCAAGATACCAAACAGCCATAATTGAAATGTGTAATCCACAGTGGTGTGAAAATCCCGGCGCTCAATATCTACTGTCATCTAAAACATTGTCTTGATGATTGAATTTTTGCTTGCCTAAGGAAGTGGCTTTATCTCCCTTATTGTTTCCTAGAAAAATTTCACTGGCTTCTATGTTCTGCAATGAAAAATATAAAAATAAACATCAATAATACATTTAAAATCCATTCTTAATTCACTGAAGATCTGTCAATAAGAGTGGACTGCCACTAATATATATATATGAAATGACTTAGGCTTTCAGAAGTTATGCTGAAAGTATATGAAACTACATAAGATTACGTCACAGCAAGGATATTTTCTGTATGAGGGCAACAGCAGTAAATACAGATGTTTTCAACTAATATTTCTTATTAAAACCTTCTGGAGCATGGAGAAATACACTCTGAACAGTAGCAACTGCAGCGAGGAGGAAATTTAGTGTCATTGTGAAATGAAAATGCCTACCAGTCCATAGTTTTAGGAAAACATAGATACCTTGGCCTAAATCAGGGAAATGGGAGTAGGAATTATGCAGTCCTCCAGATGTTACTGAACTGTAGTTCTCCGAAACTTTCATCATAGGCTATGTTGTCTTGTTGCAGTCCAACACCAGGAGGCCACGTGATTCCCAGCTCTGAGCTAAATCCAACTGTCAGTCCTTCTTGGAATATACCCATTGAATCGATAGCATTTACATAAGCGTTGACTTATCATGCTTGTCCCTAAACTGTTCCTCCTTGTCCTGCTAGGAAAAAAAGTGGCCTACTCTTATTTTCTGAAGAAGATAAAGAGATTTAGGAAGGAGCTACATTAATCAAGAAACTTATTCTATTCTATGCTGAGATGCTCAAACCTGCCCTGTTGCTGCATAGAATCATAGAGTTCGAAGGGAACTCATGGTCCATCAAATCCAACCTCTTACTCAGTGCAGGAGTGCAGGATCTCCAGCGAAAGCATCCTCAACAGGTATCTGTCCAGCCTCTTTTTGAAGATGTCCAAAGAAAGAGACCTCCTCCTTTTTGAAGATGTCCAAAGAAAGAGACCCCAGTTTTTATGGGGTCAGGCCAAGCCAAAAAACAAACGAAGATGTCTAATACATGATTTTATTGAATGAAAGTCTCACGCATCAACGCAATCACTCACACACTCACTCAAGACCAATTAAGAAGCAAAAGAGAGAAAACTGGATAGGGAGAATATTGAAAGGATTGTAGCTGTGGTAATACTGCTCCTTTTCCTGAAGTTCTTGGTCTGAGAAAAACAGCGAAGAAGTAGAGCTCTGCACGGAGAGGGCTGAGGGGATTACTCAACGGATGGGGAAATGGTCTGGTGGGATGACCGGGAGTCATCCAAAGAACCACTCAAAAACTGGGACTATTTATAGGGGGAAAAGTACCTGGAGGGCTAATCCTTTCCCAGGGAGAACAATGGGTGTTGCAACAAGGAAGGAGCTCCACAATGATAACTTCCTTTGCATGATGAGATTATAAAGTGTTGCCAAAGTCTCAGGATCTTCGGCTGCATTGAGTTGTGGTGTGACTTAATGTAAATGGTTCTTGCCTGATAGGATTTTGCTCAACTTGCTCAATGCTAATCCCCTCAAGTCGGCTTCTCAGGGGCTGAGGACCCTTTGTTTACTGTGGGTTTGCACAGCTTGAGGTCTCCTGGGGCTACGTGACTGGGGATTTTACTGGCCTGACCTGGTTTTCGATTGTTCAACCGTTGCTGCCTACATGCTCATCTGGGCGACCTCTCAGGCACATGAAATCATATTTAATATCAAAATTGTAGAAAACAGGGTTTTCCGGTGGAGTAACAAAAGACTTGAATTCAACACTATTTAGCTAAACATAAAAGTGCTGCGTAGAGGCATCCAGTTCTGAACAATGAAGTGATGTACATGCATATATGAATTAACCCAGGATTTAACAAATTTCATCTACACAGCCAGGGACATTTTATTTTTGCAGAGAATGGTCCAGGAATGAAATGTGTGTTTTGATGGCAAAGACAGCAAAGCTTTGGGAAAATTACATTTTTACCTACAGTTCCCAGACCAGAATCCTGTTAGCATCTTACACATGCTTAAGTTCCTCTGTGGAAATGACTGGACATTTTTGTCCGTGTGCAATATTTCCATTGGTTTCAAAGTTGCAGAAGCACATTGTGCATACAGTATCATTGTGAACACATTGTTTATACCAAGATTTTTGCAAACCGGGGACTTAATATTTCATCACTTTCAGCTTTTATGGATACATTTACTTCCATCATGAATATAAATACACAATCCATCAATGCTATAAGCTCTGAAGAAAAATGCCAACAGGTGCACCAAGTAAGGAAACATATACATCAATCAGTCTGACATACAGTGAATAAACACTTCTTGAAAAGAAGATATTTTATTGAAATCTTTAGTGCTGTTATTTACAAAGTTAGGAGTTAGTGCATGATCTGATGGAAATGCTTTCATGTTTTAACATGAGCTTACGCTGAAGCTACAAAGGTAGAGACTGAAAATGTAGCTCTCACAGACCACGAAGGCAACAATGAAAAAGCTGGCAAATGAAATTCAGTACAAAAACTGGGAATAGCAAACTGAGACTGACACATTTTCCATTGAGGCTGTGGAGAAAGGCCTGAATATTTCCTCCTACAGCAGCTAGAGGGATGAAAGAAAATTTGCTCAAGAAAGGAGCAGCATAGCATACATTTTGAAAGACAGAACCCACAGCTTCTAAGCTTTATTAGGCCAATTAAAATGGTTACAACTGTGGGTTTCAATAATTCAAATACAGCAGTGGGAAGGGGGAAATATCTTCAGACAAAACAGGGAGTCCACTGTTGTGTGTGGCTCAGTGACTTTGGGTTCTTCACAAGGACTTCTATAATTTTTATCTACATACTATGAGACCCTGTTAATGAATGGCTGAAAATCTTATCAAATCAAAAGGACCTTTCAAATGATAAGGGGCATTGATGACAAATTCCAATATCTTGGTAGCAGGAAAAACAGCTCATTTTTACTTATTTACACACTTTTCTTATACTTTACTTACACTTTACTTATACTTACACACATATTTACTTAATAAATTAATTCTCATAGGGAACCCAAAGGTAACACATGTTATTCTCCTATTTTTATCTTCCCAACAAGCCTGTGAGGGTTGATATCATGAGGTTGCTATCTCTTAAGAAAATCTCATACATCTACTCTTGAAGGCAGAAATATTACAACCGCATAAAAAAGGACTGAAGAATTTGCTTGAATTGAACTTAAATAAAAGGATACAGAACCCACAACAGTTTGGGATGCAAGGTAAGCTTAAATAAGAGGACAAATTATAAAATACAGTTCCAGACTGGGGGGTGGGAGGAGAGAAAGAGAAACTAAACAGAGCAAGTTGATGGATGAAATACAAAACTTTAAGGAAAAACTTAAGAAAAAAAATTGATAAAGAGATTCAACAAAAGTTTAAGTAACTTCAACAGTTTTCACTGTTTATAATCCAGGAAATGAATGGCAAACTACTATTGTTGTTATGTGCCTTCATGTGATTTCTGACTTAGGGTGACCCTAAGACGAACCTATAACAGGGCTTTCTGGGGACTAAGAGTTTGTGCCAAACTCAAGGTCACCCAGTGGGTTCCCATAGCCAAGCAGGGGATCAAACCCTGGTCTCCAGGGTTATAGTCCAGTACTTACTACATCACACTGGTTCTCCCAAATTGCTTTAAGGAAAATAATTTGGAATTTGCAAACAAACCTGGGAAATGTCTTTGCTACAAGTTGAGACAGGAAAGGATAAAGAAATCTGCCATAAAAATCAGGAAGGTAGATAAGTTTGTAATGGATAATTTGAAAATATTAAAAGCCTTTGAGAACTATTACAGAGACTTATACATGAGGAACATCTGAGATTTGAAAAATTACTTAGACAAACTCCAATTAGACAAGTTACGTTTGGAAGAAAAGCTAAGTTTGAATGAGCCTGTGGAATTTAATGAAGCAATTAAAAAGTGCCAGGCCCAGATGGGTTATCTGCAGCATATTATAAGAAATTTGAAGAAGAGCTACTTCAACCATTAAAAATGGTGTGTGATAAATTATTATTAGAAAAAGGGTGGATGCCAAATTCTTAGATAAATGCCTTTATTACAATGATTCATAGAGAAAACACGATGAGACATTAACAAACAATTATAGATCTATTTCATTAATAAATAATGTTTGTAAGATACTTAGCAGCATCTTGGCGGACAGATTGAGAAAACATATTTATTGGAATATCCGTGACGATCAAAGTGGGTTTTTTTTTTGCCAAAAAGACAGTTAAAGAATAATATAAAAACTGTTCTTAATATTAATGAGTTTTTGGAACATCATAATGACAAAAAGGCTGTTTTTAGTATTTATTTATTTATTTATTTATTTATTCATTATTTTTGGCACAGAGGAAAGCATTTGATATTTTTCTTGGAATTACTTATTTCAAATATTGCAGAGAATGGATTTTGATGAAAGTATTATTATTTAGGCAATATTGGGCATCATGTTTATTATGTATGTATGGGGGGAAATGTGATCCAAAGATATAAAATTTACTTTGTGCAGTAGTTTAAAAGAAAACATGTATAACATGATGTGCAACTGGTATCTAACAATAAGCTGTCAGAACTATCTCAGAATATTTCAGACCAATTTTGGCAATGCCAAAATAAGGAGGAGTCCTTTTTTCATATGTGGCAGAGTTATAAGAAAATGTAAAGTTACTGGTCTAAGATTTATATGTTAATCAAATAAAAAAAGAAATTAAAGGTAGATTTCATAAGGTTACCAGACATGTTTCTGTTGGGCATTATGGATAATGAATTGGATGGTAAATATGGATCACTCCCTTAATACATGACAACAGCAGCAAGAATCTTGTTTGCTCAAAACTGGAATTGGACTGAAACACTGACAGTGGAAGAATGGATTGCTATGATCACTATGTTAGCCCAAACAATCAAATTAACATGGATTCTAAAGGATTAGTCAAACGAAGACTTTCTGAAAAATTGGAAACTTTATAGACTTTTTGAGCAATGAGAAATCTAATGATGTAACCATCTGAGGTTATGGTTATTAGTAATTAGTAGGATTATTTAGCTTGGTCTGCAATGGTAAATTATTTTTTTCTAATTTTTTCCCTTTTCATTACAGTTAGAAATGGAGGGTCAGAGCTCTACTGTGTTTTAGTTATATGTGTTTTTTTTCTTTTCATTTCTCTTATTTTTTTTCTTTTTGTCTTTTCTTTTCTTGTATATTATTTGGTTTCTGAATTACACTGTTAGTGTTAACAATCAATCAGTAAAAGAAAACCTAATACAAGGGTTGCCACCTCAGGACTACCTTAGACCACAAGGTTTTAGGTTCAGAAATGGGTCCTCATGGTGTCATTAAGCGCAATACCTTAAGCATCGTCCACCTTTGCACAGAATATGTCACAGAAATTAATAAACACCAAGTCTGACAAATGAGGACAATGTATGCACACATTCTTTTCAAGGCAGTATTCTCGTCCTGAGATTCTTCCCCCTCTGTCTGAGAAGATGCTTAACTCAGGTATGTGGCCTATGGCTCACTTTGGGCAGTCACATTCTCTCAACCTGATATATCTCAGACAGATGTGGTGAGGATAAAATGGAGACTGTGTGGAATAGTGTTTCTAGTTCGCAAGCTGTAAAGTCACTTTCTCTCAGCCTGATGTACCTCACAGGGTTGCTCTGAAGAAAAAAGTAGGAGATCAATGTAAGAAATGAATAAACAAGAAAATAAATTAAGCCTAATTGCTGGCAATACTATCCCAACAAACACTATGACTACTTGTTTATGTAGCCTGAATGGGTCTCTTGGTGTTGTGCTTGTATTTTAGCAAAACAGTTACATCACCACATTTTGAATAGCCTGACAGCACAGGCATTTAAGCAACAATATGAATGAAGCTTATCATCAAAGAGGGTTTCCTAACATCCTACTGAGGAAGGAAACTTGTTCAGCCACAAGCAATGACAATGCTGAAGTTTTCTTTACATGCTATGCCAGCAAACAATTAAAAAAACACAACTCCTTCTTTCCCTTTAATGCACAAATTAAACATTTAAATACGCTGCATAGACTTGCTTTTAAAAAAAAATCACACTCTTTGGCCATGCATGCATTTATTTCAAACTGTATCTTTCTTATTCCAATCTGTTAATTCCTCTCCTCCCTTGCCAACCCCCCCCAACCTCTTAATGGCCTTCCTACCACTCATTTCTGCCCCCTCTCCCTTTTAAAGGATTTCCTTTCATTTCTGCAGGATGTTCGATGCTCATAAAGGAAGATTGCCACATTTTCCCTGAATGCAGGACCACCTGCGGCTTAAAATAGTGCAGTGCTTTCTGTGGGTCAACTTTTAAATTGCACGTGTCATATTTTTCAAGACC
Source organism: Iguana delicatissima (assembly GCA_948472985.1). NCBI lineage: Eukaryota > Metazoa > Chordata > Lepidosauria > Squamata > Iguanidae > Iguana > Iguana delicatissima. The sequence continues at coordinate 311,642 of CAOKZL010000661.1, forward strand.
TGCATTTAGGTGGTTTTCTCTCACACTCATTCTAAAGGTAAAAGACAGCAGCGAGGTGTGCCTTAGAATTAAACAGCCCCCTGGAGTAGTGGCCTAGACAGTTCGACCCTACATCCTCATTTCAGTGCCTGGGGCATAATTTTACAAAATACATGATTCAGAAGCAGATCTATAGCTGGAACATCCGCACAGGGATGCAGAGATCTAGCAAAGGAAAGCAGCAGGGTTTGTATTCTGAAGCTGTTGGCTGAATCACACTTCAATATATGCAAGACTCAAGGACTTAAGGTTGAGCTAGTGATGGGTGAGAGTATCATTTGTTTTTGTTTTTGTTTTGTTTGTTTGTTTTTTTCAGAAGGTCCCATAATAAGAAAAATTCAATGGAAAAAAACTGACTTTTTTTTTTAATGAATATAATTGAACCCCAGAACCAAAAGATAAAGAGGTAGCTGTGCTGGACCATAAAAACCAATTTTAAAGTCTGTACAGAGGTAATACCTTTATTAAGATAACCAGAAAGATAAAAAAACAAACAAACGTGGTGCTAGCCTTTGAAAACAAAGTCTCTTCAGCATTGTTTTTTTTTTAATTTTTAATTTTTTTAAAAAAAACATGCAGGGAAAAATGCATGTTTTTTTTTAAAAAAAATCTAATATCATTGTTAGACTACTGAATCTGAATTAGATTCAGTAGTCTACATGTTGACTTTAGATGTTATGTAAGAAAGAATAGGTAGGCTTGGGATGGGGAAAGTCTGTGTGCAGCTCTGGGCCCCAATTCAGTACCTCTCAAAAACCCTGCCAGCCACCTAAGGACCTCCTGAAATTCCCAACACCTCTATTTTAATTACTCTGTGTGTGCGTGTGTGTGTGTGCGTGTACGTGTCGGTTTCATCAAAAAGCACAGTACACCCATGAAGGACTGGCTGCTGACTCCTGTGCATTTGCCAGTCTCTGGTGCAGAGTATTAACTTAGGCTGCTCATGCATGACTCCCAACGACCCTGGGTTTTCTGGGAATAAAAGCAACAAACATAGGGCAATAAATCCATTTGAGACTACTACTACTACTACAACTACTACAACAACACTCACTGTGCCTATTGAATTTGGCCATTGCAGATGGTTGACAATTTTGCTTATTTTGTCTTTGAGCAAAACTTTCCACCATTTGCAAATTTCATCATAAATTCTGTGGAAAGAGCTCGAGATACCAGACGTTTAAATATGTGAGAAAGTAAAGCTTAGCCAGTGTGATTGACTTTCAGGAACCGCTGAGTAATAACAGAACATCTGATTTGTGTTATGATTCCTTCAGACATACAAGTTATCACCTGAACTTATCAATCATAAATTGGCAGTTATGTATATCTGAACTCACTAATATGTATGCTATACTAGAACAAACAAACAAAAATAAAAAAGATTCTCACACAGAAACTGGGGAAGAAACTTTTTTCTAGGTGGGAGGGGTACAAATTCCTGAATTCCTTAGCCAGCATGGCTGTGTGCAGAATTATGGGATTCCAGTCCAAAACAGTTTTTTTTTTTCAAATTTTGGTCTAATTTGGGGCTAATTCTCATGCTATGATGTGGAAGCATCTGGAAACACAAATACTTTGTTGTAGTGTCAGCTCCATAAAGAAAGACAGAGGTATGAGAGAAACTCTACATTACTGTGCAATGATCTTTCATCCTTGACTTCCATATAGCTCAACATGGGGCAATCTGGTGGATATCTTTGATCAATGTCCCTCACTTGATAGCCCAAACTCGTCTCATGCCTCCAGTTACATCGTTAATGCCTATTAGGATGCACAGACTATAAATTCCTCTGGATATTCTCTCTCTCTCATATTCTCTCTCCCCTCTCCCCCTTTCTTCCTTCAACATCTGAGAGGCGATTCTGCAAGCTCCTAGTCCATGAACTTCTAATTCTGTGGCTTACAACACTTAAACAGGGCTTCTGCATACTTCAGAATACAGAATTAATCACCTGGATAATCCATTCACTCCAAAAGTCTATTCCAGAAGGAGCTTGTATGAGTTTAAAATTTTTTACAAGCAACCTTCAAAACAGTTATAATTAAGGAACACAAGTATTATATCCTTGATTGTAACCAAAGATCCATATTCTGAGGTCTTGCCCTCTGCTATGATACTGGAGCGAAATTTAAATTGTCAGGGGGAATGAGATATTCAAATAGATATAATGGAATTTATTGTTGGTAGTACCTCTTTAATTATTAACTCCCTTTTCTTCTTCAGTGCTAATTTTAAAGAAGACCACTTAACACCTGAAAAAATTGAAGATGTTATTTCTTACATTTTTTTTAGATCTCAGTTCCGCTTGATGGTGCCCAAGGAACAAACCTGAAGTAATGTTGGCCAAGCACACTACTGCTTAGGTTTGGAGTCACAAGGACAACAGGCATCTCCTGGGACTCTGGAAGATGGAGGAAACATAAGTCAGAGCATGCACATTTTATCCGCACATGGTGATTTTCTCCGAAAGAGAGGAGGTAAGATGACCTAAAGGTCTTCATTCAATCAAAAGATGTTCACTCATAAAGGACAGCAGGATGTTACATGATTTGAACAACAGAAAGCAAAAACACCTTCAAAGGTAGCCATTTAAATTTGCAATATATTACGTGTGATACCTTGGATGAGTTTCATCACTGATAATACTGGAAAGATAACATGATAGGGGGCAAAGGATCTTTCTGAAAGGAGATTAGGAAAGATTCCTGTTTTCCTATTACAGTACTTATCAATAAAAAGAAAAAGAAAAAAAGAAAATGGCAATTATGGTTTTTTTTTAAAAAAAAACCAATCCTTTTAGGAAACTAGACATGATATGAAAATTGCAGCAGTATATCTTTGTCCCCCATATATGATAGACAACTCCCATCAGCTTAGGCTTGTCAGGTGAAATAAGGGCCAGGGCTTCAACCTCTTTCACTGCTATGTAGAAGAAGGAATTTCAGCAGGTATTTACTTGTCATGGAAGCAACACCCATGACATCCCCTCTTCTACACAACTATTAAAGGTACAGGAGCCCCAGCTAACATACTTAATATCATTGTATTATGGGGATCAGCAATCCTTGTTAGTATTTAGAAGAAAGACTGCTAAAGAATATCAAGTGCTCTAGGGCACATTCCAGAGGAAGGTAATGGCAAACCACCTGTAAGTGTTCCTTGCTTAAGGAAGCCCTGTGAAATTCATGGAGTCACTGTAAGTCAACAGGTGATTTGAAAGCAGATACACACACGCACACACACGCACACTAGGGCAGATGCACTGGATTTTGCATAAATATCCACTTCTGAGTAGATATGTATAGAATTGCACTACACTCCATGTTTAAATTTATCATACCCAGGTTTTCTTTCCCCATTTTACGTAACATCTAGTGGGCACAGGACAACTAGGATCAAGACAGCAGGGTTTAACCCTTCTCTCTGCCACAGATTCGAAACTGAGAGAGATGCTTTGACTGGCGGCAGCTGTCTTCCTACAGCTATTACAACATTCAGGGTGTGTGCATGCATTGATTTTCATCAGGAATACAGTGGGAAAAGAATGCAGTCCTTTCCCCTCTGTGCTATGGTCCCAATCCTGAGCACACTTGTTTTATTCAGAAGTAAAAAATAAAAAAGAACAGCAACACAGTTCCTATCTTAAGTTCAATTTATTGACATAAATTTCAGTAAATGTATGTGTATATTTCTAATGATACATTCACATCAAAATTTCAACAAATTTCTGGATGCAAATTTGCCTAAAAAGCATATTTTTGCAACTATGTTCTAATACATGTGCTGTTTTTGTGTCTGCTCTTCTCTCATTTAATATATAAAAGTCAAAGTTTGTGTGTTTTCAGGTGAAGACCTGACCTCATATGATTGGCTGTGTTAGGCAAAAACTTCGTATGATTGGCTGCCTAAGAAGATTCTATGGAATCCTGGGGTTCGGAGGGAACTTTAAGAATTCTCAGTCAGAGAGCTCTTGAATAGGCCAGTTGCTGTGGAGGTAAGGCCTAGCAGCAAAGAGGAGGGCAGTGTATTCCCTCAGGAAACCAACCTGTGTCTGTTAATAACTCTGAATACAGATTGGTTTGGGGAATATGGGGAAAAGTTACAGGTACTGGACAAGATAATTTGGGGAATTAGCAATACAAAATCTCAAATCTTTCTAACAAGTATTATCTACGAGAAAAGAAAATCTGGGGCAACACCAGCTATATACACTAGCATATGTATATTTTTTATTAGACAACTATCACAAAATTCAGATATGTGCATATTTCACAGAATACTTGAATTTTTGTTCATGTATTGGTTCAAGTTGGGAAATTAGGCAATTCAGCTTTAAAATGTGAACAAAATACTCCTCTTCCCCATCCCTATTAATCAGTGATTTTTGGTGTAATGCTTCATGGTGTAATGATTGGAGTGTTGGACTACGCTTAGGGGAGACCAGAGTTCAAATTCCAACTCAGCCCTAGAAGCCCACTGGATGACTTTGGGCAAATACACTTCCTAGTGTAAAAAAGTATATACAGGGTAGCCATGTTGGCCATACAGCCAACTACAACAAAATCCACAAAGGAGTGATCTCTTTATTGGCCAACCAAAATTCAGAGAACACTTCATGCAAGCTTTTGAAGCGTCACTAGCTTCTTCATCAGGTAAAGATGCTAAAAATCATACAGGAGAGAATAAGTGAGGACATTAGACATGAAGAGTCACAGTGCTACATTCTGTCTGAGATGTTACTCTGACATCAGTTAAGATGGTCTAGACTAGAGGGATAGCAATGCAGGCAGAAACTACTCCTTAGCCATGTGAGAACCAGGGACAAAGGGCAATAAAAGGGAAGTAATAAAATTTCAACTCCATTAATTACACAAAAGTAAGCTCCCTTGAGATCCAGCTGTCCCTGTCCCCTATGAAACTAATTGCTCCTTTCTTAGGCAGAGAACACTGAATTTCTCATGAAGTCTCTGTATTGTTATATCTGGAAAAACTTTTAGGTGCTGTACAGTTAAAACTTGTTAATTGTAGTCCAATGAAAGAGTTTAGCTTTACTGAAGGCAAAAACCTCAAAGAATCAAGTACCAATCCATTGCTTCCTCTTGGCAAAGTTTCTTCTGTTGAAACAATATTCAGTACCTTCAAATCCAGGAAACATATTCAAGGGCAGAGAATGGGCAAATCACACTCTCTCAGCATAAAAAGCAAGCAATAGCAAGCCTCTTCTTGCCAAGAAAGCCCTATAATAGGGTTGTCATAAGTCAGAAGCAACATAAACTCAGCAACAAAATAACCTTTGGAGAACTTAATTCCAAGGATGATTTATACAAAAGGTTCATTTATGGGATGCTAATGTTTGCTACACAGCCAAGTCAATGTAGGAGGCAAGAATCCTCAGGAATGCATTTTATGACTTACATCAGCAGGTAGGAGACATTCTGACAACTTAGTTGGTGATGGGTAAAGGCAGCATAATTCCACAGAGAACAGCAATATTAGCTGTGCTGCATGCTAACGTCTTGGTTTGCAAAAAAAAAAAAACCATAGCTGTGCTATGGAGACACACTGTGAGTGGATACACTTCTGAGATTAGGTGCCATTTTAATATATTCTGTCTTCCGCATTGTCACACTGAGCTGTCAGTCAATCAAGCCATAACTAGCAGCAGCCATGGTGTGTGCTATCACCCTTCTTGACTATTGAAAATATTACTGCTTAAAAAACACACTGAGTCAAAACAGCACACACAGCTGGAATCATTGCTTCAATTACAATGGACAGCTGGGTCCTAACATTGACTGTAGCTCTGGCAGATGTGTTTGTGTATATTATGGTGCTGTGTTACTTGTATATTAAACTGTGGTCCATTCTCTGCTGGCCTCCGTTTACCTATGCAACATCGACTGTGAACACAGCTAATGCCTACTACTAAGTAAGACTGACTACTTTCCAACAGAAAAACATGTAATGTGTCCATCTTTCCCAATCACAGATGCAGTGATTGGGAATGCCTTTATCTGCTTGATTTCTACACATCATGCTAAGATACAAAATTACATGTATTGGATGTCCATTAATGTGTTCTGGAAAACAAGCCCATTTTTAGTAACAGCTTTTCTGACAGCACTCATACTCATACATACAAACAGTTTTACTAGAAGCCAGAATGATTAAACTGAGGCACCATTGTATAGTGCTTTAAGTGTTGGACTAGGACACTGAGAATGCCAGGAAACTGGCCATGGAAACTGACTGGGTAGCCTTGGGCAAGTCACATTCTCTCAGCCTCAGAGGAAGACAAGGACAAACCTCCTCCTGAACAAATTCTGCTGAGAAAACTGCATGGTAGGTTTGCCTTAAGGTCACCATCAGTTAGAAATGACTTGTAGGAACATGACAACAACAATCATACTTTGGACGTATCATGAGATGGCATCTTTTTTTTCCCCATCAGATTTTGTTTAGCTTATGGTAAGTCTGTGAATGAGAAATTTCCAAGAGCTCTAGTCATCAACTGCCTTGCTCAGGTCTTGCAAACTCAAGGATGTGACTTCCTCAATTGAATACTACATAGATTCTGCAGCTTCAGTCTTTTCTTTTATACATCAGCAGCTGAAATCTTTTCAGCCTGAACTTAGTTTCCTCATTAGATACAGTGCTACTTGTACCTGTCCTCTGTTCTTCCCCAGTGTTTGTTTGAGTGCTGCTCAATCTGGGAGTCTCATCTTCTGGCACTGTCTCCTGTTACATTTTACATTATCTCATCGTAGGGTTTTCAAGGTTTAAGACAATCAGAATTGGTTTACCATGGCCTTCCTCTGAGCAGTATTAATGACTGACACCACTGTTGTCCCTGAGATATCCTCTGCTGCTGCTGAGTAGCTGTTTGGCACATTCAGTTTGACTCCTTGGCAAAATTCTATCTCACATAGAAGACCCTTTCACTAGCTATTAGAAGCTCACCACTCCAAAAAGGTAGTACCAAGGTGTTGGATGACATGATTGACTGGAAAAGATGGTAATTCTGGGGGAAATGGAAGGTAAGAAAAGAGGAAAGCCGTATTACAAATGAAGTGAGTCAATCAAAGAAGCTATAGCTTGTGAGTTTGCAAGACCTGAGTAGGGTTGTTGATGACTAGGATTCCATTAAAAGTAAAATTATAATACTGTTACAGTCTGGTGCAGAAATGGCCTAAGTGTACAACTAAGTGTTCTCTTTTGTGAGTGATCAGTCTTGAATGGGGATCAGTTGGATATGTGATACTGATGACAGGCATAACTCTATAGTAAGGTCCTAACATAATTAATGTACCTAACAACTACTTTTAAAAGTAAATTGCAGGTATGGGAATTCCAATCCAGGATAGGACCTCAGCATGTGATGGTTTTATTTTTAAAAAAATAAAATAAATTACTAAATGTTAATGAAATAGATTTGCCTATGCATTGTGCAATGTAATTTTAAACATGTAATAAATATAACAGAAATTACCAGGAAAACATTACATAGAATCAATAGATGTGCTGACAAAGCACAGAAGAATGTAAATGCAAAAACTGTAATGATTGTGAGCTATAAGAGTAACAACCCCCAACTGCAGGTGATCTACAGTGTATTTCATGGTCTGTTAGTAACCATTAACATTATTTTATTCTATTTTATTTATATTCTACCTTTCTTCCAGCGTAAGATTCAAGGCATCTCATAACCACTTAAAAACATAGCACAACTATTAATACAAAAGTTAACACAATTAAGCCAAACTTCAATTTAAAAAAAACGAAAAGAAAATTTAAATTTTTAAAAAAGAATTAAAAAAACCATTTAAAATATAATAAAATAAAAACACATCACCCTCATCAAAAGCTCCAACTGCCGCACCATATTAAAAACAAAATTCCTACCTAAATAAAAGGTTTTTAACTGCCAACAGAAAGATAACAAAGAGGGGCCTCACCAGTCCTCCCAAGGAAAAGAGTTTTACAATTTGGGAACAGCTAACAAGAAGGCTCTCTGCTGTGCCTTCACCAACTATGCCTTTGATAGTGGTGGGACCAAGAGAAAGCTGCCCCTTGGTTATCTTAAAGCTCGGTATGAATACATGCACAGTGTGAACACAGATGCTCCTCCAGAGCTGTGAGACATTCCTATTTTGGACTGCTGCTCACAGAACATCCAATCAGCACAGTCATCCTGGATGCAGAATCTGGGAGTTGTGGTCCAAAAAGAGAGTTTTGCCATGCTGTGCTCCACTACTATTGCTACGTAGCTCCTGCAAAAGCTCCATCATCTTCATGCCATGCTTGCAACCTCCCAGGTGTATCTGAAAGGCTGCTGTTGCATATAAACAATCCCCAAACACAAAAGTGCTTTTAATAAACAGAAAGCAAATCTTTTGCCCATAGACAGACCGACCAACCAGCCTTCTCATCTTGGGTCTTTCCAATTATAGCTATCATCATTAACAGACATCCTGGCAACGGATGAGAATATTTGAATGCTTAAGTGGGGGGGGGACCATGAAAGGGACTTTTTGAATGTACAAAAGCCCAACAAAGAGAATCTTCTCAGCCCTTTTCTTGTCTTTTCTCCTTCAGTCCTCAAATAGACTCACCTTCCAGTGTCACCTGGTGAGTAGGAATGGGAGAGGCTGGAAAAGATCCTAGAAGGCTACATCCTATAGATCCTTGGTTGCATCCCCCTTGTCCCACTCTTGATATCTCACAGGACAGATAAGACTTCTTGACTGACTTCCATGCCAACCCTCCTGACGTCATGCAGGGCATGCAAGTGGGGAAGGCAGCCAAGGAACTAGAAGCCTACAACTTTTCAGATCTTTGGCTTCCCTCCATGTCATATGAGGGACGGCCAGGAGGAATAGCCACCACGCTGCCAGAGATTTTCTTCCCACTTGAGGCTTCTTCAAATACTGCATAGTTTTCTTTTTTATTTATAAATATTAAATTAATCATTAACAATCACTCTTGAAAGAAAACAAATAGAACATGCACACTGTGATATACATAAACAAAACATTTTCTTACTTCATTCAACATTCTCAGCCGACTTCCCCCCCAGTGAGAGGAAATAAAAGGTAGAATAGATACGGCATTGTCTGTCCAACAAACTGATATAGCTTTAATAACTGCGTAGTACAGCCTAATCTCAAAAATTAATATTCACCATTTTAATATCGTTCAAAGATTCCTGAAATATATAATCACATTATCCCAATCTTTGATAAACCTTTCAAAATTGTTCCCTCTTAGAGCATAGGTAAACCTATTCCATCTGCATCACATCATAGTTTTCAAAGATATCTGATGGCAAGGAGAAAATTGATTAAATTATTCAATTTTTTCCTTGCGGGAATGAATATTTTTAACACAACACATTCTCAGTCCTGGATATGATGGGACTTGTAGTCCAGAACAACTTGAGGAGAAAGGCTGATCTATATTGTCAAGAGCTGAGCACGGTTTCATCATCTGCAGTTGTGCTGTGCTAGCTTGTTAGATTAGAAGGAACAGCTGCCTTTTGTGGGCACAAGTTCACACTTATATTCTTTGTTTAAAGGTAGCATTTGAACTCACTCAGAATCATGTGCTTTTATTATTTGGGCCAACTACACAAAGTGGAAAATGGCAAGGCACATTAGAGGGGGAAAAAAATTCTGGAGTCCAAAATGAATTCTCTTTTTATATTATTGCAGCATCTATGTTCCAAAGACGTTACAAAGCATCTTTTGGAATGCAGTCCCCGAAATCTGTCTTTCCTCTGTAAAGCTTTTGCTTAAATATGCATCAAGCATCTAAAAGTTACATAAAAATTTAAAAATGGAGTTCCAATGACTTTAAAGCAGTGGTATTTCAATGGATGGGTTTTAGTTCAAAATTTAAAGGTACAAAAGCTTCCAGGGCACCAAAAGTTTTTGCTTTGCTGTTACAAATGCACTAGTAGTTATAACTTTTCAGACCTTGGCTATTATAGAGACTAGCACATTGCTTTGTGTTTCTTCTCTAAGTGAATTCAGAAGCCTGTGAGTTTCGAAAAAAAGAAATGACCACTGTTCTCAGGGTATCAGTTTCTGAGTGAGAGTAGAAGGAAAACCTTAACGGTGCTTCTCTGAAAGCTGAATGCTGACAGCTGATGCTTTGACACCTTTTGACAACTCTTCACTTCACTGAGCCCACCCTGCAATAACCATCTTGCAGCTTGAGACATACACACACATAATGGGAAATATCTTGTTTCTTTCTTTCTTTCTCCTTTAAATCTGGTACCATCATGCTGGAAATTCTGGAAGATCTGAAAAGCTCATGATACTTTTGCCACATTTTAATGGTCCTACTAAATGGTATTTATCATCCATCTCTGACTTTTTATTTTAAGTGTTATGTATGTAGGTGGGATCCCTTTCATACAATTATTGCTGCATACTATGGAATCCTGGGATTTGTGGTTGTGGGGGAGGGTATTTAAAATTCTCAGTGGGAGAACTCCAGTGCCTCACGTATAATAAAACAACGTCGGTGCACTGTGCCAGTGTAACAGCACTGGTTTAGGCAGTGGTGCTAGGAGGGAAAAAAAAAGACAGTAGGCCAAGTGCTATGAAGGAAAGCAATGGAGAAATAGGCTGTTTGCAGCCACGGATTTTGTTTGCCCTCCCTACCGCCACTGAATGATCCTGAAAAAATGCAGCCATTAATCTGGTGCACCAACATGGCTGTAGCTCAGCACAACAGGAGAATGGGCCTCCTATAACAAGAAGGAAGAAAATCTGCTGGCTTTGCATTTTCCCACATTCAGACTTTCAAACTATTTCTATTCTAAGTATGAAAAAAAGCTGCAGAGCTCCTGTTTTAGAAGGAGAATTTTGAGTTCTTAGGAATAGCATTTCTAAGTTTTGGGGGCAAAAATTTCCCCTGGCTGGAGTTGACAGGGATCTCACAAATCTCTGGGAGGCTGCAGTGCAGAATTGCCATCCCTGCTGTAGTGTGTAGTTTGACCCCAGGTGCTAGCCTATTATGACTGCAAAGTAACAGCTAGCAGGATCAGCAAGGTTCTCTGTTACCCACATTGGAGAAGCTGAATTGAGTCCTCATGGAACCGACAGTTGGACTGATAGCTGGAATGGAAGCTGGATTATGTCCATGTGTTCTTTCTCTACAACTAAAAAGGGGGACTTTTGCATGTTTAACTTCTCATATTGTTTGGTCTTCAGTGTGGGCAGCCATATATTTTTTTTAACATATTAAAGTACCTTTAGATTTTTCCACCTTGTAAGATCCCAAGCTACAGCATATGAAGGAAGTACTTTGGGAAGACACAGGACATGCCAGTTTTCATAATATTTGTTTTTTTCCTGAGTTTAGACTTTGGTTTCATCTGTGTCCACTCATTCCATTCTCTTTTGTAGGATTATTTGCAGCAATATCGTCAATCTGCACCAAGTCTCTTTCAGGGGTGTTTTTTTAAAAAATTGTTTCCTGAAATGGTTTTAAGGGCAAATTTGCATCCGTTTGATTTTTCTTTTTAAAAAAATCTTACATTGATAGTGTTGCAGTGCAAACATGTCCCTTTCCACTGATGCGCTCTCACATTTTAGCACTAATCTTAAGAAAAATATTTTTGAAAAGAAAACACGTTGCTGCGATATGTCCTGGAATTAAAAAGAAGCCAACATGAGGGTTGGAATACAATGTTGCAGCTGGTGTCAGGAATTACCAGAAGGGAGTCCAGGACAACAGAAACTTTATTTGTATGTTTTAAAAAGAACATGAGAACCACAGTAACAATTAATGCAATATTGCAACACATTCTCCTACCTGGAGAAGCCCACCTTCTAAACAGAAACAGCTTCCCATGCTTCTTTTTAAATCAGAAGTGAATGTTTTGTCAACTTCTGGTTTTGTTTTCTCCATTAAAAAAAGAAGAGCCACAACTTGGGGCCAATGTGGCTCCCTCAGTTTCTCCAACTATAATAAATATGTAAAATGTAGGGGCACATCCTTTTAAACTAAAGCAATTGGATTTACAGCCACAATCTAGACTAGGATTGGTGTGCTTGGGGTAGAGGAGGTTTAAACTACTTTCCATCTTTTTTTAAAAAAACTAAATGCATCCCACTCCTGCATGGGCTTACAAAAATGGAGAAAATCTAAAGGTAAGGTGTGATGGACAGCAGAGCTAGAGGGTCCACCCATTTTGCAGGTTAACCTATCACAGGCCTCAGAATATTGGGAAAGAAGGATGGGGGAAAAAAAGATTTGACTGTTTAACCAGTAGGTTAGAGTTCAGGTAGAGTAGAAATTGATAAAATATCTAACAATGGCAAGAAGTAGCTGGTCAGCTGTGTTCTTGTTGTTGTAAAGAAGGCTTTTAATAAAGAACCCATTCCTAGTAGTTTAATTTTAAATTCTTTCATTCATTGGATTGACTACCAGGCACACATTATCATGAACCTTGGAAAAAACAGACTTGCCCATGTCTGGAGCTACCTCAGAGTTTCTCTAACAAAACCCAATGAAGAGTTTAGTAGAGGAGGTGAGGTAGGTTAACAGGAACTTAAGGTTAAAGAACCAATGAATAACCTGGAATGGGTTGTCAGTCATATAAGAAGTTGTTGCTGTCCTGAGCAATGAACCGGCCCTTGCTTGCAAATGAAGTTGCATGAATGCAGGGTTGGAAGAGATATCTGCAATAGGGTAGCATGCCCCTTTATCTAAAGGACTCTCCGGTCCAATCCCTATTGCAAGATAAAGAATCAGCCAGAGAGAGAGTATGTACATATGTGCCTTCAAGTCACCTGTCAACAAATGGTGACTCCATTAATTTCATGGGGTTTTCTTAGGAAAGGAATACTCAGAAGTGATAGGGGTCTGTGGAGCAGGACAGAAAAAAAAAGCAAGTTTGAAGGTAGGGAGACATGGATGGATAGATGGAGAGAAAGGGAGAGAGAGGGACAGATAGACAGACAGATAGTTATGGAATGACCTGCCAGAGGAGATCCGGCATATTACCAGTCTTGACTGCTTTAAAAAAGCAGTCAAGACTGTCTCTTCCAACAGACCTTCCAAGACTAGCATTTCCATCGCCTCCCATCAATTGTCTTGCTGTTTTGTTAATTGTTAATTGATTGACTGTTAATTGTTGCGTGTTTTAAGGGGTTGGTTAGGTGGGTTGGTGGGTGGGTGGGGAGGATTGGGTATGTTTTTAATGTCTTTTAATGTATTTAATGTATTTCATGTTGTTTGCTGCCTCGATCCATGTGGAGAGGCGGGATAGAAATAAATATTATTATTATTATTATTATTATTATTATTATTATTATTATTATTATTATTATTATAGATAGAATAGTTTTCTTAAAAGGCCTATATTGAAAGGAAATTCACTTCAAGTTTTGGGCTGGACTTAAAGGAAACCATCCAAGATCCCAAGAGACTTCAGCACCTTGTAGCTCCTTTGAAGTCTGGACTAAATCCTGAAGTGGATTTATTGTCCCATTAATATGGAAGCCACCAGCTGCCATATAACTTGATTTTGCAAGGATAAAAACTAAAGTTTGCCTTACATTTTGTCCATTATTGTTGCTGTTTTACTGATACTAAAAAATAAAAAAAAATACATATTTGCCTTTTTTTCAACCTGATGCCTAATAAACATGTTGCTTTTGGATTAAATGTGCTTCAGGGTAAAAGGGAGAAATTGTCAGTTCATTCTGAATCTGATTGCTGAACACAATCCCGTGATTATTTCTAAGAGGAAGATGAGCACATCCTCTCTGAAGACTAATTATCCCATGACTGCTGGCATGGTTGTGCAGAGTGGCATGAGGTGAGGGAATCTTTCTTCCTAAATGCTGTCTGGACTCTGAGAAAATGCAGAAATCAGCAGGCCAAGGGGGTGAAAGTGTTATGCATTCTTTACAGAATGCCCAACTGTCAGCCGCCCTTCCTCATAAAATTTCTTCTACACAAATCTTTTAAAATGTTACATGTTTTTTCCCCCTCATGGGAAAATGAGAATCATTTCCCCTCCTAAAAAGATACACTTAAACCATCACAATGCAACTGACTCAGCAACAATTACTTTAACCTTAACATTCAGAGCACTCATGCTACCATCACCACAGAAAGCGTAATTTGCTTTGTACAGAAGCAATACATTCTGCTCCAGGTAATTTATATATCACTACCACTAGTCAGTGACATTAAGGTGAAGTCCTTGTCTCTCCAACTAGCTGTCCAGAGTTTTTAATTACAACAGAGGGCTTGGAGGTAGTCTTTTAATCTAATGTACTGGAGCAAGTGACAGACCTGTCAGGTCAAGAAGGAAAATGAAGTGTTGCTAACACTCATGAAGGGAGATATGTGTGTAAATAGAAAGGTGTCAAATTCTGCCAGCAGCAGGGACTACATATACTGTCCTGTGTAACTACAAATTACACATGGCAGGGTAATTGTGCAGAGATCCCTTTATTTAATCTGAGGTGGGAGGCACAAATTTTGGTGCCTTCACTGTTGTTTCAGTGTTGTCCAGTAAAATTATGAGTTAAGAGGCCATCATGTACACACTGTGGGTTTTGGTTTGAGGGTATTGCTATCACTCCAGTGCTAGTCACTACCTGTATGATCGAATAAGTAGAGGAATGATCATAAAGAGACATGACTGCTTGAGGGAAACAACCATTCTGAGTGTGCTGTCTATTATGTCTTGACAATGGGTTTGGCATCCATTAGGTATATTAAATAACATGATTTAACCTAGTTTGTTGTTCTTGTACTGTGCCTTCAAGTTGTTTCTGACATGGCAATCCTAAAGCAAACCGATCACAGAATTTTCTAGGCCTGAGACTGAGCATACAGGGTGTCAAACTCAATTTCATCTTGGGCCGCATCAGCATTATGGCTGCCCTCAAAGGGCCAGTTGTATCTGTAAGACTGTATAAATGTACCTACTCTTTATCATATTAAATAATTGCCTCTGCATTTGATTATTACTGGTTTTTAAATTGCCTTCTATCTGCATCAACTTTTCTTTTCTTGGACATTTTGGGGCTATTTGATCATAATTTACGGTCTCTATACCTCTGTAAAGTGACACAGAATTGGTCAGTATATCTAAAGTGTGCTCCTTTCTGCTCTCCAGCCCCTCTCTGTGCCTTTTTCTTCCCTCAGACTCTCTCTGTGCCTCTTTCTGCTCCCCCCTCCCCATGGCTCTTTCTGCCCCCCTGCCTCTCTCTGTACCTGGTGAGCCCGATCCCTACATTGTGGACCCCCAGCTGCCGGTATTCTGAAGAGGGTCCCAGCAGCCAGCACTCGCAATTTGCTTCTACCTTACTGCTCCTCTGTCCAACTCTCGTGGGCCATGCAGAGCGTTACCATAGTAACCCACGGAAATGCTTTGACAGCAAGACTTGGACACAGAAGCAGTCAGAGGTAGAAGTATTTCATGAGTGCTGGCTCAGAATACCAGCAGCCAGGGGCCGACAATATGGGGCTTGGGGTCACCAGGTGAGGGGACTGCCACAACTGCAGAAGAGGTGCGAGGGCCACATGAAATGGCCTGGTGGGCCAGATTCAGCCCATGGGCCATGTGTTTAACACATGTGAAATAGACAATTAGTAATTCTCCAGGTATCATTTGACTACAAATCAGAGAACTATAGAATTGGAAGGGGCTTTAAGAGCCATCTAATCTAGACTCCTACCATGAAGAAATATACAATTACAGTATCCTTGAATCAAGTCTGTTTAAAGACCTCCAAAGAAGGAGTGTTAGGTGCCCTCCAAGGCAAGTGTTTTACTGTTGAAAAGCTCTTATGGTAAAGAGGTTCCTCCTAATGTTTAGGTGGAACCTCTTTTCTTGTAATTTGAATCTACTGAATCCATGTTCTCCTCAGCAGCATAAAACAAGCTTATTTCATCTTCTACATGACATCCCTTCAGATATTAAAAGGTAGCTATCATGTCATTTCTCAGTTTTCTTTTCCCCGTGCTGAGTATATCCAACTCCTTTCCTTATAAGGCTTGGTTTCCAGATTTTTTACCATCTTGGTTGCCCTTCTCTGGACATGTTCCAGCTTGTCAATATCCTTGAAATAAGGTGCCCAGAACTGGACACAATATTCCAAGTAAGATCTGTCCAATGCAGAAAGAGTGGCACTACTACTTCCCTCAGTCTGGAGACTATAACCTGTTGATGCAGCCTAGAGTTGCATTGGCTTTTGGGGATACTGTATCACATTGTTGATTCAAGCTTAGCTTGTGGCCTACTGAGACTCCTATATCTGTTTCACATTTACTGCTGTAAAGACAGGTTTCACCCATCCTAGGGGTATTAACTACCACTTGGTGTTATCTGCATATTTTATAAGCATGACTTCTCTTCCATCATCTTAGTTGTTTAGAAAGATATTGAACAGGACTGGCCCAAGGAGAAAATCCTGAGGAAACTCACTTGTCACATTCTCCAAGATGAAAGACAAACCTTATCTGTCCTAGCCTAATTGGAATAGCAAATATTATTAGTTCAACCTAATGATGAGAGATTATGGGAGTTTCAGTTCAATAACACTTTGATGGCCATAGGTTTCTCATCTCTGGCATAAAGCTTCTTGGAAGAACTCTTAATGAAGACCTGCAGTAGAGTTTCTCTTATAGCAGAGGTAGGCAACTTCCGTGAGTCAGAGGGGGGCATTTTCATCATGGAAGAGCCACACCTTCCTCCAATGCCCCCTGCAATTTCCTATAGCAAAGCATGAACACAAAAGGATCTGCCATTTCTATGTAATTTTGGTAGGACCTGGAGCCTGCTTTTAGGCAGAAAATACTTTTTCTTCCCCATAAACATGGGCTGGCTAGTCATTTCTGCTTAAAAAACAGGCCTAAGCACCCTCAAAATTACATTAATATCACACACACAGCCAGCACTTCATACAGAGTGATTTTTTTTATTTTATTTTGGTAGATTCTTATAGGAGAACTGTCTTTGGGGGCTGAGGGAGCAATCATCATCCTACATAAAAGATCAACAGGAAGGATATCTAGCAGCTGTTGAAAACAAATGCAATGCTTCTCTATTCCCTAACAGCTTGTACAAATATACATTTTTAAATAGGCCTGAAAACAAAAGTGTGCAGGACAATCAGATTTTTGTCAGAAGTGGGTCCCATAACCAGTAAAATCCTGTCAACATGTGACAGCTCTACAACTACCACACAGAACATGATGAACACAGTGTACCTCAGGAAAGAGTCGCAGAACATGCTGAATCCCTTTAGCTATAGAAGTGGAGCTGAGGCCAATATTGTACTGATTCATTAACTACCAGAATGACTCATTGTGGTCAGCCTTTGAAAACTGAAGTCATTTTGACTAGGAAGATTAAATGTATGCCTCAAGAAGAGGATTGTCAATGACTTACCTATTAGTGGCTGCTTCAAAGTTCCCAGAAACATCAAGAGCTCTGGCGTATTGATAGGGGAAAACATGGCACTTACATATTTGTCTGGGTGGTGTTCATTGGTATGTTTTTGAGTCTTGATTTTAGTGTTCTTCAGTACTGGTAACCAAATTTTGTTTACTTTCCGAGTTTCTTCTTTCCTGTTGAAATTGTCCATGTGCTTATGGATTTCCATGGCCTCTCTGTGCAGTCTGACATAGTAGTTGTCAGAATGATCCAGAATGTCTATGCTTTCGAAAAACATTCTGTGTCCAGGTTGGTTTATAACATGTTCTGCTACTGCTGATTTTTCTGGCTCGATCAGTCTGCAGTGTCTGTCATGTTCTTTGATTTATGTTTGGATGCTGTGTTTTGTAGTCCCTATGTAGACCTGCCCACAGCTGCAAGGTATGCGGTAAATTCCAGCAGAAGTTAGAGGATCCCTCTTGTCCTTTGCTGAACATAGCATTTGTTGGATTTTCTAGGTCGGTCTGTAGATTGTTTGGAGTTTGAATTTTGTTTGGTTATTTGCTTATTTATTTGAAACAGAATATTCTTATCCAGATAAATAAATGAAATCAATTAATCATAGGCATAGAGATGGGTGTGTTTTGGATGGTGTCAACGCCAAGGCCTGGCAAGCAGCCAAGGGAGCCGGCTACAGGTCTCTTGCAGATAAGGCAGGGAATAAATTAAAGGGCTTTACTTCAGCAGAACAGAACAGGAAAAATAGCAGTAAATACCGGCAGCAGGGAGACTCCCTGGCTGTTACGTCACAGCCAGGCAAGCACACAGTCAAAGTCTGTTTGAACAAAAAAAGTTACCAGAGCTGGTCTGGGATCAAGAGGTGGCGACGTTCCAGCAGGTCGGGCAGCGTTTCAGGAGGCCAAGCTGAGATCCACAACAAGCACTTCACCCAGAATGGTCAGTTGTGAGCCGACAAAAGACCCAAGGCTGAGTGATTGCTTTTATAGGCAGATCACCCCTCCAGGTGTTATCGCAGCTGGGCCCTGATTGCCTGGCATTTTCTATTTAAACGTTCTGACCTCCTGAGAGCACTCTTTTGCTCCCGATGCTGCTGGTGAGTAGGCACCTGCTCTTGAAACTCACCATCCGACTCCTCTGGCTGGGCTGGGTCTGGGGCAGCCCCTGGCTCTGCTGCTGGGACTACTGGGGCCAAGGGATCTGTGCCTGGGGCAGCCTAGGGAGTGGGCTATGCTGGTGCAGCAGGCTCCAGGGACTCTGGCTCAGACTCAGAGCTGGTGTCCTGGAGTTCCAGGGTCCTGACAGATGGCATCCTGTGAATGACATACAGAAGCATAAGTCCATCTTATGTTTGCATATATCTTTTACCTTCCTATTGATGGTTTTGCATCTAAACTTTTTCTTGAAATATCCCTGGTTTCCATCACTACCTCATTCCCCTGTGTTCTTTCCCTCTGCTATTCCATGCCACATCTAGACACAGGCAGTGTTTCAGAAATTGCCTTTCGCTAATTTCTACTGACTCCTTTTTAATTATTATTTGGGAGTTATAGTCAAAGCGTTAAAGTGCTTTAGCAATGTTCCACTGGTCAAGCTTTGGGAGCATTTTCTCTTATTGCTAGTATTCCTCTTTGCCTCATTTGATCTCTGTTGAATCTGCTGTCCTGGGAAAAAATGCTGTTTCTTGGAGGTGGCCATCTTAGTGAGTGCTAGAAAAGCAGAAACACACTGAGGTGGAGAGGCTGGTTTAATTTTGAGAAGTACAGTACTGGTTTAATTTAAACTGACCTGGATGGTGGAAATCAAAAAGGCCTTGTAAGTGCTAGGAGTTCCCTAGTAATACATCACAATGGGGAAATTCACTCAGATCCCCCCCCCCACAAAAAAAAAGAAGAAGAAAATTAGATTGGACAGGAAGAAAACCAGGGAATTTCTGGTTTTTCCAGTTTGTCTAGATGGACCCTTAGAGTATATTAAGGAAGTCAGCTGCAAGTTCTTACAAACCAGCAAGCGATCTGCCTTTCTCTGGGCACTTTGCTGTTTGATAATATATGAGGACTGGAGCATAGGAGTGTAAAGGGACATTGCGAGCAAATTATCTTTTTTCTCCACGTGATCACTAAGCTAACATACTTATTATGAATAATATTTGCTCAATATTCTATTCAAACAAACTATATAAGCCACTAGGATTCTGTTGGATTGCTATAGAGTTTTATCATAAGAAAATTATTTTTCTGGTACATGCTTTAATTTGGCAAGTGGATATTTTAATCATAAGCCAGAAAAGCTTGCTTGGTTTGTCCCAAACCAAAGTTCAACTCCATCTCCTCTGCCTCCACCTTAGGTTTAACTGGCACATTTCTGTACCTTTGATTGCTCTTTCTTTCTCGGTTGTATTTTGTACTTCCCCATTGGTTTTACCAGCTTCTGTTTTGCTCTTCGATCCAGCCTTCTGGGTCTGTCCTTCAGTTTTGACTAGGTTCTCAAGGCTGCTTTATGGTTTATCTGTTGGTTCTGAAACTGCTGCTTTACTCTTCAGTTACAAATATGTGCTTATCCCACAGATCTCATCTCATCTCTTATTGCTAGTCAGATACCAGTCCTGACACAGGATGCAACTGTTGGTCCTTTTCATGTTGCCTTATGATAATACCTCTTCTGGATTGAGCACTTCATGGGTTGAACTTGGAAAAGTTGCTTCTGGGACATACTGGCTGAGAGGTTCCTAGAACTGTAGTCCAAAATTTAACTTTCCAATCATGAAGCTGTCTTCAGAACAAACAAAAGCCGACAGCTTTGATTTTTAACAGACAAACTATGCCTGAAAAGTAGGCAAGACTCTTCTAAACTTCAACTTCTCTCCTTGTATTGTTTAAGGCTGGTAAACATCCTGGCGAATACACCTACAACGGGCAGGAACCAGCATGGGAAAACTAGCCCAATCTCAGGGCTTATATAGGCTTACAATTGCAAGCAGAAGCATGGTCCAAAGAGGAAAAGTAGTCCTGAACAGAGTCCAAAGCCTCGAAGGGAATTGCCAGAAAGGTTAGTCCAACATAAACATCAAAAATGAGAAATCCACAAAGCCAGAGACATCAGACAAAGTCACAAGGAAGTTTTGAATCTCCTTGACTATCCTAAATAATTCATGAAGTTAAGATTCGCCACGACTGAGCTAATTTACAGCCAGCATCAAATCAGACCAACTGCCCTCATTAGCTCAGTATCTTATTTTTAAAGTGGAGTAAGGCATTTCCTGACACTTCACTCACAGTGTTTTAACTTACAGTGATCTACAGGGTAAAGCACTTCTATATCTTCTTTCTCATCAGCAACTGCTGCCTGGGATTTTCCAGTTTCAACTTCTGCTAATGCCGAGACAGGATTGCCAGCCTTCTATGGGTCCACCTGGGGCCTGTTATCTTGGCAATTCTCTTCCTCTTATATATTTGAGGAGACTTTCTCCAAGTAGGACATGGCACTCCTCCTAAATGACTAGTGAAGTTTGCACTGAATATCAAAGAAATCTTTATATTAATTCACATCAGGGATGGCAACTACGGTTCTCCAGATGCCTTTGAGTGGCAACTCCCATTATTCTTTACCACTGGCTATGTGGCTAGGGCTGATGGAACTTTAGTTAAATAACATCTGGATGGCATCCATGGTTCACTCTTGAATTACAAATTTATGCAGTGATGTTCTACAGCAAATACTTGAAATAGACCCTTTCCACAACTCACCTTTTTGTGGAGCTGGGGTGCAGAGATCGTGTGAGTAGCCTCTAGCAAGAGGCTCTTGCATCCCGGTTCCTTCAGCTCTGCAGCTGCTGCCTGCTCATGCGAGAGCCCCTCCTCTTCCTTCTGCAGCGCAGTCTGGGAGTTTCCCAGGCTGTGCTGGGGCAGGAAGTGCGAGCACCATGGCTCTGGAGCTCCACACGCATGGCAAGTGTGTGCAGGGCCCCGGAGCAATGCGTGATCGAGCATCATTTTCGGCTCACAGCTGAAAATGAAAAAGTGCGCAATTGGCACCTGCCAGACCCTGGAGTGTTGCACGATTGTGAGTGTGTTGTGTGGACTGCTCCTCACAGTTGTGCGACGCTTGAGGGGCCCTTTCACATGGCAAATGCTGTGCGAAAAGGGCCATAGTCGCAGTATAAATTTTGGCACGTTAGCAATGTTACATGCATTTTGTTGTCTGTAGTTCAGAGGTCTGCCCCAATCTTTTCACGAATTCCATTTAGATAGGCTGGCGATGGGTAAGGTGAGTAAATCAAACAGAGCAATTTATTCCCTGATTAATATGAAAGCCCACTGGTACACTGCCAGGGAAGGTGATGCTGCACATTGTTCCTGTAAATTATGATGGAGCTGCTGCATATGTAATCCAATTTGTTCATTTTCCCTCTTTTTGTCAAAAGATATTTCTCGGCAAAGTAAGAAGCCAGGATTATGTCACACAAACAATTAACTTCAAATATAATGGCAGATTCACAGAAGTGGACGCAGTATAATGCGGTGTAATTAGATGGAATATGAACCCAAGGCCCTATTTGCATGTGAAACAATTTGAGACAGGAATGTAAATGATCAAGAGAGGTCTAGCAAATGGAACAGCATGGTTGGGAGCCACCTGTGAAAGGAATCTTTCATAACTATGGATAGCTAGCTGAAGAGATTTTCTGATGTATTTAAATACCAAAACAGGCAAAGAGATGCATGCATTGGAGGAGTTCCTTCCTTGAAGAGTCAGAACAATGGCCTTGGCTCTGTGTGGTGTGGCATGAGGAAACTGAAAAACAATAACAAAAATTGGAGTCATTGGGTATATCCACACTACACAACTGTAGTTTTCTGATACCATTTTAACTGCCGTGGCTCCATCCTGTGGAATCCTGGGGTTTGCATTTTCAGTAAGTACTTAGAATTCTCTGCGAGAAAATTCTAATGCTTAGAGAAGCGTGCTGTAAAACTCTGAAGTCCCCCACCATACTATGAATCTGTGGATTCTTTAGACAGAGCCATGGCAGGTAGTGGTAGCAAACTGCTATAATTGTACAGTGTGCACAGAACATATGCCTTGTACACAAAAAGCTCTGAGTTCTTTTCTTCACATCTCTTTGCTAGAAGGGTACCAGACAGCAAGGGATGGAGAAGATCCTCTAACAAGATGCCAGTTGGGGCAGCAAATACTGGCTATATCGCTTAATGGTCTGACTGATTATAAGGAGTTTGTTTCTATGTGTACACATATGTAAGATCTTTTCCTTCAGACCAGCTGATCACCTGGGATTTAGGGACATCACTGTCCTCTAGCTTGATATATGTGTGTGTACATGTCTGTACACAAAGCTTGGGAAAATCATGCCATCTCTGAGTTTCTGGGAACTGTAGTTCAACAAATTACTTTCCTAAACCACAGGAAAGCATCCTTATTTGTCACATTCTTCTGCTGCCTTCCTTTTTATATAGCAGAGTGTGCAGTCTTGGCCAATGGGTGACATATAGCTCTAGGGTCATTTTTTGTGTGGCTCCCATGACCTTCAGGGGTCAAAAGCTGCCCCAAATGCCCCCAAATCCCTTCTAGGGAACATGGGGCATTTTCAACACTTCCCCTCCCTCCCCCACCACATTGTAGAGTGTGTCTTCTGGGACACTAATGTTGCCCACAAGTCTTCCAGGGTTGATCACCTCTGCTAAATAGCATACCTCTTTCCATTTAACAACAAATTGTGCTCTTCTTTTTACTTTGCAACCATCCTGCTGCTTCATGCTACATCATTTCCTCAGTTTAGGAAGCAGCTCTACTGATACTAACTGCATGTGTACAGCCTATAGTTATTACCTCAGGATCAATCAATCAATCAATCAATCAATGCAATTCATTCTAGAATATGTCTTAAATTTATAACATCACAAGAACTCAATCTGGACCACAACAGAAGTCCATCTGGAGCTCTTTCACAGTACCTAATCATAATGCTACGATTCCACTTTATCTTCCATGGTAACATCCCATAGAACTCTGGGATTTGCAGGCTAGGCAAGGGGTACTTAGAATTCTCTGCCAGACCGCTCTAGTGCCACACTAAACTATAAACATCAGGATTGCATAGGATGTTACCATGGCATCTAAAGTAGAATTACAGGACTATGGATGTGAAGTGTGATAGGACCCCCGTCTAGAGGCATAAATGGTATTTCCCACAGTGGCCAGTCATATATCTCTGAGGAGCCTACAATTAATTAATTAATTAGGGACTCAAGGCCATTGACAGGGCTTTTCCGCACTTTGCGGGGGAAACGGGGCAGTCCATTACTCACTGGACTGGCACGCTCCCCCCTGATGATCCACGGCGATCTGGAGTAGCGCACGCCCGCGCTACACGCTCTCCAGAGACGAAAATGGAGGCTTCCGGTTGGCGGAGGCTCTCCACCAACTCTGGAGGATCTGTAGGCTCACGCTGGCATGAGCCTGCAAATCTACACTTAGGTCAGCGATGAACTGGGGTGCACCGGGCTATTGAAAGTCCTCTTTTAATCGGTCTTTCAATAGCACGGGGAACCACCAGTTCTGGCCGTTCCGGAGCAGGCTGAAGTCCGGACAAACATTAAGTAGTCCGGACCCAGTTTGCCCCAAGTGTAAACGTCCTCGCTGGAGGACGTGCTGCCCCGTTTTAAATATAAAATGTGGAAAAGGCCACAGTGTGAGTTAAAACACAATGCAGTTAAAACAATTGATAATACAAAAGTTTAAAAACTTAAAATCATGTAAAAATGTTATTTTTAAAACAGTTTTTAAAAAGCCATTAAATAATGATGGCAAAACCAATAATGTAACAGCAAGAACAACAGGAATGCTATTGACAAGCTGGAACGTGTCCAGAGGAGGGTGACCAAGATAGTAGAAGGCCTGGAAACCATGCCCTATGAAGAGCAACTTAGGGAGCTGGGTATGTTTAGCCTGGAGAAGAGAAAGTTAGGAGGAGACATGACAGCTTTGTTTGAATATTTGAAGGGATGTCATATGGAGCCTGTTTTCTGCTGCTCCAGTACATGGAGCAATGGCTTTAAACTCCAGGAAAAGAAATTGCATCTAAACATTAGGAAGAATTTTGTGATGGTAAGAGCAGTTTGACAGTGGAATGTGCTGCCTTGGAATGTGTCCTTCTTCAGAGAATTTTAAACGGAAGATGGATGGCCATCTTCCAGGAATGCTGTGATTTTTGAATGGTGTGAATGGTGTATTTTTGAATGGTGTGGTTTGGATAAATGACCCTTGTGGTGTCTTTCAACTCTATGATTCGATGAAAAACACACTCCTTCTGCAACAGGAAATTTACAGTCAAGAGGCCTGGGTAAACAGAAAGATCTTTGCAAACTGAGCATGAAGGAGGCAACTTCTGTATTGTTGTTCTTATTTGATGAAGTAGATTTAAATCTATAAAAGGTTATGCTACCAATTTCTTTCTCTCAGTTAGTCTCAACAGTGCTACAAGGTGCTCTCTTTATATATTGTTGTTCTCAGTTAGTAATATTCAGAAGTATGTCTCTGAATCTGAACGCTTCCTGGGGCCATTATGACACTGTGAGATGTAGTCACCACCAGTGCATCCATGACACACATGCAGGAGTTCCTCAGCAGAAAATTCAAATTTGAAAGTGTTTGTGGAAGACTGAACATTTGATACAATGAAGAAAATTGTCTACAGAATGGGAGGTAGAACCCCAAGACCAACTTTCCCCAGCTTGGCTCATTCTAGATGTGGTGGACTACAACTGATTGGGCATGGGGGGATTTGTAATCCAAGATATTGGGAAGGCACTAGAATGAAGAAGTCTGCTCCAGACCTATCCTGCAATTACTCAGTCCTGGCAAAATCCAAGGCAAACTGATCAAAATAATTTCTTCATTTACATTAATGATTGATTTGAACTATTTCAAACTGCTATGCATCTGACTTTTACAGTTAACCATTCTCAAGCTGTCAGATGAAAAGCCCTCTTGATTGTTGTAGTTTAAAATAAAATAAGGGGAAATAATATCAGGATAAAATGAAATCCATTGAGTTTCATCAAATCCCAGATAAAGGTCAATGGAAAGGCTGTGTGAGTCTTCTGGGTATTGAGAGAGAATGAGTCCTTACTGTCAGCTAAATATAGACTTGCAAATTGACATTCTCTAGGCCCCTTTTTCTTTTTTTCTTTTCTTTTCTTTTTCTGTTTTCTGTCTCCTAAAAAAGGAATTTTCTCCCTCCTCTTGCATGCTATATATTTGGAAACAAGCAGAAATTATTTCAATCTTCCTCAGGTTTTCTTGGCTTAGTTTTTATAACAGCTCAGATTTAAATGCAGTTCCTTGTCCCATGCCTAACTGAGCAGATGGATGCACAAACACATGCCCATTTCCTATTCTCTGGTCTTCCCGTGTGGATGGTATTCTAAAGTGCATTTACTGTGATTTCAGAACTCTGCAAGAGGTGTCAAATTAACTTACAGAAGAACTAGATTTGCCAAAAGTAGTTTTAGCCAATTTGCAAAATAACTCAGAAGAACGCACCAAAATAATAAAAAGGAGCCTGTGTGGGAGAGGAACAAAATTGCTGTAAATACAAGATGGCAGTTAGTTTTTAGGCTGTGAATATTTCCTAGACACTATTTGACTTGCATCTTTAGATGCCTCGAGATCAGAAATGCCAAAAATCTAGTTTCAAGTTTTGTTTTAACACTGAGGGCCTTATTGCACAAGGCCTCTCTCTCACTACAGTTGTGTTATCTATTAAAATCCTATGCAATTGTTATTGCTGTCTTTCCTTTTTTACCTGTGGCAGTTTGGGATTATAGTGCCCATTAATGCCAGAGCCTCATTGCACACAAACTGCCTACCCACTCCCTCCTCCAACATTATGCCAGCCCCCTTTCATTATTTCTTTTCTGATAAGTGTCAGGTAGGGAGGGGAGATCACAAGCAAGTAGGGACAAGTGGGCGATAGAGGCGGTTTGCCCCGGGCGGCAATGTTTTGGGGTGTCCTGGCCTGTAGCCATGCCCCTGTGTGCTCTGGCTACCCCCCACATAGTGGCCACGCCCTCCGTACTATAGCCCCAGCTCCCCTCCACACACTCCAAGCTTCACCGCTGCCTCCACCTGAGCAAAGCATCAATCAAGAGCCAGTGGTGGGCCCTTGGAGGAGGAGTCTCCCTCACCTCCTCTCCTTGCTCCCCATGTTTTACAGTCATGGCATTGTGGAAGGAAGCTAAGGCATTATCCCTGTATGGAATGGCACAAGCAGAAAGTCAAAGCCAAGAACTCTTGTCCTCTTTCCTTTGCTTCTCTTTCACCCCTGTCCTATGTACCCTGATCCTACAACAGCATAGGTGTGTGTATATGTGTTTGAGGAGAGAAGAATGAGGTGTTACTATGCCATGGCATTGTACAGTTGTACTGTTTTAGCAACAGAGACTCTGGAAAGGGGATGGATCTCCCACCCAAACCACTTAACCACCCAGTGACCATCCAAAATTAGCATGATAACACAATAGCATAACAGAAGTGGAAAAGGAGGCCAATAACAGTTTTTGAGGGGTTATAAAAAAGAGTTATGACTGCATCATGCAGTGAAGGTTCTATTATCCAGGTGCAATCGCAGTTTACCTGCCATGTGCAATAAGGCCCTAAGCTTTTGCGTAGAGATTGTACGAAGCCCTTGGCAGCAAACATAAAGAGTATTGTTGTTGTTGTTTGCCATCAAGTCAGCTTTGATTTAGTGACCCATCAAAAGCCTCAGATCATCAACAGCCCTGTTCAGTTCTTTCAAACTCTGGGCCGAGGCTTCCTCGATTGGATCAATCCATTTGTCACAGGTCCTTTGTCTTTTCCTACTGCCTTCTAGTTTTTCCTTTCCCCAACATTATTATCTTTTCCATAGAGTATCAAGAGTATCAAATATGAAGAGCATATATTCCAACTGCCGTGATATGGCAGGGACAATCTTGATTAATCTTTAGCCATCCCACTTTTTCCTTTCCCCCACTTTTTCTGTTTTCCACAGTTCCTCTCACCTCCTCTCACTTTCATTGTTTGTCTTCTTGATTATTTTTGTTGCTACAATTTGAAGTTAAAGTGCAAAATAATTTGCACTCAATTAAGGCAACTGGAGGGAGATTAGAGAAGGGGCAGAAGCTTGCCCTTCCATGTAGACTGAGGGAAAAGCAAATTGCCAAACCCTCTTCTAACTAGCATCTTCTTCATTTATAACTTTTGCCATCTTGGCCACACATGTCCTCATTTTCATTTATTAAATCTTGGATGGTACAGAAGCATGTGTGTATATGTGCCTTCATGTTGCCTTCTGATTTATGGTGATCCCATGAATATCATAGGGATTCCTTAGGCAAGGATTATGCAAGAGATTATTTTGCCAGTTTCTTCTTCTGAAATACACTCCTACAGCACCTGATACTCATTGGCATGGCAGTCGTCCAACCAAATACTAACCAGAGCTGAACCTGTTTGGCTTCCAAGATCAGACAGGATCTGGGCCTTTAGGGTATTTAGGCCCACGGAAGGCTGTCAAACATTAAAAAGAACATTTTAGTGAATGAACAGATTAAAGAAAGAGGAAGGTAAGTGAGAAAATGAAGGAGACATATCTTCCAGTGATTAAAAAAAAAAGCATGAGAAGAAACCCTAGAATAGGAACCTCAAACAGGTATCTGAAAGAATCACTATAGTGCTTGGCCTGTGTTCTTAGATTGTCCCTGTGTTTAAATTTACAAAGGACATTCCTCCATCTGAAACACTGTCAGAAGAGTCTTCTATTTAAAAGTGTTCACTATTTGAACTCCAAATCCCATTCCAAGATCAATGCAACATCAGAAAAGAGAACAGGGATCTTGAAATTGTCTATCAACAACTAGCATCTGGACAGGATGCTATGCAGCGATCTCATCATAGGTCATTTCTGCTCTACACTGTTATAGTGCTATTATTCCACTATCAATGTCCTGTGGATTTCTGGGGTTTGTAGTTTACTGAGGCCAACAAGCTCCCTGGCTGAGAATTCTAGATGCCCCTCTCTAAATTGCAAACCCCAGGATTCCATAGGATGCTGAAAATGGAAAAATAGCACTATAACAGTATAATGCAGAAGTGGCATAGTCTTCCTCCTGACTACAGTGAGATGTACTTTGTTTTTACTTAAATGATTAAATATTCATAATTGTGTTCAAATGGGTGCCTGTACCTATACAATAGCATTTGCTATTTTTATGCAGATTGCTGTACTCTTTTGTCCTCATTTCTGCCCATTGGTAAATGGGCCACTTTAATTGCTAGGCATTCCCCACCACAGGTGACCTGAAGAAGTAGGAAGAAGGGAACTACAGAACACACAGGTCCAACAAACAGTTTCAGGGACCGTCACTTGTTCTGTGTCAGGGTCATTTCAAGGGTTGTCATGAATTGGAAACAAAGGCACACAACAACAAGTGGGTTGGTTATTTTTCAGTAATTAGTGGGAAAAAATTTTTTTTGCTAAAAATGAAATTTACATATATGTAATGAAGGAAAGCAAATGGAAAAGTAGGCTTTTCATTTTTTCAGTGTATTATTTACATACACTATAGTGTATTTTTAGTGTGTTTTTTTTTCTTTTTTTTTTCATTCATTAAGTTTCTCCCCTTAGGGCCCCCTTGAGTACTTGCAGAACCTGGAAAGTGGTTCCTAGCTACCTAGATATTGCCTGTCCTTGAATGTCTTCTTGATACAATAGCCTTTATGCATTACAATAATTATCTTGCTTTGCATGTCTGATAACAAGGTTGACTTTGTAACTCTCATTTCTGTAGGCAAAGACCATTAGCCAATATCAAAATAACTCCGCTGCTCAGCTATACTCTCTTTATTCTCTACTTCCTATCTTATTCAGATTCTTCCCTTATGTTATTTGAATTCTTCCTTTGGTAGCATAATGTATGATCAGAGGAGATCTAGTATGGTATAGTGGTTTGAGCATTGGACTATGACTCTGGAGACCAGGGTTGAAATCCCTATTTAGCCATGGAAACCTACTAGCTGATGTTGGGCAAGTCACACTCTCTCAATCTCAGAGAAAGGTAATGGCAAACCCCCTCTGAACAAATCTTGCCAAGAAAATCCCATGAAGGGTTCACCTTAGGGTTGCCATAAGTTGGAAGAGACTTGAAGGCGTACAACAACAAATATGATCAAATCCAGACCTTAATCTATAGAAATGCCACATTTATTGATTGATTGAATTTGTTCATTAAAACTGCATAATCTTGCATTATATTCAAGGTGGTTAAATCACAGTTCATTAAAACCATAGAAACATTCATTAAAACAAGCAATAACAGTGGATGAAAATATCAGAATGTGCTACTGAAAAGTAATTTAAAAAAAACAACCCTGAAACAACATAGTTAAATCTAGAAGCTCATAATAAGCCAAGAAGGTTAACATGATCCTGAACAGTATGAGTACAGTACAAATCACAATAAGTAATCAAGCAGAGCAAAAAAGAATAAACTTTGTCTGACATATAATCAACTGTAAGACTACAGTTGACTACATATCTTTCCTTCTGGAAGAAATTCTATAATAGGAATCAACCAGAGAAAAGTCCCACTGTGCAGAAGCCACATGTCAAGCCATTTCCTGTGCCATCAATGAAAGCGCTTACTCAAAGGACCTATCACACTATATTGTTACAACACAATATTCCACTTTAACTGGCATGGCAGCATTGTATGTAATCCTGGGATTTGCAGTTTAGGGATTGGCATTCAGAATTCTTAGCCAAAGAACTCTTGGGTCTTAGTGAAGTAAAAATCCCAGAAGTTTATAGAATGTTGCCATGGTAGTTAAAGTGGAATATAGCACTATAACAGTGTAGTGCAAAGCTTTCCAAACTGAGTGTTGTGACATGTTACTGTGTTGGCTGCAGTGTATAGATGTGTCACGTGAATGTAGTGGATGGAGGGGCTGCCTCTCCTGCCACCACAGTGGGTCAGACCTGAGTGAAGGGCCTGCCACTGCCACCCCAAACAGAGGAAGATTCCAGTGAGGCGGCAGCAGCAGCAGGTCAGGTCCAGATGGAGGGGCTGCCTCTCCCATTGCTGCTGCTGCAGCCAGCCTGAGCAGAGAAAGACTCCAGTGGGGGCAACAGCGGGGGGCCAGGTCTGAGTGAAGGGGCTGCCTCCACTTACTGAATTACTTACTGAATTACTGTGTCGCAAAATGATGCATGTCTAAAATGTGTGTCACCAATATGAAAAGTTTGGAAAGCTCTGGCATAATACAGTAGAGGTCATCATGTTAAGGATTCATTGGTTATCTTGTTATTGTTACCTGTTGTCAAATCAGCTTAGACTTAACAATGATGCTGTAAATGACCCTGGCCCTTTTTGCATGCCTTTTTTTTTTTGCGTTAGAGTCCCTTGAGCCTCGCATGAGTGGGAGCATCGCTCCGTACAACGCAATCCCACTCACGCGACGCTCATGAAGCTCAAGCGGGGCAAGCGTGCATTTTTTTATTTTTGGCTCTAAGCCAAAAATAATGCGCGCTTGCGCAATGCTCGCAGCGGCCTCACACACTTCCCTGCATGCAGTGCATCATCCTAGGTGAGCGGGTCGTGCTTCCTCCCCCAGTGCAGCCTACAGCTCCCAGACTGCGCTGCAGAAGGAAGGGGCGGGGCGTGAGAGTGACGGACGTGCTACCAGGAAGTGACCTGTGGTACGAAGGAGTGGGGAAGCAGCAGCATTTCGAATGAGGCTTCTCGCGCAAGCCGGCCTCCCCCGTCGCACAAACGGGTAAGATGCGAAAAGGGCCATAGTCATCAACAGCCCTGCTCACGTCTTGCAGACTCAGGGCTGTGGCTTCTTTGATTGAGTCTATCCATCTGTAATGGGGTCTTCCTCTTTTCTTACTGACTTCCACCTTACTGATCATTATCATCTTTTTCTAGTCAGTTATCCAAAGTGTTGTCCAAAGTACAGCACTCTCGGTTTAGTAATCTTGGCTTCTAGAGAGAGTTCAAGCTTGAAATGCTCTAGGACTCATTTATTTGTTTTTTTAAGCAGTGCACATTATCTGCAGAACTCTTCTCTAGCACCACATTTCAGTTGAGTTGATTTTCTTTCTATCAGCTGTCTTCACTGTCCAGCTTTCACAACCATACATAGAAATTGGAAATAAGATGGAATAAACAATCCTAACTTTAGTAATCAATGATATATCTTTATATTTTAGAATCTTGTCTTGGTGCTTCATAGCTGCCCTTCCAACTGCTAGTCTTCTTCTGATTTCTTGATTGTAGTCTCCATTTCAATGATGTAGTCTATTTGATTTCTGTATTGGCCATTAGGTGATGTTCATATATACAGTCACCTCTTTGGTTGCTTGAAGAATGTGTTTGTGATGAATAAACTGTTGCCCTCACAAAATTGAATCAGTCGCTCTCCTGCTTCATTTTTTGATCTTAGGCCAAGTTTTCCTAAAATCTTTGATTCTGTTCTGTTTCCTCCTTTTGCATTCCAGTCACCCATCTTTCAGTTTCTTTTTCTACTGCTTCTGTAGTTGGAGCATATACTTAGATTATGGGTATATTGATGGGTTTTGCCTGAAATCTTATTGATATTCAGTCAGACTTTGTGTTATGTCCTTTGACTGTTTTTGTTACATCTCTTTTCATTATTAACAGCACCCCATTTTTCTTATATTTTCATTTCTTGGGTAAAACACTGCAATTATCTCACTTAAAATTTCCTATTCTTGTCCACTTCAGCTCATTCACTCTATGTATTACAATGTTAATGTGTCCCATTTCTTGTCCAACTATGCCTGGTTTCCTCTGATTCATACTTCTCACATTCCATATTCCTTTCACATCTGGACGTGCTTTCACCTTGAGCTCAGTTGTGTCAGTAGCCACAGCACTACTCATAGTTGTCCTCTGCTGTATCTCAGTAGCTTGTCTCATCAGGTTTTCATGATGAAAGACATTCAAAAGGGTTTACTGTGCCTCCTTCTGCACAGTACTAATATATGTTAGCTGTTGTGCCACTGCTGTTATCTTTAAGAGATTCTCCACCAGTGTCAGCCCACACAACTGGTACTCCACAGTAGCTGTTTAGCATAGTAAGTCTGGCTCTTCAGCAAAACTCTGCCTGACATGGGACACCTTACCAGTAATATCACTACAGTTAGCATAACCTCTTGCTTCACAGAAGCATGCAATCCCAGTACCACGAAAAGGTAATGGGATTATACCATGCTGAACATTGGCTATCTGCCATAACTCATACCTTATGTAAAGAGCTATTTCCCCAGATTACTTAGCACGTTGCCTGGGGGACTGTGGCAACTGTAGTCCAAAAAAAAAAAAAGTAAATATGCCAAGTTCTTCTCAGATACTGTATTGTAAATGAAGTATATTTACAGGCAGGATCTTGAGGTCACCAGTAGCCAGCGCTGCATGCTGCTTACAAGTCTGCAGACAGAGATAGCAGAGATGGCGTTGTGGAGAAAAGAGGCAGATGGGGAGAGAGAACAAATACTTTGGAGAGTCACATACCTTTGAGAAAATATATAACCTGAACCTGAAGGTTCACATGAACTCTTTCTTCTCATTTTCTCTCTGCCAATATCTTTCTTTTATTCAAAGATCTGTCACCATTTTTGTTTAAGTACGTTATCACACATTGAGTTTATTCTTCACAGGAAAAAAACTTCTAACATACAAACTTAAATTCATATTTTATTCGTACCTGGGAAAAAAAGTCCTTTTAAAGGAAAAAAGCAGTAGAAGCTCCCTAGCTTGCTCATAATGCTGTCTGACAAAAATCAAGCACAGTTTAGCATATTCTGTATTAACTACACTAAATACCAAGGGCTCAACAAACCTTTTGTTAAGCAAAGAACACAGTCTATTGAGAAATATGCATGCCAACAGCCCTGTTTTAAAAGAGACTTGGCTATGACAGCCACACAGATTGTGTGTTTTCTCTTTCTTCTCTGAAAACATTGCCAACAGAACAATTGTTTGAGAGTAATTCTTTCTTTCTTCAGCTTTACCCTTGAATATAAAGTAACTGAACAATGTGTTTTGGTAACATTTATGGCAACCATGGCATTATTTTCACACAATGCTGCAAACAACAGTCAGAAGGTATGTGAGGGGCTTTGTAAGTACAGTGTATGGCAGCAGTAGGCAATTGCCAGGGATATGGGGCCCAGCAGCTGCCCTAGAGGTCTTGGAGGGCTGCACTCAGATGGCCACCCACCATGACTGAAATCAAAATTGAAAGAAAATTGCCCCCAAATGTCCCCTAGAGGTCAAGGGGGTAATTTCATTATGTTTTCTGCTTTCTCAGAGCCGTGTTCAACAGGAGTTTGGCCCAGAAGTCAACTTTTTCCACTACTGATGTGTAAGAATTCAACAATAGCCCTCCAAGACTGTAGTTGCTATTATTGCAGCTACCCCAGCCTTCCTCATAGGAATTCAAGATAGGTCAGAGAGGACCTATTGAAATGAATGGACTTTTTAGCCCCATTTTTATATATCCCACTGATTTAAGCAGCTCTGCTTACACGTGAGAACATAAGTGGGATAATGAATACCCTATAAAAGGAAAATAGCAAGTGAGACAGTCACCTAGTGGCAAATATCAGCGAATTTACCCCAAGGTGCTCAGTGACAATTTCAGTAGTTCCAAGCAAGAGTTTTTTTCTACGATATTCCAAATCCATTCACAGAAACTGGGGCTGGGGGAAGAACATGAGATCATTTTCCATTTGTAACACTCCTGTGTTTTCCTCCACTTCTTCCATCTTTCTGCTTATCACTAACATCCATTCAGAGGGAAAGTGGAACTGGTAGCAGAGTTTGAAAGAAATTAGTTTCAGATAACTAATAATTTGTAATTGATTCTTTCTTTGCAGTAATTATAACTTAAAGGATTGCATTGTAACAGTAATGCTTAAATGTATTTTTATAGTCATGGAGTATGACCTTGCTAAGAGGTAGAGGAAGAATATCACATTATTCCAATGATGGCTCATGCTGTCTCTTCATGTTCTCTTGCATAGCTTGGAAATAAAGTATAATAAGTAACTCTATATTATAATTATGACCCTATAGCCCATCAATTTTGGAAGTAACAGGATATAGCTACCTTGAGGGGAAAAGGTATTGCCCTCAAGTAAGAATGCTGTAACCAAATTTCTAGTATTGCCATAACTTAAAACTTCATTTGAGCAATTAGAAATACAGTACATCCCTTGTATTCATGAGAGAAACATTCCCAGACTCGCAATGGATAATGAAAACACAGCTAAAAGCAAACACTATTTTTTGTCAATGAAATGAGCAACATAAGTTTCAAGCCAAATATGCATCTTGGAGAGGTGTACAGAAACTTTAGAATCCAAGAGAAATAAGGCCTTGTAGCCATTATTTCCAGTCCAAAACCAGTGAACAACTGATAAAAACATAAAGACTGACAAAAACGTTTCAACAAAAGAGACTACATTTCAGCACAGATAAGTGAAATATACCAGTCACACAGATACAGGGGATGTAATATACAGTTTTGGCATCCAAAGAATAGGGGCTGGCAAAGTTCTAAAGGGAATGCAAACACAACAAATATAAGAGGTCTCTCAGCATGAACCATTTCAGTGTCTCACTCCTTGCAATGCTAGAAAATGGGGGACTGAAGGAAAATATCATTGGAGGAACAGAATTGATATTTGGCTGAACCAATGCCCACATTTCCTTCCTCATATAGCTGCACTCTCGGAGGTGATGCATGCATAACAATGTTCCTTTCGGAAATAATGTAGTGACTCATAACATTATCATCTTTTGTGCTATGTGTAATGTTTACTTGACACATTTTTGTATTAGTTTGGAGGTCAAAAATACTTTAGAGACATTTGGGGGGAATGTTTTTAAAAAATATTAAGGCCTTTTAAAAACATTTTTAGATGATTCACCCTGCCCCCATGTACTAAAAAAGTAATACCTTCTAACTAGTGTGATTCTAGAAATGTTATAACAGTAATGTTAATCGGGCTTTGCAGCAAATTATGTTGTTGTTGCTGTTGTTGAAGAAAACACACACTGCTCTGTTCTGGGTGGCAATGAGGAACTGGATGAAAGAATAATGTGCTCTGTGCCACAGGTCTGCTAGCATTCAATTATTTTTAAGAAGTTAACTTTAAAAAATGATGTGACTAGCATAGTGTTGGGAATTGATGTCATGAAAGACCAACTTAGAATTGCACAGTTTAAAATTGTGGTATTGCGCAACGGTCATATTTCCAGGAAGACTGTTGTCACTGATCCATCAGGACCATTGCATAGCTGAGCAGGCAGAACACCCATTATGCAACAGTTGCAATGCACAATAGTACAACACTTTGGGGGACATGCCACCCTTACATGATGACAGTGCAATAGCTACCAACAGAGCTGCAGGGCTCTGGTATTCCAAGATAGACAGCAGTGGAACATTAGGGGGACCCTGCACCTGACTAGAAAAGTGTTTCCACATTTGGGGTCCCCTGTTGTGTGGTGGGAGTTCCAATTGTGCAATGGGACATCTTGTACAGTTCCCCACTATGCATAGTTTCAGTTCTCTAACATGATTATGTACTGTGTCAGTGACCGAGCTCTATCATAAAATTGTGCATTGTAGCCTGTGATGCAGAATGGTAAATACTGTTGAGCCTTGGAACTATAATTGTAATGAATTCCATTTAAAAGTAGCTTTCCATGTTTTGAGAGGAACACAATGCCATTTGCTTAGCAATGCTAGGTGACCTCAATCCAGAGTCATTCTTTCTATTACAGTTCTCTCTCCACTTTCATGGGTTTGACCTTCATGAATTTGATTATTCACTAGGCATGTGCTGCCACCTCCCATTCTCCTCTTCCCATTCCCTTGCATTCCTCACCCTAGGCTTGTAAGGCTTGTGTTTAAAATGGACTTTTTTTTCCTTTTGGGTGAGCAAAGCCCCCACCCACTGCTGGAGGCATGTCCTTCCTGCCACATATCTGCACATTCTGTTGTGTAATGGCTGCTGATTGGTCAGGTGCTCCCTTTGCTCTTACCCTCCCCTCTGGGAGGAATTTCCTTTCTCAAGATCATGACTGGAGGTATCTAGAATGCCAGAACTCAGTGTTTTTCTCTTCTCTGTCTGAAGGGAAAGTACCAGTAAGCCCTTTACCTTGCCTCCCCCACCCCCAGGAACACCAGGGCTAGAGGCAAGGGAACGGAAGGGTAGAGCTCCAGAGGGGATTTGGAAGTGGAATCGTGGAAGGGATTTATCAATGGCTTTCCCATTTTTGTGAGGGTTCTATGCCCCAACCCCTTACAAATGTGGAGGGACCACTATACTATTTTTCTTTTCTGTTCATTCACTGTCTAGGTTGGATCCTTGCAAACAGCTACAAAAGGCATATGCAAACTACCAGATTCTCACTTCACACCCTATGAAGGACTGTGTGCTTGTTGGGATGAGGAATCCCAGCCACTCTGAGGTGTATGGCTGAGTCAAAGGAAAGGAAAGGAAGGACAGTGGGGCAGCAGGATGGCAAATGACATCATTGTTCCTGCTAATCAAAATGTCCTAGCACTTTGACCCTGTAAGTCATGGATGTAGTACTTCTCTGAATGTATGCATTTGCACATGTTGGGTCTGTGTCACTGAAGAAGAGGACAGGATACATGTTCTCTCTCATGCTTTGAGGACTCAAGAACAGTAATGCTATTGAAGTATGCCTCTTGGTTTGATCTAATATTTCCTTGTGAGTTCAACAGGTTCCTCAGAGTACTTTGAGGAGCTAGTAGAAAAGCTGAACATGTCAACCCACCTACATGTTAAGTAGACAAGAAATATCTGAGGTTATCTCGATTTCTGCCACTGCACAAAATCCTGTTAATCATCAGTTCCATAAAAACATCTAAGCTCAAACTCATAACAACTTCTTTTTTCACTTTCTGAAATATCAAAACATCACATCGTGCTTAAGGAAAGAACATGGAAAGGTTTCTTAAGTCAACATAATGGCACAGGTGTGGGAAGCATTGCTCACAGCTCTGATGGGAATGTTTGGTTTCTGTACACATTCTGCCATGCTTTGTTTACAAAGGAAACCTAAAGAATATCTGGATTGACCAGAACATTTAGGAAAGTTCATACTTCTCCATATTGTTGAAATGTTGTCCTGGAGCAGTCATGTATTATGTAGAACTTTTTAGATCAGGGACAGGCAAAGCTGTGAGCTTTAGGATGCATGCAGGGTCCAAGGCTGTTTTTGAGGCCCTCAAGTTTCCCATAGCCTCTCCTTCCTTTTTTAAAAACTAAAAATACATTCTAACCTCCTAGAAGTGTTTGTTTCTGGTTTCTTAGTTGCAAACTGGAGCTTGAATTCTGGTTTACCCTCTGGTTGACAAAAGGCCTTTGCTAATCCTAAAACAGTCTTGGGAAGGGAGGCATGGCAAAATGTATTAAATATATTAAGTGTGTACACATACACACACAAACACATGGAAATTGCTCACCCCATATGTAGATACTGAAGAGAGCAATTGTGAAGTCATAGTATTTCTTAAGGACTTAATGTGAGCCATACGTCTAGCTACATTAAGATTCTAGCAGTGAAGTAGACTCAAGTTGATTGACTTGAACTTGAGTTGGACAAGTCACTTCAGTGACTGGACTTGGACTTAATTTGGCAATAAATGATGGACTGACTCAACTCAACTTGTGACTCATCTGTTTTTAGTCATCATCTTGCTGACCTTGTTGCCCTTGGTAATTCCACCTCTCTCAGCCTTTTCCCAATCAGCAGTCAGGGAACGCTAAGTTGATGACTCAATTAGACTTGCACATGCTTCTTATCCCCACCTTTCCCTTTTTTAAAAAAAAATTAGTTATGTATAGGAAAGCAAAAGCATGGGAAGATTGAAAAGGGGAAAACATAGTTTTTTAGCTTTTTTGGGTAAGTGTTGGTATGGAATGGTTTCAGCATGGGTTGGAGGTCCTGGAGGGTCTCACTCAGATGAGTCAGATAATTGTGAGGGGAGGGGCAGATGGTAGGGAGACAGTGGATTGGGGTGAAGAGAAAAGAGTCCATTGTACAGCTGCCTGTTTTTCAATGGTTAAAGGCTTTGTTCAAATCCTTCTTGCTTGCAAGTAAAAAAGGGAAAAGATGGTGTTGCCAGCCATGGCAGAGTGGGGACCAGTTTCCTTCAGAAAAGGACTGCTTGTTCTTCAATGGCTAATTCTCTTGCTTTCAACTTAATCCCACCCCACCGCTTCCTTTTTTTCTGTTAAAGTTGGTTCCCAGATTTGAGACTTAACTTGGGACTTGATTTGAATTTTCTTTTGAGGACTTGAGACTCAACTTGATACTTGAAAGTAGTGACTTGAGACGTGAAGGAGAAGACTTAAATACATCACTGGGTTCTAGCTACACTAGGGTTTTTGCTTGTGAATACAAATTATTTCTAAATTTAAAATGATGTAACCAGGAAGTGTTCACCAACCTGGTGCCCTTCAGATGTCTGGCCTAGAACTCCCAGAATTCCTGCCAATTAACCTGGGACAGGTGGGATTTGTATCCCCAAAATCTCAAAGGTACCAGGTTAGGGAAGTCTGCTGTAACCCATTTAGTTCAATGTCTTGCCCAATGCATGAAATCCAGAGTAAGATTTCCCCAAAATAGCTGTGCAGTCTCTACTTAGAAACCTCTGGTGAAGGAGAGCTCTCCTCGTGCCAAGGTGATTGGTTCAGTTGTCAAATAGTTCTTACTATCAACATATTTCTGTTTTGTTTTGACAGTACTTCTGTTTACTGTCATCTCAATATTCAAGCAAAATACTTCCTCCTCATAACATAATCCCAATAGTAGTTGTCCCAAGGAAGAAAACAACAATCATACAATAACAATCAAAATGAATATAGTTCCGAAGATGTTTCTTCTTTTTCAGACTTTACGTATAATAACAAATAACAAATAGTAAACCTTTCAGCAGTTGGAAGAAAGAAATCTCAAGATTCATCTGGGGAGGCAAGAAACCAAGAAAAAGATGGAAAATTATGCAAGAATCCAAATAGGTGGACAGGGCCTACTAGATTTCAATTTGTATTGTGTTGCTTCATGTTTAGATTGGAGAAAAGAATGGATAAATTTAGAAAACAAAAGGCTTCAACTTAAGATTTGGCTGGCAGACATATCTTTGGTACAATAAAACAGAAGTAAATAAAGACTTCTGTAATCATTATGTAAGAAAATAACTGATTCAGATTTGATGTGTGTATGTATGTGTGTGTATTATATATATACCAAATTTGAATCAGTTATTTTCTTACATAATGATTTTATATATAAAATTTGGTGTATATATATAAATATATGCATATACATATTATATGCTTAAATATATAAGCAAAAGTTCTCCAACAAATTAAATTACCAGTGGACATGTCCTCAAGCTTTTTTGATAGGAGGAAAAATGCTGGAAAAGCCATATTTAAAATATAAGCATTTAATTATGTTAGAAGAAAAACTGTCTAAGACTTAAATCAAGAGTGGAGCTAGAGAATTAAAGAATGGTCATCCAGTGGTTCTCTTACAGATAATTACAGGAAAGATTTAAAATAGATAATAAATTGCAATGAGGTTGGAAAAATTATAACAAATTGGACAAAATTTTAACAAAGAAGCAATCAAAAGTAGTATCTAAATTATACCAGAGTTTATTGGGAAGAGAAATGGAGAGAGAAATTATAAAAGAAACAACAATTAAATGGGCACAAAACACTGGTCACACAATAGATTGGAGAAAATGGCAGAGATCCTGGGATAAGGACTTTAAATTTACATTAAATATAGGATTGAAAGAGAACTGCTGTAAATGTTATATTGTTGGTATTTGACATTAAATAAATTATCCTGAATATATAAAAAAGAAGATAGAACTTGTTGGAAATGCGAGGAAAATAGGGGTACCTTTTTTCACACGTGATGGTTATGCCCAGAAGTAAAAAATCACTGAAAACAGATATGTATGATAATTTCTAAAATCTCTGGTATTCAGATCAAATTAAAACCAGAAATTTGTTAAAAACATAATTGATAATCATCCAGTGCTAAAAAAAGAATTTTAAATTAGTACAATATCTAATTAGTGCAGCAGGAGTAAATTATGTGTATAAATGGAAAACCAAAGAGAAACCTTCTATAGATGACAGGCTGTTGAAAATAATAGACATAATGAAGATGGAAAAACTGATAATGTTAATAAGGGAGAAATCAATACAACAATTTGAGAATGCATGGAAGCTGATTTTGGATTACTTTAAGGGCGGATAGAAGAATAACAAAGCTATCAAAAGATGAATTTAATTAAAATACATTTAAAGTATTACAAGACTTTAGTAGAACAAATAGTAAATAACTGAAAATTGTGAAAACAACACAAAGAGAACAATTATGTAGGAACAAATAATATTTAAGTATAAGCTAAGTATAAGCCAAGTGAAAAGCAATAAAATGGAAGATAGGTGGGAGAGAGGAAGAATTTATTTGTGCACTTTGGGTTAGTTTGTAAATATATGAAATATACACATGGTGATTTATTTTTGGACATGTTTCATTTTAAAAAAAACATTAGGGACAGGCTGGCTAGCACAATTCTTGTCTCATTTCCCTCTCTCTGGGTCCCTATATTCACATTCCTACATATATTGCAAAAACCAGCTAATTAGTATGTTTCTAAACATTACACTGATTGCATTTTTCTCACAATTAGTTAATACCTGTTTGTCTCCACAGACCATATAGGTGTGACTTTCAGGCAGTCTCTTGAATGTCAGCTCTTCTCTCTTTACAAATAGTGCACAGGATGTGGGTGTAATATTGAAGATGTTCTTTGGCACTAAAATAAATTATTTCAGTCTGTATTGCAGTTTAAAATTAGAGGAATGAACATTCATCTCTTTTGGCCACCGTCAGCATAGAGCTGGAGGAAAGTAAATTATTCAGTGCTGAAGACCAAATCAAAAAAGTGTTGTCACCACATTTCCAAAATTAACTTTGTGGCCATAAGGCCTAGAAACTTAGAAGAGGAGGAGGAGGAGGAGGAGGAGGGGAAGTAGTAGTAGTAGTAGTAGTAGTTGCTGTTGTTTAAGCCTGACAGATACTGTGAAGGCCTATGAGTTGTGTTCAAAAGTTTGAGATGGAGGCATGTTATTCAACAAGTCAGAGAAATTTCCTTATTGCATATATTTCTTTCTTTCTTTCTTTCTTTCTTTCTTTCTTTCTTTCTTTCTTTCTTTCTTTCTCTTCTCTCTCTCTCTCTCTCTCACACATTCTCTCTCTCTTGATAGATAGATAGATAGATAGATAGATAGATAGATAGATAGATAGATAGATAGATAGATAGACAGACAGACAGACAGACAGACAGACAGATAGTACCTGATGCCATCTAAATTATGAATCTATAGAGAAGGAGATGGAACTTGTTGAAAATGCAATTAAAATAGATATAGATATAGATATAGATATAGATATAGATATAGATATAGATATAGATATAGATATAGATATAGATATAGATATATGAGGGAGAGAGACAGAGGTTTAAAGGTGGAATGATAACATGAGTGAGTTGCAGATAGAGAACACTGTTGTCCTTCACTCTCAGTAAAACTTTTGGAATAATTCTAAAATTATTTTAAAAGTCATATCTAGAAGCACTCTCTATTCTCACAAGTCTCTTTCATACCATACCATATCATATCAATCATATCATATCATGTATTCATAGCACTTTGATACTATTTTAATTGCAGTGGTTGCATCCTTTAGAATCCTGGAATCTGTCATGTAGTGAAGTGCTAGAGCTCTCTGACAGAAAACTCTACAAACTGCAAGATTCTGTAGGATGGAACCATGACAATTAAAGTAGCATAAAAATGCTGCCATTATTTAGTACGAAAAGGACTATATTCAGGGTTCTCTCATTATTCATACATGCTCCTGAGCAACAGTTTTGGTGGTGGGAAACACTTTCAGTAATCTTCAGTAATATCACAGAATGGCAGATAATTCATCAACACCACATACACATGTGAAACATTTATGGCTTAGATCTTAATGGATTTAGTGGCTCCTGTGTAACTGAAGTCATCAATTCCCATGGGATGGATGGGATACAATCCTAGTAAATGTGAAGAAAGCAGCACTTGTGGTAACAGGCAAGTCATGGAGAAAAGGCATGAGGGAGTAGGCTCCTAGTTCGTCTCTTGACAGACCTCATTTTTAGAAAGGATGCTTAAAATGATTGGCAGGATTAGATTCTTATGAGAACAAACTCTTCTCTCATTACTGAAAAAAAAGTCACAGTGTAATGATATAAACTCTTTGGTTGCATGATGGTATCCATGGAAACTTCTACCTATCTGAGGTTCTAATATAACGTACATGGCTGCTTGATATTTTAAGGCAAAAAAAAAAAATGTGAACAGCATCAAGATAACAGAAGATCGGTTCTTTTAATTTGGTTGATTTCCATTAAACCTTAAAAATAAGTTGGAAGGAAATGAAACCTCACATCCATCTTTCATTCAGACATATCTCTTTAAAAAAGAATCTATTATTTGGTTGTTGTTTTGTTCTGGAGAGAATCAACATGTTCAGATTAATGATTTCACATTGTCCTGCCTCATACCATTCAAGAATAGAATGCTCCCCCACGTTAAAAAACAAA
This sequence comes from Iguana delicatissima, assembly GCA_948472985.1. Lineage (NCBI taxonomy): Eukaryota > Metazoa > Chordata > Lepidosauria > Squamata > Iguanidae > Iguana > Iguana delicatissima. Next base: position 354,925 of record CAOKZL010000661.1, read on the forward strand.
AAACCTTCCCAGTACTATTGGGTGTGCAAGCAACTTGGATTTACTGCTCAGCTTGAGTATGATCTCCTCGCAGGAGCCAGTGAACAAGAAGCTGATGTAGGGACAGCTTTTTAGGGCCTTATCACACAACACCTCAATATCACATTGTTCCGTTTCAATCCCAGCATTGCCCTTCCTGTGATGGTATCAGGTTATGAATGCTCTCTATTGCATCCTTTCGACTTAAGCGGATGAGTAGCATTATTGGGACTGGTGCTCCCATTGCATTACAGTGTCATTGGCTAGTTCTTTTCCTTGCCCCACCGCTTGTGATTGGTCATGTTTTTTGTTGGTTTTTTAAAGGCGTACTACCACAGCAACATTGTAACATCATGACATGCTGGTACGCTATGGCATTTCTGTGCTGTAATGCTAAAAAAAGTATTTAAAAATAAAAAAAAACTTAACTCAAAGGAGAAATTTAAGATAGTCGCAGAGAGGTGATAGATTTTGAACTTACCCCGCCATGGGAATAGCTGAGGGAGCGAAAACCTGGGAACACCCACACCACGCCCACTCCTGGATTGGTTACAGAAGGAAGCACTATCAAGTGCTATGAAGAAACCACACTACCACAGGAAACAGGATTGTTGCGGAAAAGGGGGTCATTAATGGACTATTTTCAGCATTGGAAAAGGGTGGGTTTTGAACAGATTGCAACATGATAGCTGCTGGTTAGCAACAACATTGTGTCATAGCACTGATCCTGAACCAGCAGTAACATGTTGCTATGGTGCTATGACACCTTTGTGCAGTAAGGCCCTCAGTCTAACCCCTATGAAGAAAAATTTTGCAAGCATTATACAGATGCACAAAAAATGGCACATGCAAATTACAAGTATGACAGCCCATTATTATTATCAGTATCACCACAAGAATCACCATTCCCTACAAACCTGTCTGCCTATTGAGATCAGCTTTGGGCATCAGTCATTTGTAGGGCATGCAGGTAGTAGGTTTTCTCTGTGACTGCGCCATGGTTTTGGCTCATCGTGTATTTAATAGCTTTCTGTGCATTGGTAAAAGGCCTTTTGTTATTGTTATTATGATTACTGATGCATTTTAAGTCCATTTCAAAACTATTAAGACTTCCTATTTAGGGTAAAACTACAGTCTTCTTATTTTGGATAGCTGTTCTATTGAATAGATTTCAACTGTTTCTTTATTTTGAGTATTTTTTTCCCTGCTCTTTTTTTTTTTTTTTGCCTTGTAAGTTGATGCATTAGTATTTCAGTGCTGGGTTCCCAGTTATGTATTCCAAACTATTTAAATTGTAGTTTTATTTTTGTTGCTAATTTCTTGAGCTCATTTGAGGAAAGACAGGATGTAGAAGCCTTAAATATTATATCAGTTCAAATATTTATTTAGGCTGGGTTCCAAAGAGCTTCTTGACATGTGCCTGAGGGTTCAGGCATAGCCAGTGGAACTTTTGACTTTTCCTCTTTCAAAATAGCATCAAAGGGGCTGTTGAATCTCCCTTCCATACCACTGTGGGATTGGTACAGTGGTGGTGAGGATAATGTTTAGAAACTATAAGTCTGAAATTCCATGGCCATGTGAAAGCAGTCACAAACTAGATCCCAGCCATATTATTTATATACTGTCCAGCTTCCAAGGTCATTCTTAGCATCCAAAGCCAATTGTCTTACAGTAAATAATGCTAAAACTGAGTTTTACACATGAAAGTTGCTCCGCTAACTAGGGCCATTTCTGCACTACACTGCTACAGTGCTGCTATTCCACTTTCAACATCCTGTGGAATTCTGGGATTTATAGTTTACTGAGGCCAAACCCTAGGATTCCATAGGATGTTGAAAGTGGAATAATAGCACTATAACCATGTAGTGCAGAAATGGCCCAGGATATCAGTCTCACTTTCTTCCACATCCCAGTTTTTGAATGGGCTTCTGGGCTAAATCCAATATTTGTGAGTGGGATCCTGGGCTAAGTCCAACATTCTCCTGGAAGAATTTCCAGAATTTTCCTGCAGCTCTTCTCACCATTAGAAAAACATGTGCAGATAGCTTTCCAGGTCCCCCATGAGCTATGTTGAACGGTGTATGGGGAGAGGGCTGAGGTAGGAAGGAATAATCAACCACACCCAATTCCACTGAATTTCTACCATTCCTCAAGCAGAAGTCCACCAGTGGCTCCTGTTTTGACTATAATGATACATTTTGACCATGAGGCTGGTCCTGTCTTGTGGACAATCTGGGGCATCTATCTCCATATTTCAGGATTATGCTATAGAATATGCAAAACATATTACTGCACAACATAACAATTATTGTTTTCTTTACGAAAGTGCAGATGTGAGTTCCCTGATCTCTATGAATATCAGGATCCCAATATAGGAAGAAGAGATAATAATCCTTTGCTTTTGCTGTAGTGCCAATACAAAATGTTGACGGGAAGTAGAGGTTGCATCTGGCAGGGACCAGTGCTGCCAGCTTTTTACTGCCTTTTTGCTACTTGGGCATTCTTCTCTGATAAATCTACTTCTTGAGAATCTAGTACTAGGATAAGGTGAGTGCAACCCGTCAAACCAAATATATCTAATCTGTTACTGACTTAGAATCAGACATGGCAATGCACGGAAGTAAATCAAGGAAGGACAGAAATTAAAAACAAAACATAGAAAAATCTACTGATAGACTAAACGGTTGCCAGGGGAGGTTAGCATACATTCATATTGTGTGTATAATTTCAGAGACTGTCAGCTCAATGTTCATTGCAATTAACACAGGGCAAGCCCAGGAATAATAAAAGCTTAGGAATCTTGCATCTTCTTCAAGTCCTCCCAGCCTTTCAGACAGCACAGAGTTCGTTATTGAGCTACAGCAGGTAGTGAATATTTTATGTTGTTTACTTTGGATATGGGAGGCAGGATTTCTTTGAGGGCTGGGAGGGAGAGGAGATTGAAGCCTACCTTAAGAGAATATAAAGAGCTACGCAGGGCTAGGCCCATTCATAGCAATGAGTGCTATCAATTTTTATGAGCTCAGAGGTTTTCAATCCCCATCTTAAGCACATAACATAAGCAAGAGCCCTGCTGGAACAGACCAAATGCCTATCTCTTTCTAGCATCCTGTTTTCCACAGTAACCAACAAGATGCCGCTTGAGAAGCCCATAAGCAGGAGAAAGGACTTGTAAAAGTTACATTTTGGACAACACCTCTTTGGATCTCGCAGCCAGTTGCCAAGCTGCCTGGGATTTGTCATCTAAAAAATAACTTCCAAGCTCTGAATAGTAAGGATGGAAACAATGTTTGGAAATATTATACACACACAGATGGGTGGGGGATAAAAACCATGTTTCTCAAATGTTAAGAAATCTTGATGAAAAGAATTCTGGACTGAAGGTACTCAGCAAAATTTGCATGCGATTGTTTTGTGCAGAAAGCAGCATTTATGTTATGTTGTTATCTTTATTAGAAAACTATTTTCTGCACAGGAAATACTGTTTCCTACGCAGAAAATACTATTTTTATGCAAAACAAACACATATTGAGTACAGCCATTTCCGCACTACACTGTTATAGTGTTATTATTCCACTTTCAACTTCCTGTGGAATCCTGGGATTTGCAGTTTAGGGAGGGGCATTTAGAATTCTCAGCTAGGGAGCTTTTTGGCCTCTACTACAAACCCCAGAATTCCACAGGATGTTGAAAGTGGAATAATAGAACTGTAACAATATGGGGTGGAAATGTCCTACATCCCTAATTACAGCAGTTTCTGCACAGAAAATAATATTTCTACACAGAAATACTATTTTCTGCATTGAAAATTGGAGATTTATTCTATGCACAATTTGCATGTTCCTGCTATGCACAGAAACAGTATTTTCTGCATAGAAAACAGCATATTATTTTCTTAATTTTCTGAAGTATTATTTTCTGTGCAGAAAATGCTGTTTTCTCTGCAAAACAATAAATTTTGCACAGAATGAGTCCTATACTACAAATAGGTTTTTTTGGGGGGGGGGTTACAATTTTCAAAGACTTTCTCACATTAAGAAGAAAATTGTTTAAATTCCTCATTTGCTTCCTTTGAGAAGAAAATTAGGGAAGAATTATATCCCTATTGAGTGTGACCCAAGGACAGCAGTCCTCTCCTGCTGATGATCCCCAACAATTGGGATGAAGAGACATATTGCTCCTCACCTTGATATTGTTACCTCCATGAATTTTTCTAATCTTCTCTTAATACCATTGGTAATTGTGGTACAATTTATGGTAGCAGGTCCTGCAATTTATGAGGTGTTTGTATAAGCTACCAGTTTCTGAGATAAAATATGCTCTTATCCTACAACAGGAATGTTAACAGGAGCTCTGTGTGTGTTTATGTGGGGATGTGTGCATGCACACACAAATACATGCATGTGTACATTTGAGTGCTGGGGGGAACTTTTGAAAGTGCAGGTACACATGGAACTTCTATATTTTCTTTGAGCAACTGAGTGACAGGTAGAAATTAGAAGTGGACATGTACTCAAAAGACATTTCCAAGATCCTGACACAGCATCAGCATAGGAAACACATTCTGAAGGCAGCCCAAACACAGAAGAGCTGAGATCGCAATGGAAAGCCAAGTGGTCAAGGGCATACAAACAGAGGTGCTAATACAAAGACTTTGGGCCTTTCCGCACTACACTGTTATAGTGCTATTATTCCACTTTCAACATCCTGTGGAATCCTGTGGTTTGAAGTTTAGGGAAGGACATTTTGAATTCTCAGCCAGAGAGCAATTTGGCCTCCATAAACTACAAACCCTAGGATTCCACAGGATGTTGAAAGTGGAATAATAGCACTGTAACAGTGTAGTACAGAAAGACCCTATAAGTGTTACTACATTACAGTTAATAGCAGAGTTGTCTAGCGGAGCTGTCTCAGATGGTGAGGGGTTTTGCCCCACAAGAACAGAATGCAGAACACTTGACAGCCCACTGTGAGGAATTTGCTAATCAACCTACTTGGATCTGCACTGACTTGGGTGTCGTAGTTGATACAAGTCCAGTGGATATGACAATTTCTTGTAATATTGGTCACGGTTCAATTTATATATTCACAGTATATCAGTGACACTCAACTATATCCTTTCATGTAACTCCAAGGAAGCTGTTTCTGTACTAAACAAGTATTTGTTGTCAGTAATGGATTGGATGAGGGTGAATAAATTAAAGCATAATCCAGACAAGACGGAGGTGCCCCAGTCAATGAGAAGGCAGATCAGAATATAGGGATTAAAAGCTGGATAGGGTTGTATTCCCCCTGAAATCTAGGATTTGGAGCTTGGGCATTCTCTTGGAGCTCTGAACTTGAAGCCCCTGCTTTTGTTGGGTGTTAGGAATGCATTTGAGCCAGTATGGTGAAGTGATTTGAGCACTGGGCTAGGTTTATCAAGACAAGGATTCAAGGACTCAGCCATGGAAACCTACCGGGTGACTCTGGGCAAGTCACATACTCTCAGCTTCAAAGGAAAACAAAGGCAAACCGCCTCTGACCAAATCTGGCTAGGAAAACCCCATGATAGGGCCACTTTAGGGTCACCATAAGTTGTAAATGACTCAAAAGCACACCACCACCACCACAACAGGAGTGCATTTACACAATTTAAACTAGTACACCAGCTGTGCCTGTACCTGGAAGTCAGATCTGGTCACAGTAGCTCATGTGTTAATTCCATCCCATTTGGACTACTGCAATGAACTCTACATGGAACTACCTTTGGGAATTGTTTAGACTGCTGACTGGGGCTGGTTATAGGGGGCATATGACTCACTTTGCAAACCAGCTTCACTGATGACTGCTCTGTTTCTGGGCACATTTCAAAGTGCTGGTTATATGGCTAAGTTCCAGACTATCTGAGAGTCTGTACCTCCACAGCCTTTCACAATCTCTACAGGCTGTCTTGAATCCCATCTCCTCTCTAAGTTCTTCTGGCGAGGACACAGAAAAGACCATTCTTGGTGGCTGCTCCCAAGCTATGGAACTTCTTTTGAGGGAGGTTGTATTGGTGCTGTCTCTGCTGTCTTTTCACTGGACTTCCTTATTTAAACAGGACTTTGGTCTTTAAATGGTTGGTGTAGAAGGTTGTTCTATGTGTGTGCTGTTTAGTGGCTTTTTGTGTGTTTTAAATCATTTTATAATAAGCTTTAACTGGACTGATTATTTAATGCTTTTTAAACCTTTGTACTTCATATCATTTTAGTTATTTTATTTTAACTTATAATGTAAACTGCTTTGGGTTCCATATAGAGGGAAAGGAGAGGGGTAAGTCAAACAAATAAGTAATAAAATAAATCATAGTTGGAGAGATAGGCAACTGTGTGTGCCTCCAGATATTTTTGACCTTCCAACAGTCCCAGCCAGCGTAGTCAATGTTGAGGGATTATGGGAGTTCAGAAACATCACGAGGGCTACAATTTGGCAACCCATGCCATAAAAGAAAGAGAGAAGGAGGCTAAAAGGAGATGATTTGAAATGTGGTGCTAGAGAAGAGTTTTATAGATACCATGGAGTGCTAAAAAGACAAATGAATGGTCCTAGAGCAACTCAAACCTGAACTCTCCCTAGGAGCAATACTGTGTCTATTGTACTTAGGACATATCATGAAATGACATGACTCATTGGAAAAGAGGATGATACCTGGTTATGTAGAAGTCAGTAAGAAAAGACTGCACTACACTGGTGTAAGACTACACTACAGGTAGATTGATTTGACCAAGGAAGCCACAACCCTGATTTTCCAAGACCTGAGCAGGACAGCTGATAAATGAGGCTCCTGGAAGTCTCTTCTTCGTAGGGTCATCATAAGTTGAAGTCAACAAAGCAGAAAAGGCGGAGCTCCATGATTTCTTTTGAGTAGCACCGTTTCCGCACCCTACCTTTTTGTGAGGTAAAAAGGAGAGCCTGGCATTGGCTCTGGCAGGAGGGGAGTGTGACAAGAGTGCTCCCTTCTACACCAGCTGACTCCATGGTGAATGAAGCACAATGGCCACACCACTTCCTTCTGCAGCACAGCTGGGTATTTTCCTAGGCTGCGCTGGGGCAGGAAGCACAACCATTGTGCTTCCTAGACTTCCACAGGACAGGTAAATCCACAATGGTGGCATGATCATGGGTCATTGATGGGGAAAACCTGTCAATAATTTAATCCCTGATTGTGCCACCTGGGAAATGAGAGAAGGACAGAACCATGACAATATCATGCAGAAGCATTGTTGTGGCCCCTTCCTTCTCCCATCCCCTTGGTGGATTGGGAAGGTGGTGCAGAAAGGGCCTTGGAAAGGAAATGGGAAGTAAAGCTGCTGCAAGTAACTTCCTTCCTCCTGAATGAAGCCCAGTTAAGACCCCTCCTTATATGACAGCATAGTCCTGGTCTACTTTTGAAAGGATTAACTGAGATAATAGATGTGGAGTTCTGTTTTATAAAATGAAAGTTTGCTAATGAGGGTTAGGTGGTGCCTTCTACTAATGTTAAAAAGGAAGTTAAACTATGTGCCAAATCAAGAGATTGTATTATTGTTATAGGGAGCTAGAAAATGGATGTGACCTGCATTTGAGTTATATTAGGGTGCATCCTGTTCTTTCCAATTTTATGCTGGGTTAAAATAAACTGACCTGGAAAGCTGGTATAAAAAAATCTCTTATCGCATGAGGAGCTGACAGAAAATATTCTGAGTTTAATAAAACATTATAGATCTCCAACATAAAATCAGAAAGAAAAGGAGCAAAATCTGGGACTTTCTGGTCTTTTTAATCAGTCTGGATGCACCTTTAGGTAAGTTTAGATTTCTAGAAGCATAAAAATATTATCTAGATAAAACCTATGAAATCCGTTCTCCTCTACAGCATTTGTGTACATTCATAATCTTGTGAACGGAAGAGAAAGCTCACACACAGCAAGTTTGCAACTTGTTTGGCAAGTAGTGATTTCATGATTTAAGAGATTGTCTAGGAAACTTTCCCCAACTGGCAGGATGATAAATTGGAAAATCAGTACACAATCAATGGGATTCACTCTCCTGCCAGTGGTAATTTTAAAGGAGGAAATGATGGATCAAGGTAAGATCGAGATGTCACAATATGAAACAAGGTATAGCCTGCTTCCTGCCACCCAAAAGTGCACATTTATGAAATGTTCTTTATGGTCATGACATGTTAAAGGATATTTCCAAACATGGTCTGTGGTCAATTGGACTGTCACTAAGTCTGAGCCACTTGCTAGCAATTAAAGAATTGTCTAAATAATCAAGATGGATGGCATGGCCAATCCATCCAGAGTAGGATGTCACTGACAGTTCCTCATTTCTGTTCCTCTAGCTGTGCTATGGTTCTTTGGTGCTGTAAAATATCAAATATTTCTTGCTTTATAAAACAATATGGAAGTGATTATTTGTTCTGTGGACCTATGGCTTGATACTGCATGGCTCTCTACTGGAAAATAAATGTACAGAATTGGCCACAAATTAAAAACCTGTTTCATCAATGGATTTTAACAGGCCTGCTTCCACAAGCACCCCTAAGGCTGTTTTAGTGATACTCAGAGCATCTTGAGACTGAATAATCTCAGAAAAACATACAGATTTCGTGGGGGAGGGTCTTCAAAATAGGCTTGGGTTGTACATACTGGACGTACAACCATGGTCTCTGCAGTAAAGTTATCAGGTGGATCAAGGATGAACGTGAAAAAGGGCTCTATCTCAGTGTTTGCATTCAAAGATGTCAAATTTGGTTCCTGGCATCCAGAGGCATAGTTGGGAAGGACTCCCTGAAGAGCATGATGAAACACTGTTTGAGGTACTGAGATATTTGTATAAAAGTTTGAAGCATGGTTCAAAATAATCTACTCCTCTTGGCATTTCACATCATTTTGCAGATCTGCCATGAGGCTTACGCAAGTACTTTGTAGAGTAACACAGCTGGCTGGTTGCTGATTGTTGGAATCAACTCACAGCCCAGTAGAATTAGATTATACATAGCATCCTTCATAGGTGCAATGAGTACAAAGGACCCATCAAATTCAATGGGAAAAATCAACCATGAATGTAAATATATTTCTCTTCCCAAAATCAATGGATACAGTATTTAACTTTGCAGATGGATCTCCCCTTTTGCATGATAACTATGAGATATACACTTGAAATAACATATTTATTCAGGTAATCACAGAACTGCTAGTAAGATGGTCACGTTCTTACATGTTAATAATCTTAGCTGCAGAGATATTCATTCCTTGTATTTTGGCAGTCTGGTGCCAGAGGTATTCACAAAGATCAGACCACCAAGAACTGCAATATATTTTGCTTCTTATTGTTATTTCTGATGGTCTGACAGGGCAAACCAGCACAAATATTTGCATGACTTGTGAATATCAATCTCCAGTAGAATTGTTATCATTTCCAAGGGCTAATGGCTGCCTATACGATACTCTTGATTAAAATGATCCCATACAAATTATTAACCATTTTATATACTCTTTTTTTTTTCTTTTCAGAAAACATTTGGATAGGAAGAAGTGAGATTGTTTAAACAATCAATTCTGCACCAAGCCTGAAATGGTTAACCAGAAGCAGAATGTTGCTTTGCTGCAGGAGATGAGATTTCATTCATATTCCTTTGTAAACAAGTTAACAATGAAGTGCTACTCCATTCTCATCATAAAATCACCTTAGCAACACCTTCAGCAAAACAGCTTGAGCTGTCTTTCCGAGCTTGCTGGCACAGGGTGATCAGCATAGCTTCCAAGGCTGAGAAGGGGGGAAAAAAAGTAATGTTCCTTTGGTTCTTTTTTTAAAAAAAACAGTAATAATCACAAAACCTTGGATTGCCTTAACCAAATTGCAAACTCTAATTAAACAGAGACCATTATGTGTCTTCACTGAAAGACGCATTCTCAAAATGCAAGCCTATACACGCTGACCATACACACTTATTGGGAATACATCTCATTGAATGCAGTTAGATACACTTCTGAGTAGACATGCAGAGGATTAGAAAAGGGTGGGAGTGGCAGCAGAGAAGGGAATTACCTTTCCAAGATTTCAGCTGAGTTATATTCTCTTTCAAGCTGGCTACTAAGGTATATAGAAACATACCTGCTGTCATCAAATTCAAGGAAAATAAATAAAAGCAAGGTCCTTGATGAAAAAACACACAGCAAGAAAAAGAGTCTTATGTTATGGTGGCAATCCATGTGTGGAATGCTGTAAAAGAAAAAAAGGTTTTCCAATTCTGTCTCTTTAGAGCTAAATGAAGCAAAGTTGGTTCTCAGGTGTTTACAAGATGGAAGAGGTGAGTCTGAAGCTGTGAAACAACTCTCTTTTCCCTGAGAACAATGGGACATGCTTCTGAGTTTTAGGATGCAGGCCAATTCATAACAATGTGGGTAAAGAAAGTTATATATTTCATTTGACAAATATATTATCTGGTGCAATCCAGCCCAATTCATCATTTGCCCCTAAACCAAGTCAGAAATACTGTATAACCCATTTTCTCAGTCCCAAAACTGAATGTGTTTATTTAAAAAGTTGGGTGTTCCATTATCACAAAGCTTTCAAAAATTCAATCAAGTCAGGTTCGTTTTTCCACTGTGATAATTAATAGATAGTTCTATTTCCTGGGAACAACTGAAAAGTTAAGAAAGCTTGTCCTTGTATAATATTGTTACAGTTAAAAGGAGAAGCTGTTTTTGCATACTTTCCTGTAAGTACACATTACCTTGTGGCTGGTTATATGGTGTGTTTCATCAATTCCATGCAATGCTTTTATGGAAGAGTTTTATGGGAGGTCCTAGCTAAAAATCTCGTCTCTTAGTTCTGAAAATTGGTTAATACATTCCACACAGACACACACTACTGTATTAGCTTATGTCAGACCTCACTTGGAATACTGTGACCAGTTCTGGCCATCACAGTTCAAGAAGAATATTGACAAGCTGGAACATGTCCAGAGAAGGGTGACCAGTATTGTCAAAGGTCTGCAAATCAAACCTTAGGAAGCATGACTTAGACAGCTAGGTATGTTCAGCTTGGAGAAAAGAAGAGTGAGGGGTGATAAGGCTGACTTATTTAAGTATCTGAAGGAATGTATTGAAGAAGATGGAGTAAGTTTGTTTTCTGCTGTTCTAGAGACTAGAACATGAACCAATGGATTCAAATGACAAGAAAAGAGGTTCTCCCAAAATGTTAGGAGGAACTTCTTTACTGTAAGAATTGTTTGACTGAGGAATAGATTGCCTTAGAAGGTGGTAGGAACTCTTTCTTTGGAGGTCTACAAAGAGAAGTTGAATGGCCATTTTTCAGGAGAGCTTTAATTGTGTAGTCCTGCATGGCAGGAGGTTACAACAGATGGTACTTGTCCTCCTTTCTAACTCTATGATGCTACATGCATGCACACACTCTCACACACACATCTTGGTATTCATAGGTACACATTCCAATGAGTGTGGTCAATTGGTCTATGGGGTCAATGCAGCCATAGACATCTTGCTATCTGAGCCAAAGGATAAGCTATTTCCACTCCATTATATGTAGGATGTATCCAGAAAGGGAGGGGGTGGAAGTCTCTGGAAGCATTAAGACCTTTTAGTTCTTTTTGTTCAATTTTTACATGCATATTCACTGTTTTGTATCCAAACTCTCTTGAAATCTCCCTAATTGCCTTCTCTACCTCTTCCTTTGGATTCTTCCTTCCCCACTTCACACTGATCATGAGTTACATCTAGACTCAAGCAATCAAGTTTCACCAGTTTTCTTGACATTCTTTCTAATTGTTATTCAGGACTCATAGGTAAAATTTTCTTTAATAATATTACACTGTTTAAACATTAGGATCATTGTCTGCTAGCACTCCTCTTTCTCTCACTTGATCTCTGTTGAATCGGGATCCTGTGGGGGGGAGGTTTATGTTTCTTGGTGGTGGCCGTCTTAGCTAGTTCTGGTATAACACAAACAGACATCCACAGAGAGGTACTTTTCATTTCAGGAAATACTGGGTTAATCTAAACTGACCTGGGGAGTGAGAATTAGAAGCACTTGGTAATACCAGAAGTTCCCCAGGGATTCCTTTGGGATGGAAAAAACATCGTGTAGATCTCCAAAATAAAATTGTTTGCAGAGAAGCAAAACTTTTTTCCTGTCTAGAAAGGCTAATAGAGAAGCTGCTGAACTGCCAGTTGAATGTTATGGTCATACCAGTAGTGGGATTTCACCCTCCACTGAATATCAGGGAATGAAGAAAATGTTTTATGATCTACACAGTAATGTTGTCCAATAAAAAGGAATGAGTGTTGGGCTCAAAAGGAACGTCTTGAAGAGATTGCCATTACCCCTCAGCATTTAGAACATGAATGGGTCTCCCCAATTGCAAGTTAGGCTCTCAGTCAATACATAGTGCACTGCTTGCTATAGTGTCTGTATGTACATGGTTTGCTCAAACTAGATATTATGATTAAATTGTTTTCTCTACTAGAACAGAATTTTATCAGAAATGTTTGCTGCAGCTATCAGACTTGCAAATTAAGTGTGTATTTACTATCTAATAAGCAAACACAAAGCATCACACACTAAATGTGAGACATGTTGTTGTTGCGTGCCTTCAAGTCATTTCCAACTCATGGTGACCCTAAAGTGAACCTATCATAGGGTTGTCTGAGACTGTGTTTGTGTGAGATGCACGCAAGGTTACTTAGTGGATTTCCATGGCCAAAGTAAGGAATCGAACACTGGTCACCAGGGTCATAGAACAGTGCTCAAATCACTACATCACACTGGCTCATGAAATATATAGGTGAGGAAAATCTACTTTTCCAGCACTTTTCCATACAAGCCATTCCATTACAAATTTTTTTCACCCATGTGAATATATCAGGAAAGGAGATTTTAGAGGAACAGTAGCAGAATTTTGCTAAAGAGTGAGAGCTGTATGACAGTAGAAAAGGCTGCTTCAGAAATGGTGGGTTCTCCTTTTCTTGAGTTATTTAAGAAGGCTGAACAAACCATTGGGCCCACATTGACCAAGGGGGATAGAATATATAGTGTTTCATGTCCCTTTAGCTCACAGTTTTCATTGGCGTCCTGTTGTTGTTGTTGTTTTCGTAAGGTATAATTAAAAAGACCCACTAAATAAGATGTCACAGGCCCTTGTAGAGTGCCTATGAATTTTTAAATGGTTGAATCTCCCTTCCTTCAACACATATGCTCCTGATTCTATAGTACAGTTGCCAGGACCCCTTGCAGTAGCCTCACCCTATGTCTGAGTGAACCATTGCCCACCAGGGTGCATTGTAGTGAATAGATTTTGAATACCTTCTGTGATGTATGTGTGTTCAGATTGAAACATATTGCATACTAAGTTAGAATATTGCTCAAAAGGTCTGTCTTTGAATTTCTGTCATTTTTATTCCTTATCTCTGGAACGTGGAAAAGTGAAACAATTACAATGAGAAGGGCTTGTGTGCAGGCTGAATAATGGATTTTCCTTCATATACTTATTTCATTAGATCATGATCCAATGCACAAAGAGTGTTTGTTGTCACAGAAGCGTAACTGTATCTATTTGTGATTAAAATCTCAACTGTGTGTATGAGATAACTGGGAGGAGATCCAGATTTCTACATGACATTTAGTTTTGCATTAAGGGAACTAAAGCCTCTGTGCTCTGAAGTTACTGCTGCTGATTATTAGCCTTCTAGTATTCCTTTTATTAGAGAAGAAATGAAAATTATAGATATTATATTACATATAAATCTTGGAGAAACTCATATTTTGGGGACTACAACACCAAGAAATGCTATAAGAAATATCTTTTTCTATGTGGACAGAGTAATAATTGAATCCGTGAGTAAATGCATGTGAAGAGATAGCTAAGAAACATCAGAATGTAATCAAGATGGCAAACATTATTAATGAGGAAGAGCACACAAGCTAGGAGAAGCTGCAGCAGTTTGCTTTTGCCTGAGCCTACTGGAAAGGGCAAGATTCCACCTGTACTCTACTTTACCTCCTGATGAACTAATTGAGTACAAACTACTTTTGCAATTTGAACTTAGGCTCTTTCTGCAACTTGCGGCATGCTATGGGAATCCTGGCAGCAGCTCTGTTGGGAGGTGAGTGCAACTAGAGTGCTCCCCTCCACACTGGCTGCCTCCATGATCCAGGAAATGTGATAGCCCTGCCTCTTCCTGCCGCAGTGCAGCCAGATACTTTTCCAGGCAGCACTGAGGCAGGGAGTGCAGCCATTGCGCTTCTGGACCCTCCACACACCAGGTAAGTGCAGGATAGCGGTGTGATCACAGGTCATTGATAGGGAAAACTCGTCAATGATTTACTCCATGATTGTGCTGCCTGGAGATGGGAGAAGGATGAGACCACAATGACATCATACAGAACCACTGTCACAGTCCCATCCTTCTCCCGTCCCCATTGTGGGATGACAACATCCTGTGAAAAGGGCCATTGTTTGCAGCAATGAAACTAAGCCAAGCACAGAAAGAGAAAGTAGGAGGAGAAGAGAAAAATTAGGACATTTTAAAAGCAGCTGAAAAGTGGGACAACAGTTATTCAGGGCTGTCCCTGCCAAATTGGAATAGGTGAATGTCAGGCAAATCCAATTGTTAGCTCAAGTAAAGCTGAGCCATTGAGGCAATAGGAATTATCCACGTGTTAACTTCACCAACAGATTGAATGGGTCTACTCTAGTTGGGACTAAGAAACTGGATTCAGGCTATAGTGTGTTGTCTGGGTGGGAATCAACTGTACACATACATAGGGCTTTTCCGCACATTGTGGGGGAAAGGGGGCAGTCCATTACTCACTGGACTGGCATGCTCCCCCCCGACAATCCATGACACTCTGGAGCAGCGTGTGCTCGCACTACACACTCTCCGGAGAGGAAAATGGAGGCTTCCAGTTGGCAGAGGCTCTCCACCAACCGGAGAAGCTCGCCAGCTGGAAGCCTGCCCCCGGAAGATCTGCAGCCTCACGCTGGGCTCGCAGATCTACACTTAGCGCAGTGATGGACTGGGGTGCGCCGGGCTATTGAAAGTCCTCTTTTAATCAGTCTTTCAATAGCACAAGGAACCACCAGTTCTGGGCGTTCCGGAGCAGGCTGAAGTCCAGACAAACATTAAGTAGTCCGGACCCAGTTCGCCCCCAAAATGTAAACGTCCTCACTGGAGGACACGCCATCCCGTTTCGAAAGTAAAATGCGGAAAAGGCCATAGACTCACTGAAGATTGAGTTCTTCTAGAAAAGCCCTCCACTGAGAGGGACTTCTCTATTATGGTGCCCTGGATAGAATATCCTCCTACTTGAGGACCTCTTGGCACTAATAGTGTGTCATTCTATTACCAGGTAAAGTCCTTGATGCCATTGTAATATATGTGCTGGGTTTTAAATTGTCTTGTCCTGTTCTAGCTGGTTTTAAACTGTCTTGTTTCAACTTGTCAAATTGTATATTTTTTTCCTCGTTTAAATTATTTGTTATGGTTTTAAATGGTTTCAAACTGATTATAAGACGGGATATAACTATTCTAATAAATAAATAAATATATCATTTTCCTCTACAAATATGGGCAGTGCCTTTAATCTAAAGAACAGGCACCAATTTTCTGTCCAGAAACCCACTGAGTGTTGCACAGCACAGTTACCTCTAGGACTTGTCAATGAGAGGAGTCAGTGAGAAGAGTAGCTGCAGAGTCACAATTTTGTGTGGTTTAGAAAGTGGGAAAGGCCTTATTCCTTCCTTTTCTAAAGCAGATGACTAGGGGAAAGCCAGTATGGCTTAAGAGTTATGGGGTTGGGTCAGGATTTGGTAAATCTGGATTCAAATGCTGACTTGCTTCCAAAGCTCACTGAGATGACCATCACTGTTTTTTTGTCTAGAATACCTTACAATAAAAAAGTGAAGAGAAAAAATGGAGAGGACCACAAATGTAACCCCCATCCCCACCACCATCTCCTCCACGTAATGAAAAATAAGGGGAGGAGCCCAAAGTAATAATAAGAAGTTTACAGAGTTGTTTTTACATAGATTACTTTCATTGGTTTTTCCCTAACTGAGGGATTTGTTTTTGCTTTGGCTGTCGCTGGTATTGTCAAGCTTCTTTTATAAATTTGTATATATAGTTTTGCACTGAAGAAGCACAGCAAATGATCTTATTTGACTTTGTAATTTCTGGTTCATTTTGAGACCAGCATAACTGCAGGCCATCCACCATGCTGGGCTGTAAGCTTAGGGAATAAATTATTGGTGATAAATAATTTGTCTAGCTCTTGTTTTAAATAACTTTCTGACCTGGGAAAAATATTGAAAGAGACAGAGACGGGGATGGGGGGAGAGAACCACATGATTGTAAGTCAGAGTAAGTACGAGAGAGAAGGAAATATTTTTCTTCCTTATTCATCAGTGGTCTGGGGTTCAAACAGTAATTTTTGAGCTTGAGAATCTGGATTTTGCCTAGTGAGGTATCATAATGGTACATGCTCTTCAGCACCCTCTTTAGGCATGTGATGGAGCAGGGGCATGTGTAACATCAGGCTCTCCAATTTTCAGAGGGCATAAATAGAGAAGTAAAGAATATCTGCAAATGTTCTAATGCAGCGGTTCTCAACCTGTGAGTCGCGACCCCTTGGGGGTCGAATGACCATTTCACAGGGGTCGCCGCTCCTCAATCCGGCCCCGCCCTCTTTTGAAAGAAGGCAGCCTCACAGCCAATGGGAGAGCTGTTTCTGAGACCCCGCACTGGGAGGAGGGGAGAGGAGGCGTGCTGGGTGTTTCCCCGTCTTTCCCTGCCGAGTGGAGGGGCGGAGGTGGCGAGAGGAGACCCCGCGCTGGCAGGAGGGGAAAGGAGGCGTGCTGGGCATGTGTGGGGACATTTCCCTGTCTTTCCCTGCTGGGCGGGGGGCAGAGGTGGGGAGACCGAGAGGGGCTCGTGGGTTTAGCATGGTTGAGGGGCTACAGCGGGTATCGCACCCCACTCCCGAGCCCTCAGAGGGACGAAAGGAGGAAGGAAGGGGCGCCCGTGGGAGTGAGAGCATCTGAGCAGCCACACTCCCTTTAAGGGAGGGAGGGAGGGTGGGAGTGAAACAAAGCGCGTCTGCTTATGCCACCGCCATCTTTCCTCTCTCCTTGTCCTTTCCTCCCTGCGCCTCGTGTAAAATGTGGGCTGTTTCAGCATTGTCTTTGGGAGTGACTGGCTTTTTGAACTGTGGAAACCTAACATTCAGAACTAGAACTACTGCCTTCATTCTGGCATTGATGGACGCTTTCTGTGCTTAAAAAAAAGGGGGAAGGTTACCAGTTTTTAGGCATTAGAAGTCTATCCAGAGCAGTGATTTAAGGCAATGTTTCCAATCTATTCGATGTTGGAAATAACTAACTAACTAATAAATAATAAATAAATGAATGAATGAATGAATGAATGACGAAAATAATTTTATGGTTGGGGGTCACCACAGCATGAGGAACTGTATTAAGGGGTCATGGCATTAGGAAGGTTGAGAACCACTGTTCTAATGGTATACAAAAAAAAAAAAAAAAAGGAACACAAAAACACAGCATAAAAACCCCATCTACCTCAATATTTTTTTCACATTGTGACTTATTGTGAAAATTTCATAATGTTTTTGAGAAAGATATGCTGTTTCCTGTATAGAAAATAAATTTTTGCACAAAATGCAAAAGTGTGAAAGTGTAAAGGGATGTTTTTGTCCTGAAAGCAACATTTTGTGACAAGATTTTCTTTTCTTTTCTTTTTTCTTTTCTTTTCCCTTTTTTTTCTTTTGCAAAAAGTCCCAAAATGTGAAAAGTCATTAAAAAATGTGCAAAAAATCTCACAGTGAGCAGATAGGTTCTGAAATTCTTCTTTCTTGTATGTAGAGAATGAAACAAGCAAAGATTTGCATCCCTAAATATGAATGTTTTAGATTGGCTGGACTTTGAAACTATTTGGTGAGGCATAATTGTTTTTTCAAGAAGTGAATTTCAGAACATCTCATTTACCATGTGTCCATATTCAGAGGTATCAAGCAGTTTTCTCAAAGGATCAATACACTGTAATGCTGATAGCTCTCTTTTCCATTCACACTGATGAAATCAGTAGCAATTAGTTTACAGCATTCACTTTTGGCATTTTTCTAAAATATCCTTTAAAGCAGCGAGTGCAAAGTCCTATTGACCTCTCCAGGGAAAAGCATATAAGATATATGTTGCCCTTTTCCTCCAAGGTTAGACTTCTTTTGTTCCATCGTAGATTTTTTTCCTATCATTAATTGCAAGCAGGTAATTCTCATAATGGCCAAATCCTAACAATGAAAGCAATTGGAAGCTCTCCTCGTTTTGAAGAAAGGCTGCCATTGGGTTCAGAGGTAGAAGACCTGTCTTCATTATCACAAATCTGTGTCAGGGAAGAGAAAGCTCCAACAACTTCATAAAACTGAAGCTTGTATGACAACCACTGCATCATTTTGATTCAGTCCAAGCTTATTCTCCACCCCATTTGGTTTCTTTCTTTTCAGTCTGCGTCTTATGCTGATAATGCTGTTGTTCTTTTGACTGAGGACAACATTCAGTAGTCAAACAGGATATATCATTCCTTGTTTGGTCTGCTTTTAATAAATAGCCCCATTGGAGGCTGAAGTCCGAATCATACATCATACCTACATTATCCCCCCAGATCTCTGTGGGGGGCAAAAGGATTGCAGAGTGCTGAGAGAGTGATTGTTGATGAAGCTTCTGAATACCTCTATCTACTACAACCAAAAAAGATTAAGCAAATTTAATTTGCTGCTCCACAGGATCAATGCTCCTGCATTAACAGGAAGCCAAAGGAGAGAACTATTGCAGGAGGGATTACCTGATCCTCTCTCTTCCTGCCCCATGTCTAATCAAGAACTTCCTCACTCTCCCAGCTACTCTTCATAGGAAACACGTTGACTCCTCTGGTAAGAAAAGTAGATGGAGATGATGATTTTGACTGGCCAAAAAAGGAAGAGGAAGGCTTGAGCAGCCCTCTGTTGATTTCTTCCTCATTATAATCTTCAATTTTCTTAGGAAGGAAGAAACAAAGGAAGAGTGAATTGTTCATGTGTTTTTCCTGTGTAACGTTTTCTTAAGCCCTAAGATTTATCAACAGTCATAACTGTGTTTCCATACATTTCATTTCCTCTTATCTTATTTGATAAGACTGTATCTCCTGATATGAGCCTGTCTGAGTTTTAAAATCATTAGGGGAAAATTTCCTCTACGTCCCACCACCATCACATATACAGTTGGTGACGATACAGAAAACAGCCTTCTCAGAGGTTAACTTGGTTATGGAATTCGATCCTGTGAGAAACTGCCTTACTCTCTTTCCCTCCCTGCTCACAGGTAAAGACCTTCCTATTTATCCATGCCTTTCACTGTTAACTGGCCACTGCAGAAGTTCCTTTAATTGAAGTCTTCTGTATTTTTATCATTATTCTTTTTAAATTACCTTTTTAATAAATATTTTTAATATGGTTGTCTATTTAATTGCTTTTTATTTTACTTCTTTTCTTTTCTTTTGTATTATCCATTCTTTCAGCTGTATTTGGTTCAACTTCCCTGCCAGCCACCTTAGGCCCCATTTGGGAGAAAGGTGAGATATAAATTAAATAAATTAATAGATATACAATATTTCAAGAGTCAGGTTTTTCAGACTGTAATAACCAACTCTAGGAATCTTATGCTGGAAAGGACATCCTTTAAGTTCACAATTGGGCCTGATTGCCATGACTTTAGCCTTACAGTTCCCTCACCACAAGATATGGGGGGGAAAAACTGTTTTCAGTAAACTCAGTAAACTACAAACCCCAGAATTCCACAGGAGCTTGAAAGTGGAATAATGGCACTATAACAGTGTAGTGCGGAAATGGCCTCTGTATCAAGCCCATCACATCAGAATTACTGTGGTCTGTTTGTGAAATAATGAAACATCTAACCATCTCTTTTTCTGGCACTTTTTAAAAAAAAACTCCCTGATATGATTTGTTTAGTTAAAGTTTTCAGTCTTTGAGAATTCTAGTGTGAATTAACATGCCACTAAGAACATAATGATCCCTTTACATGTTGCATTTTTACAAATGTTGTGATGCTGTTCTTTTTGGCTACTGAAATGTCACCTTGTTGCTTTCATCCTTTCAAATTTTTATAAAAAAATAAAAAAAATAAAAGCAACCCGCTGCACAAGCCATATGGCTCTTTCTATCTGCTACATTTAAAAAGAGAATCAACAGATTTGAGGATTTCTGAAACCACAGTGCTTACACTGCAGACTGTCACCATGTCCCTTAAGGACAATATTGATGGACATTCCCACAAAGATGGCTGTTGGACTCCCATATTTCCAGCAGCAATCATCAATCTCTTTTGCCATCTACTTTTCAGAGGTTGTAAAACTAACTGTTTCGTTGTTTGTAAAAGTGGCCAT
Organism: Iguana delicatissima; assembly: GCA_948472985.1. Classification (NCBI taxonomy): domain Eukaryota; kingdom Metazoa; phylum Chordata; class Lepidosauria; order Squamata; family Iguanidae; genus Iguana; species Iguana delicatissima. The sequence continues at coordinate 375,419 of CAOKZL010000661.1, forward strand.
ACCGGCTAGGGAAGGGGATTCTGGATGTTTTAGTACAAAATAGTGACTTTTACAAGCTCTGATTTAAGCAAATTGATGTGAAGCACTACTTATTTTGTCATCTGTCAAGTTCTACCACACATAATTTTTATATAGACACAGGAGTACAGAAAACATAGGAAGTTTCCTTAGGGCTTCGGTGCATCAAACCCAGTAGATCTTTAGGATATAGGCAGATTCTTTCAAAGCCCTACCTGGATGTAACAAGGATTAAATGAGATAACTTCTACTCACAAAATACATTTTCGACAGAGCTACATGTCTGCCCCCCACAATTCTGGAGTCCCCCTTTTCTCTCATTCCTTAATCTAATTCAGCAAACATGGACCTGTTGCCTATACCTCTATCTTATAAACAGTAGATATTTGTAATTGGCCTATATAGTATTCTTTAACAGGAGCTATTCACTCATTCTCTACTTTTTAACTGGTGCCCAGAAGGTATGGATGGTTTCTGGTTTCTAGTTATATGCTACATTTAATTTCAGTAGAGTTATGAGTCATATTTAATTGCAGTGGAGCCATACACATTACCTGTTGCCCACAATTTTGTATCCTGGAATTTGTTTTTACTAGATATAGAAATCTGTATGAAGCTCTTCCTTGGGATGAAGATATGTATTCCCCATACAAATCTGGAAGATCAAATTTGAATTTGTATGGATTTAGATAGCATCTTATTGGCTCCCATCCCATCTGCAGAGAAACAGAAATCAAGTTATCTGCCTACAAGCTGCCAAAGTGTTGATTGTTGCAGTAGGTATCTGGTGTGGTGCTTTCTTTGTTGTTGTTTTTTTAATTTTTAAAAACTTTATTAATTAAAATACACAAAAACAGGATGGAAAACAAAACAAAATAGACAAATAGGGAAAAAAACAAAATAGACAAGAAAAAAAATTCATATTAGTTTTACAGTGCCATTATCTTAACATTCTAATTTCATCTCAATTCTTATTTACATATGTGTACATATTAGAATTGCTTTTCATAATTACTTCCTACTTTGACTTTAGAACAAGTTAAGCATTTGTCTAACTCAGTTATGGTCATATGATCATATGTTCTTTTGTAATCTCTATTCTTGAGTATTTTCAAAGGTGCTTTCATTACTGTTGCCCTTGCCTTCCTCAGATTTTTTTTCCTAACACATATACTTCTTCATCCTTTTATGTCCTTGGTTTCTTGACAGGCATTGTTTGCCGTTCTTCCCTTTTGAGTTCTTCTTACCTGTCTTCTTTAAACTCTTGCCCAACAGGGTCAGGAAGAAAGAAGGCCTTTTATCAGCAGCTAATGCAAAATGCGGTGTACAATATTGCATAAACATTCCAAGCGTTACTGAAAGGTTTGATTCAAAATTGTTTGTGGGGGTTACACTTTTTTGGACTACAGTTCCCAGAAAACGGCAACCAGGATGATCTGCTGAGACTTGTAGCTCCCCAAAGTCACTTGTCCAAGCTCTGGTTAGGTTATTATACAGGATAAATTGACTCCACAATAAGGAGGTGCTTAGATTACATGATGTCATAAAATTCACATTTTAATATACATGAGATTTTATGTATGCTGTTTTCCCGAAATCATCACCAATCATCACTTTGATTTGGAACTTTTAATATGCTTTATTTAGAGATTTTGACTGTCTAAATACTGAATGTGACAGAAGAAAAGAGGAAAGGGTGTATATGAATGAAGGATAAAGCTGATTTTAACATCAGAGTGTCAGTTGACTGATTTCTGTGGTGCATGAATTTTTCATTATTTCACAGAGGGAGTCATAGCTTTGGCTGCATCTCCTATAAATCAAAATAAAATACATACAGAGTTCTGGGAAACATAGCCTGACCATATGCATGGTTTCCAGTGGGCACTTAAAAACAACATTAAGACATTTCCAGCAAGTATAGTGTGTTTGTGCGCTGCTGTAAAACTGTTGGCTTTTCAGTGTTGCAAATTGCTAAATTGCTTCAGAAGCTATTAACAGGTATAGAAAAAAAAAGCAGTTTAGCTTTCTATTTCTTCCATGATTTGATTGTCAAGTTTTGTTGGAATGGTGAGTGCATGTTTAAGATGTACAATAGGGTGCTAATTGCAAGTGATTAGCCACTGTTCCAAACCAACAGTATTCACCCTCTGCTAGTACCCCACAGTATTTTCTTCTGGTGGCACAAAGGTCAGCAAATAACTCAAGGGAAAATATGTATTCAGTAAACTCAACGACATTCGTCATCTGTTTTTCTTGAAGGGTTATTTCTCCCCCTCAAAAAAACGCACAAGCTCAATATTTCTTCATTATTTTTGCAAATCACTCCTTGAGTAACAATTGTGAAAAAATACATATGTTCTACTTTTCAAAGAGGGGAAGATGAGCTTGGCCCTGACTGAATACATGGACTCATTTAAAACGCAGAAGAGACTACAGTAATCATCTCTTCTAGCACCTAGCTTTTTTTTTTTAAATAACAAACCCAGTAATTACTGGATTTCGTACTGAACAATACACACATAGATTAGATTGCTTGTTATGCTTTATAATGATTTGTTTATAGAATGTGTTAAGCAGGCAAAGACTTTATTCATTTAAAGCCTTTGTGGTTGCTGAGTGCCTTTAAGTTATTTCCAACTTATGGTTACCCAAAGGCAAACCTATCATGGGGCTTTTCTTGGCAAGGTTTGTTCAGAGGTTTGCCATTGAATTTCTGTGAGGCTGAGAGAGTATGACATACCCAGTAGGTTTCCATAGCTGAGTAGCAGTTAAACACTGGCCTTTGGGAGTCTTAGTTGAACATACAAACACTGTAACATTCTGGCTCTCACTTCCACACTATACATTTATAGTGCTATTATTCCACTTTCAACCTCTTATGGAATCCTAGGGTTTGCAGTTTAGGGAGGGGCATTTAGAATTCTCAGCCTGAGAGCTCTTTGGCTTCAGTAAACTACAAACCTCAGAATTCTACAGGATATTGAAAGTTGAATAATAGCACTGTAAGAGGGTAGTGCAGAAATTGCCTCAGTTCTTGGTTACAAAGTTCTCATAGGTGTTCTTCCTGCCAAAAAAGGCAAAAGTTAGATCTCTTTGGCTGCTCCTTCTCTGGCTTCAGTCTACTCCTTGTGCTGAAGTTCTTCGGGGAGGTGTCATTCTAAATGGCATTCCTCTATCTGAAGGTGCCCTCTGTTTGAAGGCTGCCCACTCTAAGTCCACTTAAAAGAAAAATACTCATAGGAAGGAAGAGCAAGGGCTTTGGAATTGCTCACCAGCTGTGAACTCCTAGATAGCAGAATGAGCAGATATATGGTTCTCTGGGTCACAATCTTCCCCACCATTATGCAACGGATTATTGTGTAAATTATAGTGATTAGTGCTAAATTTGCATCCATAGATCTGAATTATATATTGAAATGTTAGGCAGATCTGGATCTTCTTTTCTCCCTTTTTTTCCGTGAAGGAATTCCTCTTGGGGTTGGGGATGGAATCAATTAATGGCTATCCTAGGTACAAATGGATAAAATGTTAACATGTGTAAACAGTTTGACAATATCATTGATAAATAATGCAAATGTTTATTAGCCACAGGAACATGCTTATGGTAGCATATCTGAAATTCATGGTGTTAATAAAAACTCTTGAGAAGGCATCTACTGAATCAGTGTTCTTTTCTTCACACTCAGGGCAACACAAAAATTTAATGGCCTTTACCTCAAGCGAGGTCATAATGACCTGGTAAGTTGTGCTTGTCTGCTTCAGTGGTATAAATATATCACAGTTTGTTCCATACATGGTGAGAAGATAAACAAGTCCTGTTCTAACTTTTGACGTATGTTGTCCAAAGCAGGTTATGTTGACCTATCTGTAAAAGGGGATTACTACTGAAAAAGTGTCTCTGGGGATAAGGACTCTATACACAAATTTATATTTATGTATTTATATTTATTCATTTATATATTTCATTTTTCACAAATACTTTGTGCTCAGAACAATTCACTAAAACAAACAGTTTAAACACAATAACAACACAACATATATAATACTTAGAATATTTTGAAATACTTGAAAATTTTACCCTGCAGTTTTATGAGTACTAGCAATCGCTCCACTGATATAGGTTCCCACTATTTTCATGATCATGGGGTTCTTGTGGTCACTCCATCATGTGATGGCCAACCTTCTGGTGACAAGGCTCCATACTTACTTAGTATGGTTCTGGGATGAGGCTGTACTTGAAGCTTTTCCAGTTTTGTAGAGCTTCTCATTGCTTATGCTCTAGTGGGACAGGCTTTAAGGCTCCATGGTCTTCATCACAACTTGATGAGACAGCAAAGGAGAATGCTGTGAAGTAATAGTTATTGTAAGATATAATAAAAATTGTATTACAGCACAACACTACACCAACAGCTCAACAATTAATAATGCATTTAGAGGCACAGTAAACATAAAATAGATCAATCATCAATACCAATTACTAAGAACATTAAAACTGTAGTCAAGTTAAATTGTTAAAGCAACTGTGTGCCTTACCTTACAGTAGGCTGTCCTCTACTAAGGACTGTCAGAGGGCCTTTCTTCATATGCTTTCCTTCATTGACTCATAGAGTTGGAAGAGGCCGTGTGGGCCATTAGGTCCAACCCCCTGTCAATACAGGACCTTCAGCTAGAACATCCCCAGCAGGTAGCTTTCCAGCCTCTTTTTAAGATAGAGAATGAGACCCCACTACCTCTCTAGGCAGTTGGTTCCAAAGCTGAATTGCTCTCACCATCAATAAGTTCCTTTAAATGTTCAGTCGAAATCTACCCTCCTGTAACTTAAAACCATGAGACCTAGTTCTAACCTTTGACACAGCAGAGAAGAAGCCTGAACATTCCTCTTTGTGGAAGCCCTTGAGATATTTAAAGAATGTGATCATGTAACCCCTCAAACTTCTCTTCACCAAGCTGAACATGCCCCACTCCTTCAACTTCTCCTCATATGTTTTGTTTTCCATACTTCTTATCATCCATGTTGCCCTTTCCTGAACTTGCTCCAGCTTGTCTGCATTCTTTTTTAAAATGAGGTACCTAGAACTAAACACAGTACTCCAGATGAGGCTTGACCAGCACAGAATATAGGAAGACTACTACCTCTCTCAACTTCGAAATTATGATTCTATCCAGGCTAAACTAGCATTCACTTTCTTTGCTGCAGCATCGCACTGCTGAGTCATGTTCACCTAATGATCAACAATAATCCCAAAGTGCTATTCACATGTAGTACTGCTGAGCACAGTATCCCCCTTCCTATACCTCTGCATTGTTTTTTGGGGCCAAAAAGTAGAATTTTGCATTTGTCTGTTGAATTGCATTTTATTAATTTCTACCCAGTTTTTTTAGTTTATCAAGGTCCTTTTGAATTCTGTTCCTGTCTTCCACTACCACTACATCTTTTGTATCATCTGAAAATATAAGGATTACTTCCACCCCATTATCTAAATCATTGATACAAATATTGAAGAGCATTGGTCCCAGGACAGACTCCTATAGCACTCTGCTCAAGATCTGCTTCCAATCTGAGGCACAGCCACTAGTGATAACTCTTTCAGCATGGTTTTCCAATTCAGTTATGGATCTATCTGATGGTGTTTCCATTTATTCCATAATTTAATCAGTCTACTGATCAAAATATTATGGGGGAGCTTATCAAACGCTTTGCTGAAATCCAGATAAATGACATCCACAGCATTCCTACCAGCTACTCAACTAGTGACCTGATCAAAAAAAGATATAGATTAGTTTGGTAGGATTTGTTCTTGACAGACCAATGCTGGTTCCTACTAATCACTGCATTGTCAACAAGATACTTGCAGATGGACTCTTCTATAATCCATTCTATTATTTTCCTGCTATTGAGGTCAGGCTGACTGGCCTGTAGTTTCCTGGATCTTCTTTTTTCCCATTTTTGAAGAGAGGGATGATGTTTGCTCATCTCCAGTCCTCTGGCACTTCACCTCTTCTCCAAGATTTCTCAAAAATGATGGCATGTGGTTTTGCAAGAAGATCAGCAAGTTCCTTCAACACTCTGGGAAGCAGTTCATCTGGCCCTGCAGAGCAGCACTCAAATGATCCCTGACTAACTCCTTATTAATCTTGATTTGGACTCAGATACCTTACCAAGATCTCTGCTGATGCACTGAGGCAACAGTCCTTTTTTGGGAGGGCTGGGGGACTTGAAGCAAAATAGATATTGAGCAGTTCTGCCTTTTCATTGTGTTCTGTTAGCATTGCACCTTGCTGAACAATGCTCCCACTATTTCCTTGGTCATTCTCTTGTTTCAACCATATTTGAAAAAAAATCCTTTCTCTTATTCTTGCTTACATAGTCATTTTTAGCTTTCCTTACACTACTCCTGCAAGCTTGGGTTACACATCTGTATTCTTTGTGATTTGTCTTTCCTTCCATACATGCTTTTTCTTCTTTTCACTTCCTCCTTAAGTTTACTGTGCAGTCATATTGTTTTTATCAGGTATTTCCCATTTTTCTTCTTCCATGGAACTGTTTGTGGTTGTCTTTTAGCAGTTCATTCTTCATGAAATCCCAGTTGTGTTGGATGTCTTTTTCTTTCAGTATCTCTAGCCATGGGATTCTGCCCAGTATTTGCCTGAGCTTGATAAACTCAGCTTTCCTGAAATCCAACATTTGTGTTTCACTATATCCTTCTTTGGCCAGTCACACAATCATGAATTCTGGCATTACATGGCCACTCCCCTCTAAACTGGCAACTGCTTTGATTCCAGTGACCATCTCCTCCCTATTGGTTAGGATCAAGTCCAGGCTTGCTGAGCCCTTTGTTTCTTCTTCCACCCTTTAAAAAGGAAATTATCTGCAAGGCACATCAGGAATTTGTTGGAGATCCTATGGTCAGCAGAACTAGTCTCCCAGAAGATACCATGATAATTAAAGTCCCCCATAACTACCAGTTCTTGCTTCTGGGACATTTCTGAGATTTTTTTCAGAAAAGCATCATTAACCACTTTGTCTTGGTGGTCTGTAGTAAACTCCTGGTACAATGTTGTTTTCATTTCTTCCTCCATTTATTTTTACCCGAATACTGCCCCCTGGCCCAGTTTGTCAGCAACCACTATCTCAAGAGTCTGCAACTTGTGGCCTTTCAGATGTTAGTTGGCTGCAATTCACATCAACCATCATCATTGCTTGGAGCTGGCTACACCTAATGGGAGTAGAATTTCAATAACATCTGAAGGATCAGATGGAGGTCCATCCATTCTACATCTAGCTTAAATATAGCAAACCAGAATAATGGGAAGCAGGGACCTTGAAATTGTCCATCAACAATCAGCAGCAAGACAGCAAACTGTCACAGAGGTGACCTGGCTATAGTCTTTTCCACTAGGGTAACGTGTGTTACTGTTTAAATTAAAGCAACTATTTACAAATTTCCACAGATGAAAATTTCCACATATAATTGTGTCACCTTTTGTCTACTTTTCAGGAGTGCCGCTCTACTTCTTTTTTTGGTGGTTCACAACTGTGCACCCTGCTAACACACTTTCTAGTGGTACTTTTAGTGTCCATCTAATTTGGCCGTTAGCATATTTCAGACAGAAGCAATGTGTTTATTTTTAAAACGTATAACTCCTGACTTTTCCAGAGCAGTCAAGGCAGCTTATGTTAAACAAAGATAAAAGATTAAAATATGTAAATAATATCACAATATCATTAATAAATAATATCAACCGTTCATTAGTTACAGGGGGAAAAAAAGTGGGGGCAGCAAACTTCAAATCCAGGTTGAAATATCCGGTGCTAATTGGAATTTTTGATGAAGCAGCTATTGAAGCAGGGGGATATAACGATGACCCAAGCAAAAGGATTTTCTTCAAAGGCATTTGGGTATTGTGGCTGAACTAAAAACCCCTCTTCAAAAACTAGCTGGTGGCTCCTTTAGTCCCCCCACCCCCAGCATTGCCTTCCTTTCCTTTTAGCTCTCAAAAGCCAAAGGCATTCCTTTCAGATACCTCCTAGATCATCACACCATTGGAAACCACCAAAGAGAATGCTGGCTTTAGAAGCATCTGAAATCATAATTGTATGGAATAAGAGGAAGTGTGACAATAAGCTGGGAATGCCAATGGTGTTCTAGAGTGGTTCATGAACAGTTCAGATTGAGCAGCCAGGGCACCATCAGCTGTTATACATGGTCAGATTGGATTCTATTGTTTTGTTAGGTCTCCTGGTGCTTGCAGGGCTGAACTTTCACAGGCACCTTCCATCCAGCACGAGTGATAATATGGCAGTGTGCCTTCAGGCCAGCAGTCCTTTCTGCCTGCATATTTGTTGATATACCAGGTCCCACTGTAAGAGTCTTCTGAGAAGCCTCCTGTATATACCTTTGCTGTAGAAAAAGTATATCCACTTTCAAATAGCTCTTTGAAAACCTAAGATTAAACTCTCAAACGCTTGTTTCTCCACTATATATTCAGTTGTATAGTGCTAATTTTTGTGGTGCTCACTCTGCCCCTGTACAGGCCCCGTAACCTCACCTCCAAGAAAATTCCAAAAACTCAGGCACTTGTGTCCACATGCACCTACCTATACACCACACACAACAGAATGGCAGTACCTAGCATAATATTCAGTTCATTAGAATCATCTGAGAGCAGTAACATATTGAGTTGGTAAAGGATGGTATAGCAATGGGGGTGGTAGTATCATGCAAAATCTTTGTCCTTGCTAATGAAGACATCCCAACACTTTGAGCCTATGAGCTCCACTACAACACTGAATATATTTTAGGGAGATATTTAGACCAATATGTCACTTCTCCATGAACTAAAGAATAGAGATTTATCCTTTGTGGTCATTTTCTGAAACAGAAGTTTTTGAAGTTTCTCGTTCATTTCCTAGAGGAATGACCAGAACTCCTCATGTTTTTCTTCTCAGAAAATCAACAGGACCTCTCTACATACTTTTTTTTTTCAAATGTTATCTTGGTGAAGTTAATACAAACCTCCGGAAGGCATTAAAAAAGTGTGGTGCGTCAGTTTCCTTTGATTATCCACTTTTTCAGTCTGCTTCCTTCCAGCTTTGTGTTCTGGTTCACTTTTCAATAATTAACCTCCATGAAGAGAATCAAACAGAACATGACTAGAGGCCAGGAGAAGGTGGCAACTTTGTATACTTTAAATTGAAATGGTCACACTTAGGGAGAAAATGATGTTCTGCTTCATACTTTGACCTGCCTTCTGATAAAGCTCATTTACCAGAACTGACTGCCAGAGCAAATTCACGTGGCTCTTTGAGTTTGAGATAGTAATGGTTCCTTCTTTTATTAGCCTATCCAGACTTTCATCTGTGCTGTGCTTTTTGCAGACCGAACCACTCATATGTCACCTAGGGACATGTGCTGGATTGTACCAGGCTCCTCCTCAGTCAAAAAACCTATAACTTTTCAAATTTAAAGTGCTGTGTAAACAGAATGGCCTAAACAAGAGGTAGGAACACTCCAGTATTGTTGTAGTGCAGCTACTAGTACCACTGGCTACACCGGTTTTGACATTTTGAGATGTCTAAACCAGCAACATCTGGAAGGCCACATGACTCCCATGCCTGACCTAACTGCTAGTCCCAACTAGAGTAGAACCATTGAATCAAGAGGGTTTACAGAGATGTTGATCTACCATTCAGCAGTTGTTTGAAATAGCTCTATTCTAGTCGGAATTGGAAGAATATTTAAGCCAATGGATCTCCTTTTGCGTTCTGGTAGTCCCGGATGTTCTTCTTATTCATATAAGTGATGTAGAGTATTGTTGTTTTTGCAGTAGAAGAAGAGCAAAGCATTTATTTATTTTATGTATTTTTAGTTATATTTATACATTCAGCCCCTTTTCCTTCAGTGAAGTGCACATGGCTCTTCTCCTCTCCACTTTACTCTCAAAACCATCCTATGAGATAGATCAAGCTGAGAAAGAGTGATTTACCCAAATTGACCCAGTAAATGTCATGGTTCAGTACAAACTTGTATGTGGACCTCCTGAGTCTTGGGATCCTTTCACATTATGCAATTGTAGCACTATAATTCCAATTTAACTGCTATGGCTACATCCTATGAAATCCTGGATTTTGTAGTTTTTTGAGGCTATACTGTTTTCTGGCTGAGAGATTCCATAAAATGTTGTTATGCCAGTTATAGTGGAATTGCAGTGCCATAATTTTGTAGTGAAAGGGCCACCATTCCAGCTCTCAGACCACTATATCTATCTAGGTGTGAGGATTTTATCAGTTTGTGTATTTTTTATAAGAATGTACCTCAGTTTTCAAGTTTATTCATTTCTGGGATTGCATTGCATTGCATTGCATTTATTTCTATCCTGTCTTTCTTCTAGCATGCAACTCAAGTCAGCTAGGAAAGATTTTGAAATTATTTGCATATTGGAGAAAATGAAACTCACAGATTCACCCATTCAGAAAGAGACCTTTGAGTGCTTAGTTCTCTTGCGAAAATATGCATTCAAATAATGGCATAATTTTTTGGACAGACCTTCATTTTTAACAGCTACAGGACAGGTGGGTGCAACTTATTTCACTCCCTGTTGGAAACAGCTGTGCTTATTGAATCTGGCTGGCTGAGATAGATAAGAATGGATGATCCATTTTTTATATACAAAGAATAGATCTTTACTCAGTACATAGTTAAATGGGAGGATTCACTACCATAGGAAATAGTGATGGCAACCAATTTGGATATTTTGAAAAGAGGATTGGATAAACTCATGGCATTTAGGGCCAGGATGACTATATATCACCTCCAGAGTCAAAGGCTGTATGCTTCTTTATATTGGTTGTTGGGGAACATGAGAAAGAGACTGTGGTTGCACTCATGTCTTATTGGTGGGCTTTCCATAGACAACAATAGACAAATACTAGATTAGATTGGCCTGTGGTCTGATCTAATAAGGGTCTTCTATTCTTTGATTATTAGTGAGACTACAGTTTGCAGTGTCTCCCAGGCAGCCTAACCAGTGGTCAGTCTACCTCATGGATTATGAGAAGTGTGCACAAAAAAGTATTTTATCCTACAAGCTTGCTCACTATCTATCTATCTATCTATCTATCTATCTATCTATCTATCTATCTATCTATCTATCTATGTATCTATTAGAAGTGGGACAGAAAGAACTTGAGAGGAGAAAGTAAACCTAACAGATCCATCCATTTCTAATCATTGGGATGCCACCTCTTATACTTTGAGTTATTTTTTTTCTTTCATTCTTTTAAAAACTGCTGATTTTATATCCAGTTCTCAACTGCATCAAGAGCCAGAAACATGGGAAGCTTCCCCATGTGGATACACCCTAATTAAGCACATCTTTGTGTGGCTGAATTATGAGTGCTCTTATTTGTTAATGACTTCAGTCTCACAGGGAGAAAGTTGATAAAATAATGAGCCAAGCTGCTGCTGATCTTTCACAAAGAATGTAAATGCCCCATTGTTTGCTGTCCAAAATAATTGCAGCTCAGTAATTGTTTCATGACACAAGAGGCAATAGAAATCCATTTAGTTAACCAAGATCCTTGAGTTTTGATTAAATTTGACTGTGGCTCTTCAGTGCACTCTGTGAATCAAAATGAAATTGTCCTTTATATTTCTTTCTTCAGGGCCTTGATCCTAAGAATACTGCTACATGCAGAGCACTGTGGTAGGGCAGGATATTATTAAGTGGTTTAAAATTTTTCATAATGAAAACAATCTGTGTGATATAGCAGCTAGAGGGCTGGACTTGAACTTGTGAGTTCTGACTTTAAGTCCCAATAGATATTCAAAACTCATTGGGTGATCTTAAGCCATCCTCTTTTTCTCCCTCTCTCACCCTCTGCCTTTTTCTCTCTCTTTCTGCCTGAATTACTTCTTAGGGTTGTTGTTTTGAGGGTAAAGTAGGGAGAAAGAAAGCTGTATATGCCACCAGATTACTGGAGGAAAGAGGGAATATTAAAGTAACTAAATAATTTTCTCCTCTTATGTCTGCAGCAACAAGGAAAAGAATTACTGTCGTCGGAACAACTCATCTTGGGTTGCACTGAAATTAATGAGAAGTGCCTGGAAGAGCCCCTGTCTTGTACTACAACTTGCAGAACCCCCACCCAGTGTAGCCATGGCAGGCAATAAACTGACCTGAGACCTAATGCCTTTTTCACAGTAGCTTCCCATCTTGGCATGGGGATGGGAAAGGAGCAGGACCATGATGACGTTTCTGCATGACATTGTTGCACTCCCCCTCCTCTCTTGGCTCCAGGCAGTCTGATTACAGATTAAATCATTGACAGATTTTCCCCATCAATGACCTGCAGTCACACCACCATCCCACACTTATCTGTCCTGTGGAAGGCCCAGAAGCATGATGGCAGCACTTCCTGCCCCAGTGCAGTCTGGGAAAGTGCCTGTCTGTGCTGCGGAAGGAATAGGTGTGCCCATCGTGCTCCCTTTCTCAGGGAGCCAGTCCAATGCAGAGGGGAGCACTCCTGTCACACTCCCTTCCCAGCAGAGCTGCTGCCAGGATGACCAGTGGAGGACCATGCAAGAAGAAGAAGAAGAGAAAGAAGAAGAGTAGTAGTAGTGTGGAAAGGGCCTTATACTTCATCACAGAATCAAAGAGTTGGAAGGAGTCACAAGGGTCATCCAGTCCAACCCTCTGTCATGCAGAAATATACAACTGAAGCAGTCTTGAAATAACAAGCACCTGAAGAGATGCTATGTAGAAAGTGAAGCAAGATTGTCTTTTGCTGCTCCAGAGACTAGAAATATGACCCAATGGATTCAGATTAGAAGGAAAGAGAACCCTGCCAAACATTAGGAAGAACTCTTTTACTGTAAGACTTAATCAACAGTAGGATAGACTGCTTTGGAGCATGGAGGAATCTCCATCTTTGGAGGATGGATGGACATCTTTCAGGAGCGTATTCTTGAACGGCAGGACATTGGACTGGCCCCAGTGGACCCTTCCAACTCTATGATTCTGTGAAATGTATTGTGAATATTCTTCCTTTCCTCTAGCTTCAAAAATTCAAATGGTTACCCTGATAGCATATTGGCACACAATGGTAGACTGGTACTGTGATGTTTGTGAAGATGTCACACAGGGACATCAATGTCCCCAAGCAGATTTTAGGAATATTAAAATCAGTGGTGCTACTTTCTTTGTAAACATTGCAATATTTTGTAAATGGGCTCTGCTGCCAATAGAGATTGCCCCTCTCCCTGCTGATTCCCAGATCTGCACCAGAGAACTGGGGTACCTTATATATTACATTTGAGAAGAATATAAGGATCTACAATGGGCAGAAGAGAAACAGTTTTTGTTTCATGAAATGTCCACATGCATGATGTTGGATATCACACTATATTTTCCTCTTTCTTCGAGACCTTTATGCTACAATTTTAAAAATAAGAATATGGAAGTAAAACTTCAAAAGAATTTTTTTCAGAAAATAAGCCCAACCCTAATTAGTTTTATCTTTCTATTGATCCAGATGCCACACCTTAAGAAGAACACATCTAGAAAAGAGTGCAGTGTGGCTTGTCAATGGCTTTTAACTGAGACAGCATATTCTATTATATCTGACATGGATTGTCAGGAAATAAAATTGCATCTGGTACATTCTTGCACTAAATAATGGAAATGGCTTTTATGCCTTTTCGGGCTGTGTATATTTCATTTAATTTTAAATAGACATGTTTAATAATGAGGTTTCTGGCATATCATTAGAGACAAGCAAGTCCAGAGGTCAGCCTCCTCCCCCCTTTCATATTTATCTAGTGTGTATGAGTCATATTTAGCCTTCATTGTGGAAACAATATTGCTTTTCTTGTCATCAGCCTACAGTACTAATTGCAAATGAGATCAGGCTGTACACAAATGCTGGGATTGTAAAACCACTTAAGGAAAAGATAGGCAAGTCTGTTGACTACTCTTTCACAATACAATTAATATCATCTTTAAAATTCTGAGGATTAGGCTTTTCTGTAGTTGTATGGCAGGGATGGGAAACACACACAGTTATTGTTTCACAAATCACATCACCATAAACCCAAAGATGGAATCCTGCTGGTATCGTACACATGTGTACATTCCCTTATACATTCAGTTGTGTTCTTTTCAGCCATTGCACAATGGCCATATTCAATTTATAGTTGTGGAAGCAGAGTTCCTCAAGTCAACCATTTCACATAGGCCTGAATGCTTCTGTTAGTCCCAACTAAAGTAAAGCTATTGAATCAACTAGATTACCTACATGTAGACTCACCATTCAACAGTTTATTGAATGGTGATACTCTAGTTAGGATCAACCGACAGGATTCCAGTCATGCAGTTAGGCATCACTGACTTTGTGTACCAAATTTATTCACCAGACTGTAGAAAAAGCAGGTGGGTATTCCCCACTACACAATGGACTATAAGTAGGCAAATCAGGAGAAATAAAATTGGACCAAGATCCTGCATTGTCCTTGTAACTATGAAGACAGAACTCCATCCTCGTAGTTATGACTGATGATGCCTCCCAATGTACCTTCACAGCTCCAGCTGAAATGCTTCCAAGGCCCTGGAGATACTGATGGGAAAAGTAAAGTTCTGCTTAGAGGCAGCCCAAATGTCTACAGAGAATAAGGGGCATTTCGATTGGTCACTTCCAGGGTTGTAGCACAGGCCCATTATGTTGTGGCATTAGTGGTGACAGCAAGCCTTTATTTGTTGTCTTGGGAGACAGATGTATAAACCACAACCATAACTTTTGTTTTACTTCCTATTGTAGATGCAGCTTAGTTTATACAGTCTGCGATGAAGTAAACAGCAATGAGCTGAAATTGCTCTGGAATTTTGAATAAGCCTTATTTTGCGGCTGGGGAATATGGTTGTTTTCGTGGTTCTGTTCCACAGAATATGTCTTTTACCATTCTGCTAAGATCTGTAATAAAGACACTGAATAGTAGATTGTAATGAACTTCTGGCTTAACAGAAAGTTTGGTATATTTCATGTCTCATCTACGTTGCATCCTTGCCATTTTATATGTCAGGTGAATCTGTAGCAACCTAACACCTAAGTGATAATAGCATGCAATATGGAAGAAGTGAATTGATAGGTTCCTAGGATCCTTAAGGGCTGTAGAGGCACAACAAATCTGATGTGCTATTACAACTGGTACAATATCCTCTTTCACACTGCTGTTTGATACTACATCAACTGCTATGGCTGCATCTTCCAGAATTTTTATTTTGGTGGAATTATAGAATCATAGAGCTGGAAGAGACTGCAGGGGCCATCAAAGCCAACCCTCCTGCCATGCAGGATTACACCATCAAAGCACTAGTGGGCCACTAGAGTTTTCTGGCAGAGAATTCTAAATACCTCATAAACTATAAGTTCCAGATTCCATTAGATGGAGCCATGTCAGAGTGTATTTTGACTCTAAGGCTGATTAAATCACTACATATTATTGAATCTATGTATAAAAACTTTTCCCCGCATTCCACATCAGTTCCTTTAGGAGGATTAAGAAATAAAACCTAGGATAGACAATGAAGAGGAAGGGCTGTGGAAAGAAGGACGGTCTTTGACAGGCTCTGGAAGTAGGTTTTCTTCTTATCTCTCAATGTCCTCTTTAAATTCATTAGTTTATTTTCTCCTATATTGCTGAATGGTTGCCGTTGTTCTGCCTGTGTTTGGTTCAAGTCTGGACCCAACCTGCAGCAGCAAGATTTAAGCTATGGCAGAGGGATAGTCACAGGTTGTCATAGGCAATAGGGCCTGTTGAAAATGAAGAGTTCCAAATGGAGGTTGAGATAAAACCTGGAAAGGTGCATTCTCTCTCTCTCTCTCTCTCTCTCTTGTTACAAGCTTGATAATTCAGAAGAGTGCTGTGGATGTAGTATATATCAATTTCAGTAAGGCTTTTGACAAGGTCTCCCATCACATTCTTGCAGGCAAACAGACAAACTGTGGGGTGGGCAGTGTTACTATTACCTGAATTTGCAGTTAACTGGAAGATTGGGCCCAGCTAATGTTTACCAGTGGTCCCTCTTTACCCTGGAGATAAGTGACTAGTTGGGTGCCTCAGGATACTACATCTAGACAGGAAAAAAAAATTGAAATGCACAAATATAGCATGGGTGACACCTGGCCTGAAAGCAATATACATAGAAAAGCTCTAGGACCACTAGCTAGACATGAGTCAACAGTGAGAAGTATGGTCAAAAAAACTAATTCAGTTCTAGATACAGTTGGCCCTCTACTTTTGGAAAGGTTAAGGGCACATCACCTTTGCAAAAGTAGAAAGCACATAAATTTCTTTCCCCTGCCTACAAGAGTGAGTGGGGAAACACATGTCTGTGCCTTCCCTCCTTCTGTTTTCCATCCCATCCCCTTGTCCCCCACCTGCTTGCCTGGGTAAGTAACTGAGGGAATGCACAGGTGCCTTCCCACCTGCTCCTCTCCCATCCCATCCCTTTGTCCCTCACCTGCCTGCCCATATGCAACGAAATGCACACGTGCACCTTCCCCCCCCGCCGCCATCCCATCCCCTTGTTTTCCACCCACCCATTGGTGCATGAAGGAACACACACACATGCCTTTCCTCGGTGATGTAGACTCAAGTTGACTGACTTGGACTCAAGTCAGACTTAAGTCACTTCAATGACTTGACTCAGACTTGACTTGGCAAAAGTTACACACTGACTCGACTTGACTTGAGACTTGCGTATTTTTGGTGACTGGCTTAATGCACTTGGTTCAGTAACATAACAAATTCATAGAGAAACCTTACAACTTACTGGTCACATGGCAATCCATCTCAAGCCGAAAGTGTGGACGCATTTCTCAGAGGAAACAGCAAATGGGTTAGGCAATGGGCTTGAGGTGGGGTTGAGGTCTGCTCAGCAGGCAATCCCTGCTACATATAGGAGGAGCTTTCTAAAACTTTTCCTAAGAGCAGAAGGCAAGACTCGTGCCCAGAGTGCAGGGCACATATCTTACAGGGTAGCAGCAAATGTGTTAGACAGTAGTCTTGAGAAAGAAGGATCCTTCCTTCCAAAGCTCTTGAAGCTTCAGTAACGGGGAGTAAGAAGGATCCTATTCCCCACTTCCGAAAAAGCCTCCAGCTTTGCAAATGGGAAGTAAAAAGGATTCTGTTCTCCACTTCTGAAGATGCAGATGGCAAAGTCACAAAAGTAGAAGGCTGACTCTACTTACGTTGTTAAAACCAACTTTATTTGACTCTGTCCAGAAATTCTGTCCAGAAGTTGGCTTCCAGACTTGAGATTTGACTCGAGTCTTGACTTGACAGTATCTTGCAAAGACTTGAGACTCGACTTGAGACTTGAAGGTAGAGACTTTAGACTTGACTTGAGACTTGGAGTAAAAGACTTAAATACATCACTGCCTTTCCTCTTCCTGCTCTCCTTGTCCCATGCCTGAGTGAGTAAGTGAGTGAGTGAGTGAGTGAGTGAGTGAGTAGGGAACACACATGTGTGCCTTCCCTACTCTTGCTCCCCCACCTGCCTGCACATGTGAGTGAGTGTATGAGGGAAGCAGAGGCGGTGGCAAATTCTTGAAAATCAAACTTGCAAACGTGGAGGGATGACTTTATATAGTGTTCATATCAAGGGAAGTAGTTGTGCCATTCTATTCTGCTTTAGTCAGATCACACCTGAAATAGTGTGTCCACTTCTGGGCAACATAGTTCAAGAAGGATATTGGCAAGCTAGAACATTTCCAGAGATAAGTGACCAAGTTGATAAAATTCTGGAAACCAAGCTCTGTGAGGACAGCTTACGGACCTGGATATGTTTAGCTTGGAGAAACAAAGACTGAGTGGTGTTATGACAGTCATACTTAAATATCTGATTGGGATGCTATGTACAAGATGGAGTGATGTGCCTTGATAGTGCTTCCACCCTTTCTGCACGGCCCCAGCCAATGTGATTGTCACACAAAAGGGGCCTATTACCTGATTTTTTTCTCTGGTAATAGCAATTGCGATGGCTGGGGATGTGACAGGAGTGGGACTATGAAGACGTCATGTGGTAGCACATGTCGCGAACCAGCTTCTATGCACCCCCATGCCAGGATGGGACTGCTGTGCAAAATGGCCAAAAATTGGACATTTTTGTCCAATATACAGGCTCCCGCCAGTGCTATACAGGCTCCCGCCACATTTCCACAGCTATGCAGGCTCCCGCCAGTGCCCTTGAGCAAGTAGGTAGCCCAATCCTTGAGGCTGCTTGAAGGCTCTCCTCTGAAGGAATTTGTTCATCACTGTATCTCTCTTAGATTTGCTTAAATATGGATGTCCTTTGTCTACAATGTGTCTTGTCTTCAGTTTTGCTCACCTGTAGTACTTAGTGTGAGGAAATAAACCATTTTTTTTACTTCCTGAAAAGCAGCTTTAAAACAATGCAAAGGAAGAAATAGCAAAAGAAAAGAAAAGAAAAGAAAGCAATGTATAATAAGCTAAATAGTTATTTCTCTCTCTTTCCTTCATATATCATGGGGGGGGAATCACTCCTTGAAGAAGCTGAGAATTCAGCCATGCCACATGGTTAAATGTAGCTAGTGATGTTATGTTTTGCATGCTCAGGAGTTTAGATAATGTATCATAAAATCTCTTATAAACATTTTATAGATGGCATCCTTGCTTTACAGTGTCCTTAGAGACAAGGGAGGGGGAGGCTGGGAGGAAGGATACTTCCAAACTCTCATGGGAAAAGCCTTCATTCAGACTACTTAAATACAAAGAGAAACGTGAAGAATCAAATGTTCTTTGTCCCCCTTCCCTTCCCTTCCCTTCCTGCACAGGCTAGGCTCATTCACTCAAAGTATGAGCCTGCAGGGATCTCATCACTGGGACAAGCCTGGCAAGCCCTAGCAAGCACATTTTTGTACTTAACAGTGCACACACGTCTAAAGTACCTTTGAGTACATTGAGCTTCTGAATTTAGCAAACCTGCCAATGTGTTCTGCAGAAGCCCTGGGGTAGCACAATACCCTGTTGTGCTACACAGAGTGCAATGGATAAAGGAATGCTCTGGGTAAGTTTTACTTCCTGTCATGGGTTAAACCTCTAAGAGCTGAACCTGCAGCAGGAGATTTTTCATGCAGTGTGTTTGGTTCCCAGGAGGCTCCCATGTACCAAGCTGAAAGTAGCCTCTCAGCCAGAGGTCCAAGCTGACACTCTGGGAAGCTAACACATTTCCTCCCTCCCTCCCTTAATATCCCAACTTTTTCCCAACACATGATCCAAAGTGGTGTACAACATTTTAATGTACACTTCAAGTGAGGACTGGATTCCTTCATGCTTTCACAAAACATTAAGGGGGGTGGTGACATCAGAAGGGCATAACCATGCCCCCAAAACACCTGGGTGTCCAAATGAAGCACCAGCTTGAGCTTTCCTCCTCCTCCTCCCTCTTTTCCACATGAGGAAGAGAAAGAAGGAGTGAAACATTGGCCCTTTCCGCATGTGTAAAAATAAACAAGCAAAAACAGGACTCGCCGGCTTTCTTCCCCGTCCAGGTGAGTCCGTCGGGATGAGGAGGAGTGCGAGCTTGTCGCTCTGCACTCCTCCGGCATCCAAAATGACGGCTTCCAGTTGGTGGAGGCTCTCCACCAACCGGAGAAGCTCGCCAGCTGAAAGCCCGCCCCCGGAAGATTCGTAGGCGCGCACTTGCGTACGCCTGCAAATCTGCTCTGGAGCCGGGCAATGGAGCGACACGGAGTCACGTGGTCTGTGCTTTCTAAAAACCTCTAAAAAGAAGTTTTTAAAAAACACACTGCGCGACCAGTTCTGGTCACTCCAGAGTGGACTGAGGTATGAAACTACAAAAAGTAGTCTGCCTGAGTCCACTGTATGGTGCAGAAGACCTCTGCTGGAGGTCGCTCTGCACCATTTTAATAGCCCGGTGCGGGCCATTCTTAGCTGACAACCACAAATTGTGGCTGACATAGCCAGATTTGATCTTCTTCTTGTTTTCTCTCATCTTTCTTTCCCCTGTGAAGAACTATCGGCTGGTGCTTAAAAAGAAGGCATAGCGGTTACCCACATAGGGAAGAGGAATGGGGAGCAAAGCCAGGAAAGGAGTCCCCACTATATCCAACAAGGGATATTGCTAGCAGGATAGTCTTTCTGTTAGCCCCATGAGTGGGGCTTAGGAGAGGGTAGAAGGCCTTTAAAGGGGATGGAACTTTCTTACAGACTTCCATGGCCCAGATGGGGAACTACTGCAGTTTGGAAGCTCCCTTTCTCTTTGCTGCCTGATCTTTCTAACTGGAGATACTCATAACTAAGGCCATTTCCACACTAGCCTGTTATAGCACTATTATTCCACTTTCAAAATCCTACAGAATCCTGCAAACTCTAGGATTCCATAGGATATTGAAAGTGGAATAATAATGCTACAACAGTCTAGTGTGGAAATGGCATAAGTTACATTTGGAACCTTGCACTGTACCATGCTATGCCCCCTCCTCACTGCAGATATTCTTGATTTTCTATTTAAATTTCCCCAAATTGTATCTGTACATATATATTAGAATATGTAATTTTTATGCAGATTTTCATCCTATTCTGCCCTCTTCTTTGGTGATGCGTACTGGGCCACTGCATTATCTTCTCTGCTCAAATAAAGTGTGGGGGGGGGACCGCTGCTTTGTGCCCCATCTGTGGCTGATTCAGACAAAAAAAAGTGTGGTGTTCTCTGTGGTTCTACTGGTATTGTGGAATACTTGCCCCTGGAAGTTTTGGATGGCCCCCTCTTCAATTGCTTTCCAGAAGCATGTGAAGACATTTTTAAAAAAAATCTGCAGGCTTTTCATTTGCCTAGTTGAAGTGGTTTCACTGAAGACTGCTTTACCTGCCACAACTCTCTGTCTTTACTGCTGCTGTATATTTTACTATTGTGGTTTTCATTATTATTAAGCCACCTTGAATGAATGCAAGGCAGTATAACCTTGAGAGGAGAAGGTCTGTTTAGTCACTTTTAAAAGCAGCATATTTATTCCTATGATAATAGCGCTCCAGGTCTGAGTTTCTAACAGCCGGGGTAGGTGACATTTGGAGGTTAGAATTGCTGTGTTGCCTCCATCTGCTACCCTTGTGGAGTGTACCGTTTCTCTGCTCAGCAACTGAAGTGATGCTGTGGTACTACAGAGTACCAGAGTGTCACCCTGCACCATAGAGCTCTGTGAGATCACAGAGCAGAGTATCTCACGAGATTCTTTTTCAAGAAAAATGACCGGGGGGGGGAGAGGGAGTGGTCCATTTAAACAGATTTTGTTGAAATCTTGCATTGTGTTTGCATGGTATAAATCTACACTCAGCTAGTTACCCAGTAGCAGCACTATACCACGTTTCTGGTGAATACTAACACTGTAAAACATACTGTGGTGCAAGAGTTCTGGTAGAAACTGGGCTATTCTGTTTCTCTATTTCACACCATGTAACATCTTATAATAGCTGTTTCTGCTCCCACATCCAATAATAACCTAAATATACCAGGGTTTCATTCGTTCTTTTTTCCCCTGCTTGAGGTATGGTTAACTATGTTGAGTGCAGGGTTCCCCATCTTCCACTCCAACAACACACCTTCAACCATGTTTTTCACCCCAGTATCCCTGTTCTTGGTATGGCATGTTATTGTTCTTTTAATTATAGCAACAGTGTAAATATGCCATACAGGTAAAATGCTATAGTATTTTAGCACTGTATTAATAGAAGGCTGAAAACAAAGAAAATAAAAGACCATACTGTGAATGAGCAAGGCACAGAGGAAATGTTTAATGTGGTAACTGGAAATATAATGAGGGAAGGAAGAGCTGAGGAAAAATTCCATGGCAAAGATCACAACCCTATTTAGTGAGATTGTCTAGAAGTACAAAAGGCACCAAGACAATGGATGAGATGTGGATTTTACTCAGATGTGGATTTTACTCAGCTACCAGCTCCTTGAGCATCTAATAACTCTGAGGTAGAACAGGGCTGCATTTTAAAACCAACAGTTTAAGTGTCATGTTCCATTTTTTAAAAATCTGTGCATTGTTCTAGGGCGGTGGTTCTCAACCTGTGGGTCCCCAGATGTTTTTGGACTTCAGCTCCCAGAAGCCCTGAGCATTGACCATAGTGGCTGGGGCTTCTGGGAGCTGAAGTTCAAAAACATCTGGGGACCCACAGGTTGAGAACCACTATTCTAGGGGATTGGGATGATGGCGTTGATATACTGTTATGTCATTGTCATATTCCTCCTCTTTATATCCTGACTTTTCCCCAAGGCAGCTTATAGCAGTTAAAACATGCATAGTTAAAAGTTCACATCACACAAAAATTGAAAAGCAATTGAACAGTCAAAAAACCTGTTAAAAACAGAAATCAGTAAAAATTGTGGCTCCTATAGATCTGTTTATACTGTCCTGTATGTGAATATTTACCTTCAATGATGACTATGATTCTATTGTTGGCACAACTATGTTCACACAAGAAGAGGAGGAAGATGAGGAGGGTAGGTAGTGTTATTAGTGACAGAACTAAAATGGCTGAGAAAACTGTGATGACAGGAAGATGGCAGTGAAATCTGCCTCTGACAGGAAAGAAAGCATTGCAGCTGGCTTCTGAGAAGCTTGGTAACCAGCAAGACAGTTTCTGTCCTGCTAAAGAGAGCTTTCCCTGCTGTCCCCCTTCTGCTGCAACACAGCACTTGAAAAAGCATCTTACAGCAGCATAACAGACAATTCCACCAGCAAAAGTCATCAACTAGCCATTGTCTCAGACTACTTAGCTGTGTTATGTTTCACAGGTCACCAGCACTGAGCGTCCAGTTTTGTGTCATTTTTTAAAACAATTAACTTTAAAGTAAAGATATGTTCAGAGCCAACAGCTAAACCACATGATCTCATCTACCAACTTCACACCAAGTCATAAAATGTGATAAATGCATATATGCAACATATTATCAAGGAGTTAAACATTAGTAACACAGGTCAATGTTTTCTTGACCATGTAAGTTGCAGTATTTGTGAAGGCAGCAACTGGAAAAATTACTTTCACGGACCACATGGGACCAACATCTCAAGATACTTATTGGCATGGGGTTCTGAAAAGTAACTTTTTCAAGGTTTACATGAGGGTTAAGAAACTGCTTGCTGTGAGGACACAGAAAAAAGTTCCAATTTTCTGAAGAAAAATCACCCAGTTCTTCCTTGCTCCTAAGAATTCTTACAGCAACCAGCCCTTTTTTTAAAAAAAAAAAAAAAAACATTCTTGTTGTAAATTATAATGATACGATAAAAAATATATGAACTAAAGAAAGAAAAAGAAAGAAAGAAAGAAAGAAAGAAAGAAAGAAA
Organism: Iguana delicatissima; assembly: GCA_948472985.1. Taxonomy (NCBI): domain Eukaryota; kingdom Metazoa; phylum Chordata; class Lepidosauria; order Squamata; family Iguanidae; genus Iguana; species Iguana delicatissima. The sequence goes on from CAOKZL010000661.1 coordinate 398,832, forward strand.
GAAAGAAAGAAAGAAAGAAAGAACAGGAGCAAACAGAAAAATTGACTTCTGATCTTTTTCTCAGCAGTTGTATAAACAAACGTTATTCATACCTCACTCACTAACCTTTAAATCACTTCCCTCCTTCCCATAATGAAAACTTCCTAATCATCAAAATCCAAAATTAACTTTTCTTTTCTTTTCTCTTTCAACTGGGGTTCCTATCCCTTTTGTAAAAAAAGTCAACTAATACTCTTTCTCTAAGCAAACAAGTCAGTTTATCCATTTCTTCTAGATCTGTCATTTTCAACAACCATGCTTCCATAGTAAATAATTTTGAATTCTTCCATCCTTGTATATATAACAACCTTGGAGCTGCAGCCATTTATTGAAATATTCTCCTATGGGTCCTCTCCAGTTGTACATCTAATGGTCCCAAAAGAAAAGTTTCCAGTTTAAGCTGAGTCTTAATCTTTAAAATCTTCTGCATCAATACATGGATTTGAATCTTTTTTGGGGGGGTTGGGGGAGCTTTTCTCATGTCCCAGAAATCAACCCTTTTCAAAGTCCAGTAGTGATTTTATATAGTATACAATAGCTGAGAATATGTGGCTGAAGTATGAAAGAAACTAACATGAAGATGGTTTTATTTGGAAGGCCTCTCTTGAATGCTTAAGTACAGAAGTCAACTGGCATGAATATATAAATGTTCTGCCTTGATTACCTGATTAAAATTCTCTCAAAATCTGCCTCACAAAAATATAGCCAAAAGGCTCCTTCAATCAGCAACTAGCACTCTGCTAAAATACATTATAGAAAAATGAAATCTGGCAACATTACCTTGGTTGCTGTGTAGTAGCAAAGCAGGGGAGATGAAAAGAATAAAACAGTACTCTTAAGACAACTGTCACTTTGAAAGGCTTACATACCATGAGACATGACTGTCTGGAGCTCGGCAAAGCTTCTCCATCTGGTTCCATCATTCTGTTGTACATTTGAAATTCCAGCTTAAACATCATGCATAATTCTCTCACAGTTTGATTTTTGAGATGAATTTGTTTTATAAAATGCAAGTTATGAGGGGATATCAGGTTTACAACAAATGAGTGTAGTGGTCATGATCAAATGGTCAACGATGGGTTTTTTGTTTTGTTTTGTTTTGTTTTTGGACAACAAGGCTCGAAATCCCCTATCCAGCATGGCCACTAATCTTATAATTCAAACAATGGATTTTTTTTCTCCAAGTTCTGAAGAGAGGTTGCTAGGTTAAGGTTCAATCTGTAGTGCCGGAGTTCTTTAGGTCCAGAATTCTTTAGGAAATAAATACTAAAGTTCTTAGGAAACAAATACTGGAATGTGGGGGAGTACATAGCAATTTGCTTCTGAAAGAAGGGCCCATAACCAGAACTGTGTCCGTTTGGTGCTGGAACTAAACTAAATAATGCCCCAGATCAGGAAGGTCTTCAGAGGTTTGTTTGACAGTGGGACATGCGTGCTCCAGAGGACCTGGGTTCTCATTCAGGAGAATTATTTAAGCCGGAAATGGACAGGCCTTTGCCTCTATACCTGCAAGATTTTCTACACAGAGTTAGACTATGCTAGCGGTTTTCAACCACGAGGCTCCCAGATGCTTGGGATCAACTCCTAAAGCCCCAGGTAGCAGAGGCAATAGCCAACAAGTCTTGGAGTCCAAAACATCTGGATGGGAAAGGGTATACACTGGACTAGAAGATTTCCAAGGCACCTTCCCATTTGAAGTTCTGTGTTTCTATAATTATGCATATCTCTTGAAAACTGACTTTGTAAATTATTTAACACCTTTCATGCACAACTGCATGTTTGATTTAGCTCTGTCTTGTAAGACAATTTCTGCATGCTAGGACCTGTAAATCTGTATTTATTCATACCACATGCACTGCTAATATTTGTTTCAGCTGTTGAGTGGATAGCTGACGAGACAGTCCACTATGTGCTCTTCCCCAGTACCATTATCCTAGGGACCCACGAAGATTTGGATTCTGTGCAAATCAAGTAAATAGTTGTTAACCCAGTTTCCCCATTCATTATTTTTCCTGGTTTGCCGGTTACAGGCAGGGCAAAGACCTTTGAAGCCTTGCCCACAACCAGGGCTAGTGCAAGCTAAGGCAGAACCGGGAAGAGAACAAATAGTGTCCTTCTTTGCCAACAAATCAATGTCCCTCGTAGCCCATGCCAGCCATGTCATTTTGGAATCTAAGGTAGAAAACTATACCCTCTGCCTCTAAAACTACAATAATAATAAATAGATAATTAATAATTTGCTCCATGTCCATGACATAGAAAATATGTTGCCTGAAGCATTTGCCTCATTTTATGTAAAATCTTGGCTTTCTTATGTTTCAGTAGGCATTGTCTGCAGACTTTCTAACCATAAAGACTATTCTAGAAAGATGTTTCTGGAATGAATAAGGGACACCACTTCAGGTTGAGGTGTGCCTCCTGCACAACTCAGGCCACGACTGCTGTTCTCCTGCCTTGCTCTTTAAAATCTGATATTGTCACAAAACCATATTCTACACTTATTAGCATATTCTGTGTTTTTGCTTTCCTCCTCCATCCTTCAGGATGACAATTTAAAAGTCTGTCAGGCAGCAAGATTTGGAAAAATCTCTTCCCCACTGCCTTAGATGTAAGCATGTTGAAACTGGACACGTGTGACAATGTAACATAATACCCATCAACTGTCCCAGTTTAGCAGGGCATTTTAATTAATCCTCTGTTGTCCCACTTTTCAGTTGCTTTTAAAATATCCCAGCTTCTCTCTTCTCCTGTCCTGCTTTCCTCCTTTGTCCTCAGCTTACTTCAGTTGCTGAAGCCTTTCCCTAGCTTTTCTGTTCTTCCTGATTAATAAATTTTGCCATCTTGACCACACTGTGATATTGTCTGGCCACATGAATCTTGGTTTTCACCTCTGAAATGTTAGCAGCATGCAACATAATTTAGGGTACTGTAGGGAAGCCATCAGCAACAAGAATGGGGGTTATGTTTCTTATCCACAGTTCACAAAATTCTCTCTGCTTTCTGCTCCTACAGACTCAAAGTATCTTTATATATAGTATATAGAGTATGGGGGTGGGGGGGCTGCAAAGTGGGATATTTTCATAGGCCCTTTCCGCACGTGGTTATTAAGGCGGGTCAATGCATCTTGCAACAGAGGTCTTCTGCACCTTGGAGTGGACTAGTTTTGGTTTATTTACCTTCGTTCCACACGTAATTCCGACTAAATACACCCCCATGTGGTGGTAAAGCATACTATTTGAAAACCGGAAGAAATTGGTTTTCCAATTTTCCAGATCGATCCAATTCGTACTTTCACAGTGGTGCAGACATGTACATTCACGCCAGTGTGAATTGGTGGTCACGGGAGGGCTCATACGAGGGGCCAGGGGGTGGTATGGACTTACGCACGTACACACGTATGCATGTACACAATGACATACTAAACCATGCAAAAAGAAAAAAGAAAAAAGGGCCAATCACAGCTAACGGAGTAGCAAGAGTGGCCATGGTGGAGGCAGTGTGGATTCATGAACTCACATTCCTCCGAATCAGAATGGAACATACGCAGTAGCTGTGCGGAAGGAAATGTGGGGAAGTCTGCCTTGTTTCGAGCCCAGAAAATCCAGTAATAAACGGCACAAACCAATTCACCAGCCCCGTGCAGAAAGGGCCATAGCTGTAGAACTAGGATAGATGGACTGTTAAGCCATTTCTGCCCTACACTGTTATACTGCTATTATTCCACTTTCAACATCCTGTGGATTTCTGGGGTTTGTAGTTTACTGGGGCCAAAGAGCTCTCTGGCTGAGAATTCTAAATATACCTCCCTAAACTGCAAACCCCAGGATTTCATGGACTGTTGAAAATGGAATAATAGCACTATAACAGTGTAGTGTGGAAATGGCCATAATCTGCACCATTATACTCTCCAATATTTCACAGATGAAAAGCAGGACACATGTGGTCAAGCAACATCAGGGTGTGTTATTAACAAGGAACAACACACAAGCTAGGAGAGGCTGCAGCAGTTTCCTTCTGCCTAAATCCACTGGGGAAGGCAAGATTCTGCTCCCTCCTCTCATCTCCTCCCACTGAGTTAATTGAGCACAAAGTACTTTTGCATTTTGAACTCAGTTTGCAGCAACTGAACTAAGCCAAGGGAGAAAGAAGGAGGAGGAGAGAGAAACTGGGACATTTTAAAAGCAGTTGGAAAAGTGAGACAACAGAGGATTAATTGGGATTTCACACAGGGCATTCAGAAGCATGAATTGCAGGCAGCGTCATAGACTTATTTCCCCTAGCAACTGTGGAAAAGGCATTTACCCCAAGGTTAGGCCTGACCACTGCCTCAAGTGTACTGCTTGAAAGTTGCTTCCTGGCTTTGTTAGAAGCTTGACAGTTAAACACCTGATCTAGAGTATTCTTTTTCACACACCGTTTAAAAGTTGTAAGTTGAACTGTTGCTGTCTATAACACTTCTCCTTGCCTGTCCTTTTAGGCTGATTATTTGCATTGATTGGCGGTTACATGCCATATATCACTACTTGAATTGATCCACTGTAGGTGTTTGATTCAGATCATATTGATTCCAGAGACGATGGATCAGCAGTTGCAAACAAGCAATCAAACTCAAACTTGTCCATATTAGATCCAACCTATATTACACAAGCTGTTGGTTTGTTTTAGCATTATTAACCTTGTCAAAGCAGTCCATAAGCAGAGACAAATGCATATAGGAAGATAGATAAGAGTATCCTGCAATCTCAGGAAACTATTTCAGCATAGTGTACATGATTTATTGATCAAACAATGAGATGTATCCATACCCTCCAACATTTTACAGATGAAGAGTGGGATGCATGTGGCCAAGAAGCATCAAAGTGTTAAGACAGCAAAATGAAGACACACCTGATAGAAAAGATTGCAGCAGTTTGCTTTTCCTGAGTCTACTGGGAAGGGCAAGATTCTGCCTCCTCTTTCCTCCCCCCACTACTGAATTAACTGAGTAGAAATCATTTTTGCATTTTGAACTCAGTTTGCAGCAATTGATCTAAGATGAAGACAAAGGGAAAAAGTTGAAGGAAGAGAGATAAAACGGGACATTTTAAAAGCACCCAGAAAATTAGAAATTAATTGGGACTGTCCCCACAAAATGTGGACAGTTGGATGGTATGTTTATCTACTTAAGTATTGTCCATTGAGTACTCTGGATGTTTTTAACAGGGCAGGGCCTACCATTATCCTACCAATGAGGTAAGTACTTCAGACAGCTGATTTGTAGGTTTCATGGCTTTTTGTTATTTGGGTTTTTTTTAAGCATTTGTGAATTGGTTAGTCATTTAATATATTGTTTTTACTGACAGGTGGGGTGCTCATGAAGTTTTCTACTTCAGTTACTAAAATAATTTGTCCTTGAGTACTACTGGGGCTGGGAAGTGTCGTAGTACCACACAAAACAAAATGCCATAGGCCAGCCCTTACTTTGCAGATTCTGAAATCACTATGGGATTGGTTATTCTTTGTCCTGTAAAAGCTGCAAATGTATGATGTTAAAAGGCACTCAGACATCTGGCTGGATGGACTGAAGCAGCTTCCTGCATATGGGAAGTTTGCCTTATCAGGCTTCCTGATTGTGGCTAAGGTTCTAAGCACATTAAGCTGAACTCCTTTACAAACTCCTTTGAGATTTTCAAGCTAAGTGTGGGAAATCTCTTAAAGGAGCTGGGCATGCTGAAACATTGGGGAGAGGGGCTTGTCTGTGTGCACCTCTGCTCCCCAATGAGCACTGACATGCTGCAGACAAATGCCCACATAGGGCCTTTTGCTTGCTATCGTTCCAGTTCATTATCTGTTCCATGTTGACTGTGACTTCAGGTTCAGAGTTCAAGCAAAAAAAAATTGAGTAGCTGCATACTGCACTGCAGAGTCATTTTCTTGCTTATGTAATTTTCTTAATAAAAACAAAGAAAGGCTTGCTATTTGGACATTTATGTTTGTCATGAATAAACAGTGCTTCTCTGTGCAGTGCAGCTGGGCTTGAACTGGCTTAATACAGGAGTTTTAAGAGTGAAGAGAAAAGCCCTACTTGGGTGTTCAGAAACAAGTTAAATCAGTAGATAAGGAAGAAAGCACACCAGTTCCATCCTTTGTTGTTGCTTAGACCATCTGAAAAGTGATGATCTTGAAGAGGACAATTTCTTCTACTGATGGAGGATCTGAGGTTCTGGTTCACATGAAGGCCTCCATACACAGAACAGCCTCCCCTGTTCAGAAACATCAATGAAATCAAAGCAATAATAGTGAGGGGCAAAGCTAACACTCTTCTTCATGTGTTGACTTAACCCTCTTTTTGAATGCCCTATACTGCTTAGGTACAGCCTGTTTGAAAGACCATGGCCTTTTCCACACTTTGTTTTTAGAACAGTGCAGAGTGTCCTCCAGCAAGGATGTTTGCACTTGGGGGAGGACTGAGTCCGGACTATTTTGTGTGGTTCCAGACTTCAGCCTGCTCCGGAACGATCAAAAGTGGTTGTTCTCCGTGCTATTGAAAGACCGCTTAAAATAGGTCTTTCAACAGCACAGAGCGCACCACTCCATGGCCGCACTCCGTTGCAGATTTGCAGGCTCACACCAGTGTGAGCCTGCAGATCTTCTGGGGGCGGGCTTTAGGCTGGCAAGCTCCACCAAACTGAAGCTGCCATTTTCGTCCCCAGAGCAGTGCGGAACGCAGCCACGCACTGCTCCGGACCAGCTTGGATCCACCGAGGGAGCACTCCAGTCCAGTGAGTGCCAGAATGGAGCAATTTCTTCGCCAAGTGCGAAAAAGGCCCATATCTTCCTATACAAACCTGGCAGAGCTTTAAGATCTGTGGGAGAAGGATTTATCTGGGTCCCATGAGCATCCCAGCCTTGCTTGGTGAGGGTATGAGAGAGAACCTTCTCAGTCTCTCTGGGACTCTTTTCCATGGAAGGCTAGGTTGCCCCCTCCCTCCCTTTTTCCTTTTACTGGGAGGGAGAAACATTTTTTTTTCAAGCAGGCTTTAAATATATGAGCAAGGAAGCTTTTTATTTACCTTTTTATTAGGATGTAGTATTTACTTTTTAGCTTTTGAATGGTTTTATAATTATTTTATGCTGTTTTATATGGTTGATTTTCATTGTTTGAAATTTTATTGTAATTGTTTTAGAAGCTGCCTTTGGGATCCCACTCTGGAAAAAAGGTGGCACACAAATACAACAAATAAATAAATGTCCTTAGTAGGGCTAAATTCTCACAGATGAATGAGCATACATAAAGTGTGAATGCATGTACAGAACGCATGTGTGAACATCCCTTAACTGTACAAGTGTACATGTGTCCTATGTCTAAAAGAAGCAAGTGCCAGGGTAGTAAGACACTAGTAGAATGACACACTTCAGGACAGTCAGGATGATCCATGTGTAGTCTAGAAGGTTATCTGAAAATGCAGAGAAACACAGTAGTGATGTCTCAAAGGTTCCAAGGTCAATAAATTTAAGCATGCTGCCACAGTGAACTGAGCCAAGGAAAGCTGACAAAACGTACAACTTAAAGATGGTTTAGGGGTTAGGAATCCAAGTAATCTGAGAGCCCACAAAAACATATGCCAGTTTGTTGAAAAATTATTTCTGAGAACTCCTCCTCTCCACCAGAAGATTTTTAGCTGCTTGATCTTGGCATGCCAGCTTGCTAATTACTTGGTTTTTCCTATTTAAGTCTTTGCAAGAAGCTTTGGCTCTCTCTATGTTTTTTCTTCTTATCATTTTGTAAATGATGGTGGTGTTTCTCCAGGCGCTCGGCTGAAGTGGGAGCTCATCTCACAGAAGGTGTGCATTGACTGTAACTGCCTGTAACTGTTCAGGGAAGGAGTTATCATCTGGAATTGGTGGCCATCCAAGTCTGAATCCTCTGGGTCTGATTCCTCAAGGTGAATTATGACAATGGATAAACAATGTTTGCTGAATGTATATAACACGATACACATGTTGGATGTAATGTGTGAAGTTCACTAGAGTGTAGCATGAATACTGAGATGGGGAGGGCTAGATCTTGCTCCACTGGTGGACTACTGACCAGTTTCTAAGGGACCTGAAAGGTGCTCTGATTTTCTGAGATTCTTGTAAGGCGTGCCATCATCACAATTTCCACAGTGATGTCCCCAAAGACCATTCCAATAAGCAAGCAGCTGTGTTGATCCATACCTCAGGCCATTTTCACGCAATTGTGAGGAGCGATCTGCACGACGCACTCACAGTCGCACGATATTCCAGGGTAGGTGCCACTCATGCACTTTTTCATTTTTGGATTTCAGCCAAAAATGGTGTGTGATTGCACATTGCTCCAGGGCCCCACATGCACTTGCCGTGCATGCAGAGCCTCTGGAGCCATGGTGGTTGCGATTCCTGCCCCAGCGCGGCCTGGGAAACTCCCAGGCTGCACTGTAGAAGGAAGAGGTGGGGCCCCCGCGCTGCCTGCTCGGGAGCAGGCAGCTCATGTGGAGCTGAAGCAGCAAGGATGCGGGAGCCTCTCGCTGGAGGCTGCTCGTGCTATCCCCGTACACTAGCGCCGAAAAGAAGGTAAGGTGCAGAAAGGGCCTCTGTGTGTACAAGGACACACAAACACACATAAACCAAGCAGGAACACTACATAGCATAATCTCCAATTTATTAGGACCAGCTGACAGTCACAAGTAAGTTGTCAAAGGGAAGCGTTGTTGTTGTGTGTCTTCAAGTCACTTCTGGCTTACAGTGACCCTAAGGCGAACCTACAATGGGGCTTTCAGGGAAGCATAGTGGTTAGCATATTAGACTTGGGCTGCAAAGACTTGAGATTGCATGAGAAAAGAAAAGTAATTATGGATCTTAAATAACCGCTCACTTCCAAACCACCTCAAAGTGCTTACACTGCAAAACTTTCACTGATGATCTGGTTTTGTTCTTGGATAACCCATTAAATGTTATAAAATACCTGACTGATACAATACACAGATATGGCGAATTCTCTAGTTTTAAGATTAACAATGAAAAAACAGTTTTGTTAACAAAGAATATGAGTGACAAAGAAGAAAAGGAATTAATAAACATAACAGGATTTAACAAAGGACAGAAGGCAAAGTATCTAGGTATCTGGATTGCACGAAGAAATAATGATCTATTTCAAAATAATTGTGAAAAAAATGGAAAGAAATAACTAAGGATTTGGAAAATTGGACACGTATGCAGTTATCCTTAATGGGGAGAATAGCTGCTATAAAAATGAATGTACTCCTGAAATTGAATTTTCTTTTTCAAAATCTCCCAATTATTACAATAAGTCATTTATACAATGGAAAAGAGAGGTATCTAAATTTATATGGCAAGAAAATAAACCCAGAATAAAATGGAAAGTTACAACTGATCCTACATTAAGAGGAAGATTGGGACTACCGGATTTACAGATATATTACAAGGCAGCGGCAATGACCTGGATAAAAGAATGGATTAATTTACAAAACATGAGAATGCTGGCACTTGAAGGAGCGGACTTAAGAATGGGGTGGCATGCCTATATGTTCTATGATAAAGCAGTGATTGACAAAGATTTTTCACATCATTTTTTAAGAAAATCATTATTGAAGATATGGAACGAATACAAGACTAAAAACATTAGGCAGCTCCCTTCTTGGGTGTCCCCTCAAGAGGCCTTTTTTGGAAGATGAAACAGAAAAATGGCTACGATACGAGGATATAATAGAAAAAATGGCTCCAAATTTAATAAAGATCAAGACAAGAGAGAAATTGGAAGAAGAGAGAATATTATTGAACTGGTACCTCTATAGACAATTAACTGAAAGATTTCAGATGGATTTAAAAACCTACGGAATTGAACAAAAGGAGAGAGAAGGAGTGATTAAATGGTTAGTTGAAAATCCCCCACATTTACTATCTCATATATATCAGGAAATATTACAACAAGAGAGGGAAGAGGAAACAATAAAGAACACAATGATTTTATGGGCTCAAAATATAGGACATTCAGTTCAGTTAGAATTTTGGAAACAGAGTTGGAAAAGAACACAGAAATTTACAGTAGCCCAGAATTTAAAAGAAAACTATTATAAAAGGTTTCATAGATGGTACGTGACACCTGAAAAATTGATGAAAATGTATAAAACAGGAACAGGGCAATGTTGGAAATGTCAAAAGGAAGTTGGTACGATGTTTCATATGTGGTGGTCATGTAACAGAGCAAAGAAATATTGGGGGGAAATACATAATAAGATCTGTACAATATTGAAGATGCAATTTGATAAGACAAAATAAGAAATGTATTTGTTAAATAGGATACATATGTTGGATGGTACTGTGTTAAAGAAATATTGGCGGATAATATTGTGTGTGGTCACAACAGCTCGTATAGAATTTGCAAGATTATGGAAAAACCAGCAAATACTTACAGTTGGCCAATGGTGGGTAACTTTTATTGAAAACAGGAATACAGATATAGTATCTCAGCGATTAAAGGGCAAATCTGATGAAGAGATAAAAAAAGAATGAAGAATAGTGTCGGATAATTGCTGGGTACTTTCAGATAACAATGCTTGATATAAATGTATAACTTTTATCAAGAGGATGTGATCAGATGAATAATATGACATATACTTTAGTACGGACTTATTGTAGGAACTATCATGAAATATTAGCATATATTAGTGTGGTACATCTAATTTTAACATGTTGATTAAATTGAAGAACATGAAATCTAGGGAGGAGAGGAAGACTATCAGAAATATTTCAATGAATTGTACAATTATATATTTATGTGTTCTATATGATGGAATTTTAATAAAATTATACAAAAAAAGTGCTTACATTGCAATAGGAATAGCTCACAATCTATTGCTGATGGAAATATTAATTCCCACTCCGTAGTTAACTACTGTGAGAAAGAATTGCAGGGAAGTTCAGAGAGAAGAGGGAAGTCAGAGATGTGGCAGCACCAGATGATGTCATAATTCTTGTTAATCTGAATTGTGATTGTGTGGCATTTACTTCTGTGAGCCCTAGTTTCACTACATTACTCTGTTCATGTGTATGTGTCAGTAGACAGGCTGAGGGGTGGGGAGAGCGAACACAGATCCCATGCATTTCTCAGGACATTTTGTAGCCCTTGCTTCTACTCCTGAAGTTGGTGGCATGTCACAGGGTTTCAGTTTTCCAGCAAAACAACAAGAAAAGAGTGTGTTTTGTACTAAAACAAAGCCAGGAGTGCATGCATTGTTGTTGTTGTTGTTGTTGTTGTTGTTGTTGTTGTTGTTGTTGTTGTGTGCATTCAAGTCACTTCCAATTTATGTTAATCCTAAAGTGAGCCTATCACGGGATTTTCTGGGGCTGAGAGTACATGATACGCCCAAGGTCATCCAGTGGGTTTCCATCGCAGAGTGGGGAATCGAACCTTGGTCTCCAGGGTCATAGTCCAATGCTCAAACCACTACAACATGCTGACTGTCTCTTTACAGACATACTTCACTAATACAGTGGAGTTAGGTTCCGCACCATCACAGTAAAACAAATAACATCTTAAAATGGTGCGAAAACTTCTTTTTCACTTGCCAGTTCATATAAAAGCCTAAAAATGATCCTTTATTAAGTGTGCAATAGTGCCAGGCCTTAAAAAGAGATACAAGAGTAAAAATAATAAATAAAAAGAGCCAGAACTGAAACCCAAAGTGCACAAATGCTGTAATCAGATTGAGCACAGGTAACAAAATGAAGTGGTGCTGTATTGTATAGCTGAAAAGTGCCATATTAGTGAAGCACTCTAAAGCAAAGCACCTCAAATCAAGGAATGCCTGTAGACTACAAAAATGCATTTTGAGGAAACTGCAAGTAGAATTTCTCCACTTCTATTCATCACTATGCTACATAATGTTAGTATAGGAATGCAGCTGATTAGAGAAGTATAATTTTGAAGCCATGGGACAAAAAACTGTCATTTTTTTTGGAGAAAAAGTGACATTAGTATTCCTTACAGATTAAACATCAGGGTTTTTTTAAACTTTGGGAACATAAAATGCATTTTGAGGAAACTGCAAGTAGAATTTCTCCACTTCTATTCATCACTATGCTACATAATGTTAGTATAGGAATGCAGCTGATTAGAGAAGTATAATTTTGAAGCCATGGGACAAAAAACTGTCATTTTTTTTGGAGAAAAAGTGACATTAGTATTCCTTACAGATTAAACATCAGGGTTTTTTTAAACTTTGGGAACATAAAATGCATTATGTATACTTGTGATTGACATAAAATTGTCATATTTGATTTATGAAAAGTACAGTTTATTCAGACAATAATTAGAAATTGACGTTCCTTTTCCAAAATGTTATTTTTGTTACAGATTGGGATGAAAGGTTTTGAATCTAAGGAACTTCTTTGGTTTTGTCCATTTATTAACAGCAGGTGTTGGGGGGACCAGAATAAACTGCCAATATTAGTAAATCAGAGAAAATTATTTTGTCTCGTCTTGTCCACCCTGATGTCAAGCAGATGTAGAGGAACATTCATTCCCATGAAAAGAGGTGAGAAAAGGAAACTAACACCAGGAATTGCAATGATCTCATTCTGCACATTGTTTTAACATAGAGGTCTTCCTGTTGCATAGATTTTAGAAATACCTTTAGTGGAGTAAATACAGGAATAGCTTGTCTGATATGTTTCATTAAACATTCTAAATAAAAATATTTCATCATCTTTTTTTCAGTTTTGTTTTTTAAAAATCATTTAAATAAAAGGCTATGAAGAAAACATTAAAAAACAAATCTGCCTCATTACTGGAATTCTTTGGGGATGGTGTTTAGTCATCCCCACCACTACTAAAAGTATGTTTCGTGACAGGGCTTTCTTGCTGATTACTCCTGATCTGTGGATCTCCCTTATGTGGAAACTTTGGCTGGCCTACTCTCTGCTCTCATTTTGAGGGCAGAGGAAGTTTTATATAGACAAGCTTTTGACTATTCACTGGCTGGTGTGGAAGGATCTTCTAACAGAGTATGAAGTACTCATATCTTCTCTGGTATGTTTGAAGTCTTCTAAAATGTTTACGGTAGTACTGTTTTAAATAAGATTGTTTTAAAACTTGTTTTATTTGTTTTAAAACTCATTTTATTATGATTATTGGTTTTTAGCTGTATTTTGTTTTAATCCATATTTTGATCCACATCAGGTCCAATATTGAGAGAAAACTGGGATATAAATTAAAACAAAGAGTACAACAGGATTCCTGCTACAAACCTACGTCTTCAAGTACATGGAGATAGTGAGGATATATGGTCAGACCACAGAAAAGAGATATGGGGTTTTTGTTTCACAACTCCAGTGACATCCAGGCTGGTGGATTCTGGGAGCTGTTGTCCAAAAAGTCACTTTTCTGAGCTCCCTAAATAGAAGGGCAAAGGCAACCAGCATATCCCATGAAGCTCTAATAATGTGAAGAAAAATAATGCCTGAAGGATGGTATACAAGTGTATTTCTTGGAGAGTTTGGGTCGACTGCAACTCTTTGTAGAGTGACACTCAGTAGCAAACCTGGATTGGATGCTGCATAATGGATGAAACAGCCCTGTGTGTGGCTCTTTCTCTCTCTTTTTCTGCCACGTGCTATGTTAATGCAAATAAAAACAGCCACAGTACATATCTGTCAGGGCATTGCAGAACAGCCAGGCCCCGCTTTTAAAAACAAAATAGAATGATGAGGATGGTAAAGATTTTCATCAATACACCACAATAATGTTCCTTCTGCCTCAGCACTGGCAGGGACTTTCCATACTGCCTCACCACAAAAAAATGTTCCAGATGTCAGCAGAGCAGCTGCATGCTCCTCTCTGAAAGGTTTGCCTTAAAACAGCTCTCATGGTATTCTTTCTACTGGCATGAAAAGATCACTACTTTATTTCCTTCATGGAGTGATGTGGTGATTTGAGGGCTGTTCTGGGACTCTGGGAGAAAAGGGTTGAAATCTCCACTTGGACACTCAAGTCTCCAATTGGCCATGGCTGACCTTGGTGAAGTCATACTCTCTCAGCCTTAGAGGAAAACAATGGCAATCCCCCCCAAACAAATTTAGCCAGGAAGCATCCATGTTAGGTTGACCATAAGTCAAAAATGTCTTGAAGGCACACAACAACAGCAGCAACAACAACACAAGAAGTGTACCAGGTCAGTCACTGGGAAGAGCTGTGTGATCCTGGACAAGCAAGCTGCCCTTGTATGTTATTTTCTCCATAAGCTGACAGGCGACTTGAAGGCACACACACACACACACACACACCCCTACAGGAAGGGATGGAAAGACTTTGGATAAAGATGTAAACCAGGACTTGGTGCATCATGGCACATTAAACAAAGAAACCCCAAAACAATTTCTCTGTGCCACAAAATGGTGAGGTTTCTGTGGGGGGAGGGTTGTGTGTTTTGTGATTTTTTTGTTTGTATGTTTTTTTTCCTCAGCAACCACATGCATGCATTTATGAGACTGATTAACATTTCTCTAAATGCACAAAATTTAAAACTATGCTAACTGAATAACATCTACCTTGTTACTTTGGTTATCAAAATTAGACACATTGCACAAACTGTATGCCTCTTTGTTAGCTATCAGTCAGTCCTTCTTTGCTTGCCATATGTGCGTTCTGTGCTTCACAAGAGAAAATATCCTGAAGACATATTGGTCCAAATCACACAAAATACAAAAGGGACAAACACTTGGTTCCTTGCTGTCATGGTGGAGGGCAGAACTCAGGGTTGAAGGCTGCCTTGCTCTGTCAAGATAGCTTGCCAGGACTATAAAGCAGACAATGATTAAAAATTTCTTCACATCCCAGCTCCCACAGTCTGAGAGAGTCACTATCAGTCTGTGTAGACCAGCCTTTTACAACCTGGGACTCTCAAATGTTGTTGTTGGACAGCAACTTTCATCAGAGTTACATATCGGTTAGGGATTATGGGGTTTTTAGTAAAACAACTTCTCTGAACCCAAGGTTGGGAAAGATTGGCATGGACAAAAATGACCAGATTAATTAATGATCTGTCTTGGTTGAAGATACTGCCCTGTGTGATACACTTAAACATTGTATTAAATTGCTTAAAAAGTATCTGGAATAAACCCATTGTTGATTTTTAAAGGATATTTTAATGGAAGTAATATATAGTCGATAAATATATATGGCGTATGCTTTATTAAGAGGCATGCCTTTCTGTGTAAGAAAGAGGAATGCATCTTTTAAGGAGACGCCTCCTGTGCCATTTGCATGCATCATCCAAAAACAAACTTAATAGGGATTTTATTGCAGTTTTTAAAGCATGTTTATGTAGATAGAATCAGTTAACTCTAATATGATTAATAAGCTAAGGTAGTCGTAGTAGTGGAACCAGTGTGGCAAAGTGGTCTGGGTGCTGGATTAGGATTGCGGGGCACTGGAGTTCAAATCCTCGTACAGCCATGGAAACCCACCAGATTACCTTGGACAAATCACATTCTCTCAGCCTCACAGGAAGACAATGGCAAACCCTCTCTGAACAAACTGTGGCAAGACAACTCTATAATAGGTTTGCATTAGGTAGGTCAGAAACAATTTGAAGGTACACAACATCATCATCATCATCAATAACACAGTACCAGTAGTATTCTAAAGATGGTCAGCAATCCACTGTGCATGCACAGAAAATAAGAGGCAGCATTTAACAAGGTACTGTGCTGTATCACATATTGAAACACTGGCAGTCAAGTAATAGGAAGCTTCTGTTGCAATATGAAATCTTCCCAGATGAACATGATGCCATGGAGGGTGAGGAGATTAAAAGAAATGAAAAGGAAAAAAGAAAACTAAATAAATAAATCTGCACTTGGAAGGAATTCAGGTAGAAAGAAAGCATATGATTGGATGCATCATAAAATAAAAATGAAGCAGGAACACGTCAAGTGAAGTTTACCCAGAAAACAGCAGGGATTACATAAGGGACTGTCATGGTGCTTGGGATGTGCTTCTCTAAATGCTGACACCTGAAAGGTTGGGAATTAACTTTCTGATCTGGGATTATGCAGTAATTGTACTTTTGCAGGGGGATAGAGACAACATTTAGCTCCTCTCTCGTACATTTATTGAGGGACAGATAAAACCAAGGTGCTGAGAGCAAACAACTGTGGGACCAGTTATTTCCTCATGCATTATTCTGAATTTCTTGCTCTAATGAGTGCTTCTGCATTTCCATGGCAATTGTCACTCACCTTGGTGAAAATGACTTGGTTTAAGAGAGGGAAATGCTGCTAAGCCTCAGAAATTAAATGAGACCCAGAAATGCTTGAGTACACATCCCCAGTCTGGTGTACGGTCTTATCTGGACTTGTTGGCTGGGTCTGTGGGCTTGGAAAAGAGCCTGCCATGTCATGGGCTTCAGACAGGGTAGCTAAAATAAATAATGGAGCAGCTTCCAGAGTCAGAGATGTCTTTTGGAGAGGAGAATTTCAAAGCAAACCTGCAGGATGGTGACTCACTAATGCAAGTAGTCACCTAACCAGTACTGGATTTAAACCCAAGCTAAGTAAGGTACAGTTTAAGTTAGGAGGGAGTCTCTAGGAGGGGGGACTTAGGTTCAGAGGGATTTCTAATTACACTCCCTCCCCCTCTCAAATAGCAAGCTTTATATAATTGTTAATATAATATGCTTGGTGGGATAATGTTGTAGGTTTCTTGATTATGCCATAGGTCCCAGTATGTCTCAACTGGGCCTTGTAGCATCATCACCAATAATGAGGACCCACATCTGCAAATAGTTAAGTCCTGGTCCTCCTTCCAGACTGCAGCACCTTTAGCTACAGGAAAATTGCTGGATGCATCCGTACTGATCCTCCCCATCCTCCAACGTCATGGAAATTTCTGAGTTGGGTCAGGGCACTATGCTGCTTACAAGGTGAGTTTTTGGGGTGGTTAGCAATGGAAGACACCGCTATGGAGATAGAACTACATGATACACATACATTCCTTATGCAGGATCTTGGCCATTATGTTAAATATATCATTGTATTTAACTCATCTTGTTTTCCCTACCCCTTCAAATAAAACTTCTGAAAAGAGATCAAGTTCAGGGCTTCAGTGCACAGGAAAGAAGGTCAGGATCAACTCTGGTCAGCTGTTATCTAGCTTGGAAGGAAAATTGTTGAATGGCAACTTACTTCCCTCTTTGGAACTGCAGCAAAGTGAATCAGGTTAACCCCTCCCTTCCCACACACCGTTCTATTAGTTAAAAGAGGGGGACAACACAGAGACCTTGAGTGCAATCACAGATTAAACTAAAACAAACTTAAAACCATTTATGTCTGGCCCAGCTTTTGTTAGACTAATCAGAGTCTTGTTTCCTTTCATGGTGTGAAAATATTTCCACAGCATAGCTTCTTTGCAATGTTTCCAACACTTCCTTTTTCCTTTCCTT
The DNA here is from genome assembly GCA_948472985.1 of Iguana delicatissima. Taxonomy (NCBI): domain Eukaryota; kingdom Metazoa; phylum Chordata; class Lepidosauria; order Squamata; family Iguanidae; genus Iguana; species Iguana delicatissima. The sequence goes on from CAOKZL010000661.1 coordinate 416,333, forward strand.
ATTTCCCCCCTCGTCTTTTTCAGGCTATGTTTAAAACTGGAGATGAATACTGAGTTCTTTTCAGACCACAGTATCCAGTTCAAAGGTGAACATATTTCTCGAAGACAGGAAAAAAATGTATTTCTTGAAGTATACAGGTGGTATGATAAACAGATAAATGGGAGCTTATTATTTTCTTAGGGCCAAATTGGATGGGTTATCAGAGATGGGTGAATATATTTCCAGCAACATATTTTCTTGTTGTTGGTAAAAGCAACTGTAGAGTCAGTTTAGTTTAGCTTTGATAATAGGAGACTAATTCTTTTATGCCACACCATGAACCTGATTTAAATCTAAATTTAAAATTTAATTTAAAATTTAAATTTTAAAAAATCCCCCAGCCATCATGGCCACTGGTCATAAGTATCATGTACGTGTGTGTATATGTCTTCAAGTCACCTGTTCACTTTTTGGTCACCCCATGAACATCATGGGGTTTTTTCTAAGGCAAGGAATCATTATAGGCAGTTTTGGCAGTTCCTTCCTTTGAAATACAGCTTATAGCACTTGATATTTATTGGCAGTCTCCCATCCAAGTGCTTAACAGAACTAACTCTGCTTTTCTCCAAGATCCAACAGGATTTTGTGCCTTTAGGATATTTAGGCATATTCATAGGCACAATATGGGACTATTAGTGGGACTCTTTATTTCTGGCGAGATTTCCACGCAGATTCCTTCAGAAGAGAAAATAAACGTGCATTCTGTTGGAATGATCTGTATTATCGGAACCATCCCCTGCTGAGACTAACAAAGCAGTCATTGTTTCTTCTATGGCAACAATCCCTACAAGAATTTCTAACACTAGAGTTAGAACAGCCATGTGACCTACTTTAATATCCCTCTTTTTGGATGTATCCTCTGTTTGAAGGGCTGTCTAGTCCAAGCCCAATTTCATGATGAAGAACCATAAGAAGGGACATCAGGAGCATTCAAGCTAGCACCTGGATAACAGACTGAAGAAGCACACAACTTGCAAGGATGTTTTGGAAAGGGAGGCCAAGGCATGGTGGGAAAAGTGGGCACTCAGAGTCCAAACCAGGTCAGGGAGGAAAGGAGAGGCAAAGGGGGTGGGTCAGCATGGTAGCCCTATATTTCCTCTCTCTTGTCCATCTCCTTCCTTGAGCGTGTAGGAAGCTTTGTGGTGTTGATAAACCAGGCTGTGAGCTGTCCTTAGCTGGCCAGCCAGTGGCTGGTAGAGGAGGAGGACCAGAGGCAGGTTTTTAAAGGGCTGCATGGCCTGATCGGAGCCACCAAGGGGGAAGGTTCCCCTGGAACAGAAGCACTTGAGGTAAGGGGGCAGGGGTTGGGGAAATTTGCAAATAATCAAATCCATGAAGGTGAAACCACCAAATGTGGAAGACTGACTGTAATTATCACACTACACAATCCATCTGATTTTTATTAGGTACTCTTTAATCAAGGTGGTTTTAGATAGGTTAATGGTAGGTTAGTTGTTTGAGTGTGTTTGTTGTTTGTCTTTCTAATCCTTCGTATGTTGTTCTACATATTTAACATATGTTTTAATAAAAATATTTTTTTAAAAAAACAAGTTATGTAGCTCCTCTTGCCAGCCACGGAGTAAAAAAGAAACAGGAATGACTCAGCACACAGGAGGACCCTCAGTCAACACAGTAGGGCTTGTATGCTTTTTAAAGCAACACAGGACTATATGAATTTGGGGATTCTTTGCTGGTTTCAGGCACTCATCTGGACTTGTGCTCCAAGAAAAAAAATGTGTACATGTAGGGTGAGATGTATCACAACATTACTGCTGACTGTAAAACATCAGCCTATGATTCCACTTTCTTGGTTTTCTGAAACTTGAGGTAACATGAAGTATTCTTGATTCGGGTCTTAAACCGAATTTTTTTTTTTTCAAAAGAATTGAATAAGTCCGTTACATTAAAGTTTAGTTGCGTACTAGTCAGCAGTTACAAAATGCATCCAGTTGACATCAGCATAAACATATTCTTCCAGGATATTTGGCAATACATCACATGGGGAAAGCTAATAATAGTTCTTCACTGTTTTATTTTTGCATGTAAAATTGTCTTTAAGTCAATGAAACTGAATGGAAAGCTGGACATTGAAGGTCATTATTAAATACTGGGTTTAAGGAAGAGAATCTATGACTTCTAGTTATTTTTTAAAGAAATGTTCAGTTTTCTGAAAGATGAAGACATGAAGAAGATATGAAGACAAGGAACCCAAAGAAAGCTTCAGAAGTTTTTATAATATTGACACAAAAGCCATTTTTTTTCCCTCACAGATTTTGCATGTGACTTTCATATGATTTTTAAGGGCTGGCAAATGTTTCAAGCAACAGAAGTCTGATCTATTAAAAACACAGTCTTAAGAAAGAGACTTGTTGTATGGCAAGGAAGTTGCCTGGATCCAAGAAAGCTGTGGCTCACTTCTAATGATCTGTCTCCATTTACACAATCCATACATTGTTTAACATCTTTGATGTCCAAAACTGTGAGGAGGGGGATTCTTTCTATTGAGTTAGTAATGGGTACAATCTAACCATGTGAGTAGTAGCAGGATGACTTAGTGGCTGAGCCCATGCTTTAGCTAGTAACCAAGGCTGTTTTGTGTTTGTGGAAGCAGCTTCTGTGATGACAAAGGGCTACAGGGAAAAGGTTGAGGACCTGAAAATCTCAATGTTGGATTTAGGCCTTTGTGAGCAGAATAACCCATGTTCAATTCACATCATATATAGTTGACAGGATCTCTCTTAGACTTGGACAGCCCCAGGCAAAAGTAGACCAGTGCTTCATAAACTGTCTGAAGTGGTAGACTGCCAGAGTCCCCCCCCACCTCATGCACCAGGGATCAGCACCAGCTTTGTGAACATGGGCTATAACTGTTTCTTTCCTAGAATCATGCTGTGGAACAGCATCCAATGGCTCACGAACCGGCACCAGTCCACAGACCACCACTTTGAGTAACACTGCTGCAGACTATAGTCATTAGGTCAGCTCTATTTAAAATTCAAATTAAAACCTGCCTCAGATTCACCACCACATTGACATGGAGGCCATCAGCTGCCTTTTAATTCATCACATGTCAAGAGGGAAAACAAAACACAAAAAACAAGTCCTACTGTCTCTGCTAATGCATTTTATTTGATGTGGGGCTGCAGTGTTTTATTCTACTGCCCACTTAACAGTTATACTAAAATCCTGAATTACTCCATTAATTTCTCAGAGTTTTCTGTGGACCCTAGGGTAAACCCAAAACTCTATTTAATTGGTCAGCATCAGGCTTAGACTGCCATAATGGAAGCAGAGGCAAAAGATCCATGAAACCAAGACTATTTTGCTTCAGGCAGTCACTTAGCAGAACGGGCAAGCCATATGTCTACTTAAATCTGACTTGCCTATTCTGCTTGATGATCAGGGGAGAGAAAGCTTTCAGAATTCAGGTGTGCACATTTCTCCTGCTATGGCCAACCTAAATTGCTGCTTTTTCTTTACTAGGAACACCAGCCTAAGTTGCTATGTTTCCTTTACCTAGAACTCCAGACTCTATCTAAGCTGTCAAAGAGGACAGGCAGTTCATAGCATCCCCCCCCCCCGCCGCTACCTCTCTTTCATAACTGGAAGTGCATCAGCCTTTTATATAACTCAGATGCAGGCTGATATTTCAGATGGCATGACAGTTGTACACAATTTTTTAAAAGTAAAACAGCAACTTGGTATATCTAGAAAGATGCCAGCCCACCAAATTTCAGAAGTCATTGAAACACAAGGCCCAGCAACAAAAATGAAATGCAAAGTTCAGTTTGCCAAAAATTGGTCCAAATGCCCTCGTCTTAAAAAGAACTACACAAAAGACTTACCACTATGAATCTCTCATATATGGGGCCTGGGTTATATGTGATCCATACTCTCCAATATTTCACAAATATACTGGCAGGGGATGATGGGACCTGTAAGCAAAAAACATCTGGAGGGCACCGATGAATGGTCTGACTTTAATGTCTTTCTTTCATATGTACTTATTTATTTTCCACTGTATGAGATTGGGTGGTTAAATGAGAGGGAAGGAAGTAAAAGAGGGTTATTCTTATAACAGTTACTAGTAAAACTGAAAATGCATAGAAGTAAAGTCTAAAACCATGTCAGGAAGTCTTCTGCTACAGTATCCTTGATAGCTGTCCATCTAATCTCCACTTAAAAACCTCTAGTGAAGAAGATTCAGGCATCTTCTGAGGCTGCCTGTTCCATTGTGGAATGATAAATACTATCAGGAAATTCTTCCTAAAGTTTAATTGAAAATACCCTTTCTTGTTATTTTGAACAAATTGGTCTGGTCCCTGCACTCTCAAGTGGCTGAAACAAAAATTCAATCAACTGTATATTTTTCAAAATTCATGGGTGCCCATGCTGACCCATTTCATCTTCTTTCCTTCACCCAGATACCGAAAACTGGTCTTCCCAGATGCATGTAACATATATATGGCATCCACTTCTGAAAACAAGGTGCTATTAAGTATACTCCCCATTCAGGAGATCTTAAAGAGTATATCCACATTACAGAATTATAATGGTTTCATAACACTATAATTGGCACGTCTCCATCCTATTGAATCATGGGATTTGTAGTTTTTGCAATATGATGTAGTTCAACAAAGTGTACTAAAGAATTCTGAATAACTCACTGAACTGCAAATCATATGATTTCATAGGATAGAGCAGTGGTTCTCAACCTGTGGGTCCCCAGATGTTTTTGGACTACAGCTCCCAGAAGCCCTGAGCATTGACCATAGTGGCTGGGGCTTCTGGGAGCTGAAGTCCACAAACATCTGGGGACCCACAGGTTGAGAACCACTGGGATAGAGCAATGGCAGTTGCAGTTAAAGTTGATTGAAACTATTATAATTGTGCAATGTGGAGACAACCTAAAACCTCTCATTTACTGAGGGTAAAGTGATGATGTGAACACATTGTTGGGAGCAGAAATTGGCTGGTAGACATTTAATACCCATGCCCACACCAATTTTACTGTTTTCACTGGCTGCAGCTCTTTGGACCAGCTGAAGTTTTCAAATACTTTTCAAAGGCAGCTTCACACAGAGACCATTTCTACACTACACTGTCACACTGCTATTATTCCACTTTCAACATCCGGTGGAATTCTGGAGTTCTCTGGCTGAGAATTCAAAATGCCCCTCCCCAAATTGCAAACCTCAAGATTCCATAGGATGTTGAAAATGGAATAATAGTACTATAAGGGTATAGTGTGGAAATGGCCAGAGTGTGTTACAATAATCCAGCTGGGATGTAACTAAGGCATGTGTCAACATGGCCAGATCTAACATCTCAAGGAATGGATGCAGTTGTGCAAAAGCCTTAACTATGCAAATGCACTCCTGCCTACTGCCAAAACCTGGGCTTTCAGGCTCAAGGTCAAATCCAGAAGCACACCCAAGCTGCAGACTTATGTCTTCAGGGGGAGGGTAGCCCCTTCCAGCACAGGCTGAATTCCTGTTCCTGGATCTTAGTTATTCTCTGATCTCAATATTATTAATGATGAAGAACACACAAGCAAAGAGAGGCTGCAGCAGTTTGCTTTTGCCTCATCCTACAGGGAAGCGCAAGACTCTTTCTTCTCACTGAGTTAGTTAAGTGCAAACTACTTTTGCACTTTGAATTTAGTTTGTAAGAAACAAAGTAAGCTGAGGACAAAGCAAGAAAGTGGGAGGAAAAGAGAAAGCCTGGAACATTTTAAAAGCAACTGGAAAAGTGGGATGAAAGAAGATTAATTGGGACTGTCCCTGCCAAATCAGGACAGATGCGGGGAGTATGTCAGTACAATGCAGGATTTCAACCTGGTGTATAATGTAATGTGGGACCAGATCCTGTCTGATTTTGGAAGCAAGCTTGGGTAGTAATTGAATAGGAGACTGTGAACAAATAACCAGGTGCTGAAGGGTATATTTCAGAGCAAGGAACTGGCAAACTACCTCTGAGTATTCCTTGTGTAAGAAAACTCTGTAGAATTCATGGGGTTGACATAAGTCAACACGTGACTTGAAAACACATACATGCACAATGTAAATTTAGAAATTTTAGGGTGGCTTAGTCTTGAAAGAGAGCCAGCACAGTACAGGATTTGAGTGTCGGACTACAACCCTGGTGTACAGGGTTTGATTCCCCACTCAGCCATGGAAACTCACTGGGTGACCATGGGTACATCACACACTCTCAGCCCCAGAAAACACTGGTTAAAGGTTGCCATAAGTTGGAAACAATTTGAAGGCACAAAACAAGTCTTGAAATGGGATTAAAACTCATCAATTTTACAAAGAACGGTTATTAGTGGAAATGAAAACTACTAGAATTGGATTGTTGGTATTGATCTGTCTAGTTGTCTTCATTTTTTTTAACCCTTCTTGAGGCATAGCTTCAAATTTACCAATTCAATCATAATGCAGAATACACAGAAATAAGCATTTGCTACCTAAAGAATCTTCACCATGCATAAAGTTTTTAACCTTGTATCCAGTTGGTCCACCAGTTCTAGGACTCTGTCAGCTTCAGCTTGTCTGAACAAAATGTATGTGTTGCTTTGGGTACAAACACAGATGCATATCAACAACTGTCTTGTAGAAATATGCACAAGAACTTTAAATGAACATTCTCTGTACATTTTTGTTTGGCCCAGAAACCTTTTGACAAACCTTGCTTGAATAAATACACTTCCTGTCAAATGACTGATGAAGCAGAGAAATAATCACATTAATATGCCATAGACAGTGCTTAAGATGTCTGTACAAGGACCTTCCTTGTTTATGCATTCTTCAGCTGCAACAGGGCAATTGATGTAAGTCATTTCAGAACATTATTGCTCATAAGACTACTCACAATAAGCTTCATTGAAATGAGGGCAGTGGCCCCAGGCAGAAGAAATATGCCTTGGGTAGTGGTAATTGAGAAAGCAAACTATTTTATGCTTACTTCATACATTTCTCAAATGATCTCCAGGAAATTTTGCCCTAGAATTGCCAGTTCCACCAGTGTCAGTAATGGCATCTCATTTCTCTGTCATTGAAATACCAAATGTCAGATTCACAGATGACATTGTTGTTAATGTTGGAGAGAATTCCCTGTCTTCACAACAGGTTCCCACAGCTATCCCATCCCACTGAAAATGGAGACCTAATTAATTGCTTTGACTGAGGATGAAAAAAGAAAAAGCTTACACTGGCTGCATCATGCCACGATTTATAGAAGGGGTACTATTTCTACCACTGTTGTTACATCTGTATCATAATCATCATCATCACCTGATAAGACAGCAAATAACTTGCTACAATGCTTTGCATGCTTTCATAAATGATAGTGATGTTATGATTCAGCCATCCTCAGCTTCCACAGTAATGCCACACCAGCTCACAAGCATACATGCTAAGAAATTCTGCTTTTACGCTTGTTGTAGCATCCAAGGAAAGAGCCAAGAGGAAATGTTAGAATAATTTTCCAATGCCATTGGGCTACAGATGATTACCATGGCAAAAGCACACCATGAAAAGCACATGCTCGTTTCATCATCGATGGCAGTGAATGTTATACCCACCCAAGACAGGATGATAAATTACAGAAAAAAGTTTAAAAACCCATCCTTACATTGAGGGTAAAAATGCTTTTATAATTTATTGTGCACTTGCTTGTGCAATCACCCATTGGTTTCTGTGTACCCCAGATATATAATGGGCAAGTCATATGTCTTGTGTTTGCAGAACTGAAACTTACAGCCATAAAACATCTACATAATAAAATCGGGCAGCTGGAATAAAGCACAGTGGAAGAGAAATGAAAACCAGGACCCACTGGGATATGAGATACAGTAGAAAGTAATCCTGTAATAAGTCGCAGAAGCAATCAGTTATGAGGGTAAGAAATGATAACTCTCTGCCTATACTTTAATTTTGCCCTGTTCCCCACAAACCACACTTTCACTTTTAGGTGGAGAAGCTGACTTTTGAGATGTTAACACTCGAATACAAAAATGAAGTGCACAGAGGCCGAAAGAGAGAAAACCATACCACTATGCATCAGTGTAGGAGCCTTGTGTACAAACTGTTGAACTTGCACTCTTATACTCTTTCCTGCTCACAGTTATTTTGGAAAATAAAGTTGACAGGAAAGAGGGAGGGAGGCAAAGGGCGCGGAAGCATAAACTGTGGTCTTTAGCAGGAGTTCCAGCTATCATTCTTCATGATGCTTTAACTGGTTTTTGTAGCCACTTAAAGCCACATTCCTAACATCCCTACAGTGGCATGTGAAGTGTGAGAACAGCAGTCTGTATCACTGACTCACAGCAAGACAGGAACTCTCCACAGATCCACCCTTCCTTCCTGTACTCTATCAGCTGAATCACAAGAAAGAGAGAGAGAGAGAGAGAGAAAGAGAAGTGGGGGAATGAGCACATGCAAAGCGTAGAGCACAGAAAAAGTGAAAAGCAAACTTCAGCAATGTTGGCAGATTGTTTAGTGTTTAGAAATTCAGAGGCTACAGTCATAAATTCCTTGAGTTGAAAATGTTCCCATCAAGCCCAACCTGCCCCAATACAGGAACTCAAGCTTGAGCATTTCCAGGAGATAGCTGTCTAACACTTTTTTGAAGAAGTCCAGAGAAAGAGACCCCCCCACCTCATTAGCGAATTTGCCCCCTTGTCAAACAATTCATACTGTCAAAAAATTCCTTCCAATCTTGTAAGGTAGGCCCTGGATTTACCCTCCAAAGTAGCAAACCTGCACCCTCTTATCTGTAACAAGCTTTTCGATACCTAAAGAGGCAATCACGTAAACCCCTCAGTCTTCTCTTCAGCAGGCTATACATGCCCAAATCGCTCATCCTTTACTCACATTCTGTTCTCCATACCTCTTATCATCTTTGTTGCCCTTCTTTGAATCTGCTCCAAATTGCCTTATGTTGTTGTTGTGTGCCTTCAAGTCATTTCCAACTTATGACGATTCTGAGGCAAACTTATCATAGGGCTTTCTGTGGGCTGAGGGTGTCTGATGTGCCCAAGGTCACCCAGTGGGTTTCTGTGAAACCCTGATCTTCTGCATCCTAGTCCCATGCTCTCACCAACATAGCTACCCCAAATGGGGGAGTTACAAGTGTGACAATAGTATCATAATCATGACGAAATTGCAATTATGAGTGCAGAACAGTCATGGATGAATAAATCTAGGTAACAGTTCCATATTCGTGAACACAGCTTAGGCCATTTCCGCAGTACACTGTTATAGTGCTATTATTCCACTTTCAACATCCTGTGGAATCCTGGGGTTTGCAGTTTAGAGAGGGGCATTTAGAATTCTCAGTCAGAGAGCTCTTTGGCCTCAGAAAACTGCAAACCCCAGAATTCCACAGGATGTTGAAAATGGAATAATAGCACTATAATAGTGTACTGCGGAAATGGCCCTAGTCATGACTGTGATGCTATTACCTTGATCATAACTCCATCTCCCCCAACCTACTTCATCAGGCCTCAGCTGCATGGTTCAAGCTGAAAACCATGCTGAGGCTGGATGGCCATCTTTCGGGAATGATTTGATGGTATATTTCTGTATGGGAGTCAGTTGGATTCGATGGCCCTTGTGATCTCTTCCAACTCTATGATTCTATGGAATGAAGGAGGTCCACTTTTCCAGCAATCAGAACACTGGTGTATGATGTTTCTGTAAGGTTTGGGGAGGTCAGGCCAGGAGAGCTTACTTGGTTAAATATTACTCAACTAGTTAGCTGATGTAGAATACTAGCCAATTTCTCTAATACAGAATCAGTGGGAAAAAAGAAAAAAACCCTATTTGCTGTCCTGCTGCTGGATGTTCTACTTCATGTCTCTTCCCAAGTATCATGGATTGGTCTATTAACATTTTTTGTTGCATATTATGTAGCAACTATGGCAATTTTGCTACCATACTTTCTTTACTCAACCCCTTCCCTATCCCTATTACAGCGAAGGGCTTTAAAACCAATTTATTCTGCGCCAGGATTTCATTTTTTAAAGCTCCTTACTATTCTGTATAAACTTTGTTTTTGAGTTATTAAGGCATTACATAAGATCACTGAGTGCTGCTCTTTAATGGCTGCTAGTGAGAAGGTCCATTTGTATAACATTCTAACAAGGTTTTCAACTTGAACTTATCAGCTTTGTTTGCTATTATTATTGCCTAGGTCCATCAAGGTCTCCTATGACCATCAATCAAATCTGGAGAGCTAGAGCTGTTGAACTCAGTTAGGGGTATCTTGTTTCTTGATTATGGTACATCCTTTACAAATGTTACTTTCCATTAGAAGAGAAAGTTACCCGGCATTCCTCAGACTGCTTTATTTGTCTGGATTGATTTTCAAGCATGGAGGGTTTGTTTGAAATTTTTCTACAGTTTCTAGGAATATTTCACATGAACACAATAAAGTATATTTTTATTCCTGCTGTGACATCAGATTTTAGACTGCTTTGGAGAAATAGCAAGAAAGATAAAAATAGACTTTACAAAAAAATAGGAGGCAGACCTCAAGTTTGCTTCATAAAGCACAAAGAACAGATATCAAAGTGTCCTCCTTTAGACACAGTGTAATGGTTACTTTATGGTGTGTACCTTTCAATGACACCATGTGAGGTACAACTGAACCTGGAAATAACTTATGTGTGAACTGTCCCAGTGATGAGAAGCTATCCTTTTAAAAATGAAGACTGAAGAAGAAAGAAGACTGAAGATAGAAGAGGGCAGTATATACATTGCTTTGTCTCTTGCAAGGCACACAGCCTAATTTCTAAGAAAGTTTGCTGGCATTACTCTTAGATAAAATCTTTGCGACTGGAAATATATTTCTCATCTCTGTCCTCCGGGGATATTAATACCACAGTAAACTGTGCTACTATAGTTGTTTTTGTACCTTTACTCCATGTTCTGGATCACTCCTGAAGCCTTCTCCAGCCTCATTGCCAGCTCATTTTCCTATCCTGCCATGGCAAGATAAAAGACCTCTGTCTCCTTCACTGCCTAACAATTTAGGAAAGGCCTAAGCATGTATACTGGGGAGTGTCATTCCAGAAAGCTTCCTGAGCCAATGGAGAAGAAGCTGAGAGGCAGCAGCGGCAGAAGCATACCTCACTTGCTAAGTAAAAAAAAGCAAAAGCAAAAAAACAATTGGATGAACTTCATGGAGAATTTTGGTTGCAACATGACTGCTGAAACCTACACTAAGCCCCTTCCCATATGACGATGCTCTTCTACATTGTGGCACTGCAAATCCAGTCCGGAAGAGAGCATATCAGCAATGCTCCCCTCCACACCTGCTCTCTGCCTGCTGAAGGGAACGGGATAGCCACATCCCTTCCTTCCACAGTGCAGCTGGGCACTTGCCATTGCTCTGATGGGGCAGGAAGCATCTCAAATGCACGGCCGCAGCTTCTGCACAATGGTAAGTACACGAGCGCCGCACAACGAGAGGTGAAAAACAGATATTATCCATTTTTCAAATACCATGCAAGTGTGACACTTCATGACACGATGGCAGCAGGACCGCGATGACATCATGCAGAAGCATGACCTGTCAACCACTGCCATCCCATGGCAGCAGCGGCTCAGCATGACCATGCAGAAAGGGCTTAGGTTAGGCACAGAGTAGGAGTAGTGAACATTAGATATTCAGGATCCTCTGGTCTACATCTCCTATCAGTCCTACTTAAGGATGAAAAGAATACTTCCAAATTTTCTAATCCTTGATGAGAAATGGTATCTCAGTACATTGAAGCATCACACTGGGGAAAAGGTCTGGTTTTTTTTTTTACATTTTTGTGAAAAAAAATGCAGAAAACTCATTTTTTCACGAAACACCAGTTTTCTCCCCCTTCATTACACTCCAAATTCTCTGCTGGAGTGGATCTCACACTCTGTCCAGTGATAAGATTGACCCTGGGCTGCTTGCTCCAAGGGCTGAAGCCAGACAAAACTTTTTCCACTGAACGCCCAAACAAACAAACAAACAAACTCCCCTAGGTCCCATGACTCCTAAGATCCCACTTATAGACTAAGACTCCATTTAGACTAAGGTCACAGTCACTGGTTGGTTTCATACTGTTTGCCATTTCGGACATTTCATCTAGTGGTAGGACTTAGAGCCAGGCATGTTTGGGAAGCATTTCAAAGATGGAAGATCTCGTAGCTGATACTGGTACCAATGCAGCTTAAAGCTATCTGGACTGTTTTTACATAATCCCTTTGAATTATTGGTTTGTCACAGTGGTTGAGGAAACCCTTCAAGAAGGGCTGTACTTACTAGTATAGTTCCAAAAGAGAGGGAGAGCTGGATAGGAGGCAAAATAAAGGATAAAAATTTAGGCCTTTTGCAGCTTGAATGAGGTAATAAGGTTTTCAAACCCATATCTAGCAGGCAACAAAATGGTAAATTCCTTATAGCGAGATTTCTATTTTACATGTGTACCTGTTTTGCATCTTTTATCAAGGGCTTTAAAGGTTCGCATCTAAGGTTGCAATACTGCATATCTCCAGCTGTCCTGATTTGTCTAGGATAGTTGTGATTACTCTTCTGTCATCCCATTTTTTTCAGCTGTTTTTCTCTCCCCTTCTCTGCCTTTTCCACCCTATACTATTATAGTGCTATTATATATCCTGTGGAATCCTGGGGTTTGCAATTTAGGGAGGGGCATTTAGAATTCTCAGTCAGAGAGCTTTTTGGCCTCAGTAAACTATAAACCCCAAAATTCCACAGGATGTTGAAAGTGGAATAATAATGTAATGAGGAAATGGCCTGCCACTTTCCCCCTTTGTCCTTTCCTTACTTCAGTTTCTGCAAATTGCATTCAAAATGCAAAAGTAGTTTGTACTCAGTTAACTCACCATGGTAAGAAAGGTACAGAGTAGGCTTAGGCAAAAACAAACTGCTGTAACTTCTCCTAACTTGTTTGTTCTTCCTCAGTCATAACTTTTGCCATCTTGACCACACTGTAATGGCCAGTTTTCATCTCTGACCCAGTTTTCATCCATGAAATATTGGAAGGTGTGATATTGTTGAAGAGTTGTACAATCAAGTCCTGCACTGTCACCTCATTGGAGGTATGGAACTTTTGAGACAGCTGATAATGTGTTCACCCGAGTCTATAATTTGTTGTATTGTTGTTTTAAAAAATGGATTTAAGGTATGCTTGTGTTTTCAGTATCCATTATAAAAACCCCCATAGTATCCAGAACTTGGAGATTAACTGCTTACTTACTTATTGACTGCAGCTCTCAGAAACAGGAGTCACACTGGTTGGATGATTCTGAAAGCTCTAGTCCAAACAAAGCACCCTTTTCCAAGCTCTGGTCAGAAATATAGTGCATGTATCATTAAAATACAGATAGTAATGATGAATATAACAATAGGTTTTATAAGCTTCATGGAAAGCAAATGTCACCCAGAATCTTCTTCAAGCATAGCCACCTCTTGATCTGGACCAACTGTACCACAAAGCATCTTCCTTCTTGTCTTTGTGTTAGCCAAGCCGAACTGTTTGAGTATGTAGGGGAGCAGGAAGCAGGCTCAATACAGTCAGGAGCACTTAAAAAAAAATCCCATTATGAAGCTGGAAAAACACTCTGTAAAGCTGATCAATTTGACTCTGAGTGGTTCATTACAATCAGGGAGTTCATCCTACAATGTCTGTTTGGCCGAGAGTGATTCAAGTGCTATTTTCTGCTACACTTTGGATGAAAACAGCCAGTACAAAGAACATTCAGTCTTCTTGTGGGAGGAAGAAGACTGAACTAGGCACAGGGACCTAGACTAAAAATGAAAAAAAAAATCCTCTACATCTCAGCCAAACAAAATTTTAAGAATTCATTAGATTGATTCCCACTACCTGGCAAGCTAGTGAGTGCCAAAATGATATATTGACGGGAATGAGGGCCATAGCTACAGAAGAAGATATCGGTTCAGATTCTTACACAGCCACAAGACTCACTGGATGTGTGGTAGAACCAATCACTTTCAACCTAACGTGCCCCACAGACTTGTTACAGGGCTAAAAGGTGTCCTTGGAGGAAGAGTGGGGGTAATATATTTTCTATGTTATATACTGCTCTCAGGGCTAGGGCTCAGACTGAAAGACAATTTCAGCTAAACTGGGAACAACGATATGAAGATAAGTGTTGGCTGAATATTTCGTGGACTACTTTGGAATTTGATTGGCTGCTTCATGTTGGAGGTTTGTAAGGGGTTGGGACTAGTTATTCCTTGAGGTCCCTTTGAAGTCTACAGTTCTATGATTCCACAATTCTACAACAACAGCAGGACTTTTTTTAAAAAAAAACAAATAAAAGTAAGCCTCCCCCCTCATTAAAAAGAGAGAGAGAGAGAGAAATACTGCATAGAACATGAAGTGTTCCCATTTCAGGATTCCACTCATAAATATTTTTTATACTTCTGCAGATCTCAGGTTTCCTCCAAGTCTGCTAACAACAACCTTTGTTACATTCATCGTGCCTTTTGGCAACAAAAGTTATGACACTCATAGTCCAAAATCTGGAAACAAAGGGAACACATAGGACCACCAGCAAAATATTACAGAGAGGAATGATCCTCTTCCTGGCAGGCTGGCTGGAACCAGAACTTTGAGAGATTCCTTCTTTGTACTGCAGCTTCTAGAGTCCCTCAGCTTGCATCAGTAACTTTTCTATGCTCCATCTGGATTTTAAGATATATGCATGAATAGCATATATATTTTAATGTATATATACATGAACAGCACTAAAATAATTCAGTAAAGCATCATGTAGGGACTTTTTTGCCTAAATCCACATGAAAAATCTGGGGACAAAGAATCAGTAATATTACAAAGAATAAAAGAAATAAAAGAGACCAGATATGGAAGAATTTATTCCCCACATTTAAGATACTCATATTTGCTGGTGTATAAGATGCACCAGCGTATAAGATGCACCAGCATGTAAGATGCACCCCATTTATATGCTGGCAAATAAGATGCACTGGCATATAAGACACACCCCATTTTCAATCAATATTTTTCAGGGAAAAAAGTGAGTCTTATACGCCAGCAAATGGGGTATATCTTTGGGTCGTAACCTGTGACATAGAAAATATTGCCCAATATAATATACATTTAGTGCCAGAATTGCCTCTTTTAACTGTTTTTCTGGGATCAACAGCTACCTGACATATAGATAAGCAGGCTCCTATGCAAGCAATTGTGCAAAACTAGAAGGAAGGTAAAAATTTCTACATTAAGTTAATGGAAACTGAAAGTTTAGCACTGTTTTCTCACCCAAGATACTCCATTGCATCCTTCTCCTTCTGTTTTCGGTCTTTGTTTCTCAAACCATAATCAGTGGACTCTTTTGTTCTCAGTTGAGTTCACTTCAGATAAGATTTTCTTTTCTGTACTTCTGCAAATGGTACACACCTCTTCCCATTCCATGAACAGAAAATGCCCATACCAGCAGTTGAACCAGAGCAGCCAATGGATCTGCTGTTGTGGGAGCAATGAATCCAGTGGCCATTCTTCCTGCAGCTGCCCTGACTTGTACAGAAGCTCTCCTACTGCTAAACCTTTGAAGGGAAGGATCTAGCACCTGATGGTACAATCCCAGATCAGATGTGAGAAGAATGACCATAAAACCTAGAGCTGAGTCCTCATCATCCTGTGGCTGCCCATGGATTTTAGTTTAGTTATATAATGGTGTCTGAACAACATCCTCCACTACCCGAAAGCAAAAGACTAAGTTGGAGATGGGTTGCATGGGATCCATAGCACTGCCTTCCAACACTTTGTAGCCAGTCAGTGATGCTCAGCCTCTGCGCTTTCACTCTGCCTAGTCTCAGAGCCAGACTTGACAGAAGCACTATCACTTGGAAAAGGAACTTTGTTATTAGTACATCTGATGATGAATGCAAACATATTACAGGATTGTCTCCATATTGTGCAGTTATGGCAGTTTGACAGCACCTTCAACTGCCATGATTCCATTTTATGGAAACCTGGGATTCTGCAGTTTGGTGAAGCCCTTAGAATTCTCTGCTAGAGTGCAATAGCGCGTTTCCCAGAGCTATACCTTTTACAAACTGTAAATCCACTCCTCATTAAACTACACATCCCATGATTCCACAGGATGACACCATGACAGTATTTTATTTTAATCAAATTGCTGTAATTTCATGCTGTTGGCTCTAGTTCTATACCACTCTCCTCGCGTAGAATCTTCCAGTGTAATCATATAGAGGTCTACTCAGCAGTAAGCCTTACTGAGTTCAGTGAGACTTGCGGCAATATTATAGAAACACTGTAAAGTCTGCACCTGAAATGTTCTACCCACTTGGGGATGTGGGAAATGTTAAGACATGCTAATTTAAAACCTCCAAAAGCAAGAAGAACACTCCTTCTAATGTTAAGAACTACTGCACATTTTAAGAACTTGTTTTAAGAGCTTCTTCAAGGCAAATTATTGCTGACATTTCAGAGATAGAAACAAAATACATGAAAAATTTCCAGTTGTGCTTTTCCTCTGAGATTTCAGTGAGTGTGCTGTCAAGTCTGATGTGACAAGCCATTGCATCTTTGGCAGTGAAAAGCCAAAAACATAAAAAAAGCCTAAATGCTCAAGAGTTTAGCAAACTGTGTGCACATTTCCAAACTTATCCTAAATAGACATTGACTGCAGATAGCAACATTTTGAACTAAGGCCCTTTCCGTATGTGGGAAAGGAATCGCGCGAAAATTGGACTCACTGGATTTCTTTGGCGTCCGGTTGAGTCTGTCGGGGCAAGGAGCAGTGCGAGCTCATCGCTCTGCACTGCTCCAGCGTCCAAAATGGCGGCTTCCAGTTGGTGGAGGCTCTCCATCAACCGGAGAAGCTCGCCAGCCTAAAGCCCGTCCCCAGTAGAACTGCAAGCATGCACTAGTGCGTGCCTGCAAATCTGCACCGGAGCGCGGTGACGGAGCGACACAGAGTCGCGTGCTCCATGCTTTTAAAAAAACTCTAAAAAGAGGTTTTTAAAAAACACACCAAATGACCAGTTCCAGTCGCTCTGAGCAGACTGAGGTGTGGAATTGCAAAAAGTAGTCTGCCCCAGTCCACTCTACGGTGCAGAAGACCTCCGTCAGAGGTCACTCTGCACCGTTTAAAAAGCCCGGTGCGGAAAGGGCCTAAAACATTGCTCATTAACATATAAGTGACTCAAAAGACTAGAGAGCCATTTAATGAGGAAAAAAAATGATGAGGATTTGTTACTGAATTATCAGCATTACTAGTACATAGTCATAGAGCAGAAGGGTTTCTTTCTCCCCTACTGTGCTCACAGTATAGCATCTCTGTTCTTATGTGCATTCAAACTGGCTCAGACTTATAGTAACCCTATCCTAGGTTTTTCTTGACAAGAGTTGTTTGGAAGAGGTTGGACATTGCCTTCCTGTTACAGTGAGAAACTTGCCGAGGTCACCCAGCAGATTTCCATGATTGAACAAGGATTCAAACCATATTCTCTTGGAGTCCTAGTGCAACACAAACCACTACATAATGCTGGCTTGCTACACACTCATGCCATTTTAACAGTTTTAACAGTTGTGTTTCCTTCCTACAGAATCTTGAAATATGTAGCTTTCTATGGTTGTTAGAATTGTCTGGTAGAGAGCTCCAGTTTACTCCCCTGAACTACACCACTACAGCTCTCTAGAAGAAAATTCTAAGGACCTCATCTGGGATATTGTACAGTGGAAGCCTGGCAGTTAAAGTGTTATCAAAGTCTTATAGCTGTGTAGTGTAGATAGTAACTTCATTCACACCATCTATGACTATAGGATTTTAAAAGAGATGACAAAAGAAATAGTTGACTTTTGACAGCCAGGACACACATGCCAAGAGCTTATTGCTTGTATATGAAGCTGCCTTACACTCGTTCAGATCATTTGTCAGTTTCAGTCAAAGTGGGAATCATAGGATCCTTGGGCCACATGGGGCAGTCCTGTCTGGTTCTTGGCCCCATCAGTACCCCATTTGAAATACCCCCAAATCTTTAAAGTTTTTTTCTTTAATCAGCTGAAAAAGATGGCTTCCAGAGGCCCATTTTGCCTCCTAACTATTGTTTTAGACTTCTCTGGAAACTATTACCCAACATAATATACATTTAGGCCATGCAGTTTAGGGAGTGGCCTTTTGAATGCTCAGCCAGAGAACTCTTTGGCCTCAGTAAACTACAAACCCCAGAATTCCACAGGACGTTGAAAGTGGAATACTAGCACTATAACAGTGTAGTATGGAAATGGCCTATGTCTCAGGTTTTCACCTGGAAACTTCAGAGCCTGGCATGATCCTGAACTGGCAATCCAATCTGAGGGACTATGAAATCTTTTATTCCATGTACTCCATTTTAAAGGTCCTTTTTAAAAAAGTGATCTTGTGTATTCTTCAATTCTATCTTTTTTTTTCTTGTTCTCTTGTTTTGATAGTTGTAACCTACTCAGAGAACTTGAGTTATATAGACCAGCCTGTTAATTAAATGAGTCAAATACTATACCAGACTTTCTTAAACTTTCTATCCTAGAGAAACCCTTGAAATAATTTCCAGGTCTTGGGGAACCCCTGCATAAAAATTACAGATCCCAAGGAACCCCTGTATAAAAAATATTTTATCTGTAGCTCATTTTTGTAACTTAATTAATTTTTTTAACTGCCCCAGGCTGTAGAACTGCCTTCCATGGGAGACTAGGTTGTTCCATCTCTGCTCTTTTTCTGCTGCCTTTGTATATGAGCAGGCCTTTGGCTGCTAACTGGTTGTAGTAGAAGAGTATTTTAAAGGGGAGTACTGCACTTTTGTCATCATTACTTTGATTTAAATGCTATTTAAAATGCTTTTAAATCAGTTTTTTAATTGGATTGCTGTTTAATTCTTTTTAAATAAAATTCTTGAGTTTTATAATATACTGTTTTAGCTGTAACCTATGGTGTAAGATTCTTTGGGTCACATATTGGGAGAATGGTGGGCTATAAATAAAATAAATAAATAGACGATAAATATCATTTGAATAAATCAAATTAAATAAAATAGCCCTGCTACAACAGAGTTGGAGGTCTACTTAGCCTAGCCATTCGTGCTGCTTTCAACAATGAATATCCACGGTTTTCTTAGAGGTCCCTAAGCAAGTAAGACAAACTGTAGGGTTCCTGGATATCAGGGCTTGACCTTTGTTCTCAGGCCCTGGCCTCTCTTCAGTGGTCCACAAGCAAAGAGAGAATTCTCAGGGCAAGAGAACTACCTTGAAACATGTGTAGGTGTTCCTCATTTGTTATATAGGGGCCACAATCTTGCATCAGGTGACAGGCCATTTCCACACAAGACAGGAGGAGCAGTTCACCACATGTCAAGATCAGTGTTTTATACCCTGATTCAGAAACTGTGCTGTCTGCACACACACACACACACCCACACCATTTACATCATACTACTGTGGAGAACAGTGGTTGCTGCATCCACAACAGCAAGTCCCTGGCCACTCTCATTCCCCTCCCTCGCCCTGCCCCATCATCGCTGATTGGTCTGTTTTTTAAAAAACATTTTAAACACATTTCTGCATTGCTATGTTTGTGTGTGTGTATGCATGTTCGTTGATACATGGAAAAAAACAAGTCTTAACAGTCCATTACCAGATCCACTCTCTTTCCACTGTTCATTTGATGCATGTAGTCAATAATGGCAGCAGCCTGTCCTTTGATGGGTGGAGAGAGATAGGGATTGAAATGATGGAAAGGACAGACGGATAACACCCATAGCCGGCCACTTCTGCGCTGTGAATCCATGTTATGCATGTAGGCGAAAAACAAAGCAGAACCAGTCGGAGAGATTTACATCAGAGTTTTTCAGGTTTTCAGATATAGCAGTCTCTCATTGCAGTGAACCATGCTCGGAGCTGAAAATGTGCAGAAGCATAAGTAAAACTACGATGCTACAATGTACAGACTGATGGCTAAGAATTCGAGGTGACTACAAAGTATCAACCTTATGTGGAAATGGCCTTTGCTACAGTTGCCTGCTGTCCAACCACCTAACCCACAGTTGCTCTGCGGCTGCTCCCCTGAGCCCAGCCATTTCCTGGTTGGTACTGAGTGGGGGAAATAGCAGACAAGCGTCCAACTAAGGCCCTTTCCACACGGGGGACGGGGGAACGGGGCAGCGCACGCAGGGACGGATCTTACCTGAAAACGGGTTGCTCCGTCCCTGCGGGGAGCGCGCATTCGCCGCTCCACACGCTGGCGAGTTTCGGCGGCGTTCAGCGGCACCCAAAATGGCGGCCGGCGACTTCCGGCGGCGCTCCGCCAATCAGGGCAGCGTGCCAGCCAGAAGCCCGCCCCCGGGCAGCTCTGCAGGGACGCACTAGTGTGTCCCTGCAGCTTCACACGGGGCGCTGCAACGGGTTAGCGCGCTCGCGTTTCGTAAAAACCACATAAAATGTGGTTTTTAAAAAACACGACGCGCCACTCTACCGCTCTAGCGCGCTCCACGGTGTGGACGACCTCCGGATGAGGTCGCCCTAAGCCGTTTTTTTACCCCGTGTGGAAAGGGCCTATAGCTGGATGCACAGCAACAGGCAAGAGACTCTTCCAGAGATCTCTGCAGACTTTATCATTGTCCTGTATCCAACAATAGGAAAATAGCTGGACATTTGTCTGCTGCTCTTACTACTCTCTATGGACCAAGACATGGCTGGATTTAGGGGGATGAAGCTGAAACAAGGTGGGTTTGGAGAGGAATTTGGGTTGTTACACAGTAGGTAGAGAAGGAATTCCAGTCTCTGTAATGACCAAAACTATGAGTTGCAATGGCAGAAGTCTGATTTACACTATCATAATTCACAAACAAGATACCAGTCGTAGTGCTTTTGATTGGAATGCCATATTCCAAGCAATTGCGGTAGGGTGCCTATCATATCAGAAACTGTTAACTCCCTTCCTCTGAAGATCCAGCTGGCTCTTGCTGTCTTTCTGCCAGCAGGTAAGGATCTTTCTACTCAAGGAGGTATTTGGTTTTTAATACGTTGCAACAGATGGAGCTTTTAATAGGAGGATTGTTGTATTTCTACCTTATTATGTTTTATGCATGCTTTTAAAACTGTTTTTAATTTGCATTTTAATTTGTGTTTTTGACATAAAAATCTGGTTTAATTGAATTTTAATTTTTGTACTAAGAGGGTTTTTTTTAGTTGTATTGCCTTTTAAAAAGGTTCAACGCCACCTTGGATTCCATGCTAGGAGAAAGGTGGGATATAAATTCAATCAATCGGTCAATCAATCAATCAAATCATGCTTAATGACATCATCAGGGCCAATCCCTGTGACATCACCTTTGTAGCATCACTAGGGCCTGACCCCTGTGACCTCACAAGTCTCCACGTCTTAAGCTGTGGCTCTGAAGTCTCACAGCCCAACACAGATCTAACCTGGCAACCCTCTGTCCTTCCCACTAACTTGTACTGAGAGTCAGAAAACCTGTGTATAACTAGGCTTTAATGGAGCTACTATGCTTGGAAGCTGATGAGAAATAGAACCACAACCAGTTAAAAATTAAAAGACATTAATATTGCTATTTATTCTTTCCAAAGTCTGATTCATCACTGCCATGATACTGGAGAGCCCAAAGTTGAGAAAAATTGCTTTTTCGATTACAATTCTCAGAATCTTGTATCAACATGGACACTGGCAGGGGGATTCTCAGCAACCTTCTCTGTTTATGAGACCCTTCCTTTTTTCCTGCCTTTATATGCAGTGCATATATTCCAATTAATGTAGTTCTTTGTTGTTATTAATATTTTAAAAAATAATAAATCATGCTCTTCTTTTAATTTAGGGAATATATTCCCATCCTTACAAGCAATTTACTGCTTCACGCTGTGCCATTTCCTCTGTTTAGGGAGCAGCTCTTCCTGGCACTGATTGACAAAGTGTTGTCCTTTGCAGTGAGGTTGTTGCATACATAATGACATGATGAGCAGAAAGCAGTAGAAACAGAAACTGAAATATTCTGAACAGGAATATTCTGACCATTCAAAACTGGTGGTGTAGGAACCTACCTCAGTTCTTTCCATGTTATCTCTACTTCTGGTACTAAAATTTCTGTTTAAACAAGTCAAGTCCAGGAAAACACCTACTTTGTTAACAAAGGTATATATGTATATGCTGACTCATTGCTTATAATCAAGATTAACTGTCTGATTACTAAATATTGATTTCCGTTTTTAACCCATGTATTAAAAACAATTTCCACTGAGCCAGAGCTCTTAAATTCCAAATGCATACCAAATTTTTTCATGTCACTAAAGCTGCTGCTGCTTCTTCTCCTCCTCCTCCTCTTTCTTTTTTCCAACTACAATGGAACCTTTTCTTTACCCCTGACCCCAAATTTATCCTAAAAGTTCTGTTAATCAAGCATTTAAATAATTAAAAGTCTCAGTTTTGTACACTATTACACGAGGACAGTGCCACAGTGAGTTTATGTAAATATATTTTAAAAATAGATGATGATTCAGAGATGAGAAGAGTTAAACTTTTCCTGTAATAATTGTCGTTCAACTTTCTTGCAATCCAACAGCTGCATGAGTGCAGCTGCAGCCAATGACCCAAATTATATCCGTCATTTGTACAACAAAATGCTATGAACAATTACAATTCATCTTTCTGAAAAGCACATCATCACTCTTGTCAGTTTTTTTGTTAGAGAAAATGTAAAATATACACAATATCAACGTGTGTGTTTTTTAAAAGTCATATGCAAAATGTGCCTTTGCCATTTTGTTTCCCCAGATACTAAAAATGTCAAGAAGTGAAGACAAGAAACAACTGAAAGGCTATATGATGGGTCATAATAGGTGATAAATGTGCTTTTGACTCGAAGGTGTTATTCTTGTCATTTAACAATAAAACAAAATAATTCCTATAGATAAAAGCTTGGCAATGAACCCTTTTGTTGTGGAAAAATACTTTTGAGTGAGATATTGGACATCATTGGAACTATGGTTTTACAGGTGAAAAACTGAGAAAGAAAATATGGAAAAAAACAGGCATATTTCATTCACACTCCAAGCAACAGCAGAGCCCAGATAGCTTTGTCACTGTTGTTGCATTGGAATTGGAGCTACAAAGATAATACCATATCACGTCATGTCTTGTCAACCTTGCAGAATTTGCAAGCGAACAAACTATTTGGGAGGAAAAGAGAACATCAGGCAATCTGTCCTGGTATGATGCTCTCACATTAAGAGTAATGTTGGCTTGATGGGAAAGCAAATTTCACAGTATAAATTACCATTTAAGAAAAATGCGCTTTTAGGGAAATTCTACATGTTGGCCATCATTTTGAGACCCTCTGTTTGCAGGGAGCATTCACAGGCTTAGTTCAAAAACAATACCAAACTATACTATGCCCTATCTGTACTGAATCTGTGCTATCTGAACAATATCTGTCTGTCTGTCTGATATTGCTCCCATGACTAGGATGCAAGGTAGCTTATTCAACTGTTCAATAGAACAACACAATCTTGGGATGGTATCCTTTACTGCCGTTAAGGATTCATAAACTAGGTATTCATAACTGCTTATTCAACCATAACTATATCCATAACTTCATATTCAACCATGCTCTGTATTGACAATTGTGGTACTATTGCCACAACAGCAAATGCCCCACCTCCGCCTACCTTAACAGCGAGCAGTTTTATTGAGCAGTGGAAGTCTGTTCTGCTGCCAATCAGGGTACATGAGGATCGCATTTCCATCCACTTCCCATCAGAGATCTGTAGGGCAACAATCAAAAGCAAGACTTATTGCAACTGCTCATCACACCAGAGATCACTAAAGGGAAGGGATTGGAAATGTCCTCCTGTTGTTGCTGTTGTGTATCTTCAAAGGATTTCCAACTTACAGCAACCCTAAGGTGAATCTATCAGAGGGTTTTCTTGGCAAATTTTTTTTCAAAAGGGGTTTGCCATTGCCTTCCTTTGAGTCTGAGAGAGTTAGACTTGTCCAGGGTCACCCAGTGAGTTTCCATGGCTCAGCAGAGATTCAAAGCCTGGTCTTCAGAGTCCAACACTCTGGAGTCCAACACTCTACACCATGCTGGCTCCATACCCCAAGCCCCAGCAGAAAAGATCCCCATCATTCAATGCAGCTGCTGGCTATTAAGGTCAGAAGATCAGGTCAGAAGATGAGATATAGTTTCACATTTGTGACTACATCTAATGTAAGATCTTGGAGACGGTTGAGAGCTTTTCTGCTTTGAACAGCAAACTCTGAAGTTACAGTAACACCTTTAAGTATGTTTTGACAATTCATACACCATGCCAAACCACAATTTCCATTGTTGTTAATCTTATCCTAAAACAAGCTGTGTGATTCTAGTGTACTGGCCCATCACAAACCATAGTTTATCAAGTCAGATATGATACCATTTGTCATTGTTGTTGTTTGCATTCAAGTCATTTCCAACTTAAGGTGACCCTAAAGTGAACCTATCACAGGGTTTTCTAGAGAGTGTGAAAGTGTGTGATGCTCCCAAGGTTATCTAGTGGGTTTTCATGGCTGAGCAAGGAATCAAATATTGGTCTCCAGGATTATAGTTCAGTGCTCAGTCCACTACACCTCGCTAGCTGTCATATGATACTAAACTTCCTTAACTATAATTTGGCATGATGTATCTGATTGAATCCCATGGGAGTGGTTCAGAAATGTCTCCAGACTATGTTTTGTGCTTAGTTTACAACAATTAAGGCTTGAAACCATAATTTGTGTTCCAAATTTGTGTTCCATCATGTTCAGCTTCCCTATTCTTCAGCCTCAGCCAGTTATCTAAAACAGCTTCTGAGCCTTAAGCAACTGGCAAAATCATTCTTCTTCACTTCAGACATAATGCTTGTGTGTGTGTGTGTGTGTGTGTAGGTGCCTTCAAGATGCCTGTCAACTTATGGTAACCCCATGAATTCCATAGGGTTCTCTTAGACAAGGAATACCCAGAGGTGGTTTTCCAGTTGCTTCCTTTGAAATATAGCCTACAGCAGCTGGTATTCATTGGTGGTCGAAGTACTATCTGAGGCAGACCTTCCTCACCTTCCATGATCATACAGGATTTGATACCTTGATGGTATTTAGGACCTCTCATTCATAAGAGCTTCCTACAGCAAAGTTGACTTGACAGCATGTAATATCAACAACAATGAAACTGTGTGATTCTTGTGAGACAGATAATATGACAAGAAGAAGACTTCAAAAATAGAGTGGACAACTTGGGAGGAGTCTCCATATGTTGCTAGAGCTAATACAATCCCGGATTCTCAGGACCCAGTGAGAGCTGTAGTCTAACACTGTCTAGACTCTAGAGAATCATAACTACCCTGTTGCCACAGAATAAACAGTCTGTATAATGTCAAGGGGGAATATGTGGCCCTCCAGATGTTCCACTGTAGCTGCCATGGGCACAGCAGTGTGGCTGGATGATGGGAGTTGGAGTCTATCACATCTGGAAAGCCATCTTCCCCCATCTATCCTATACAAGCCAAAAGTAACATACTTGTAAATATCAGAAGAACTGCATAGGTAGCTTCTCTATTGCACAGTGGTCCCAAAGTGCATAATGCAATAGTAATAAAAGAGACCTTTTCAAAAGTGGGATGAGCATGCTGTGCAATCTTTGAAGAAGGAAAAAAGGGAATAAATTCAGATAGAATGGAAGGGCCTGATCCTTATCCAACCAAACTTGTCATCAGAGAAGAGCACAGTTAAGTCTGATAAAGAACAAAGAGAAATAAGCTGTTTCTCTCACACTTCCTCCATCCCATATTTTCACTTCCCACTGCCAGCTCACAGACACATCACTTGGTCATACTGCTTCCATATTATATCTGCAGGTTTCTATGGTGATCAGCATACAAATTGTCTACCCAACCATGTGTGAAAGCAATCATCTGATTTAGGCACGCACACGCACAAAAGTGTGCAGAGATAAAATTGTTCCCTCAACGAAGGGATCACAACACTGTGCCAAATGACAAGTCACAGCATACAATTTCTTTGGAGGTGGGGGAGAGAGGATAGGTGTCATTATAAAAAGCCACAGAAGGTGGCTTAGCAATAGGCTATTGTGATGTTCCCATAGCAGAATGAACATAAAGGTTGCAGAGGTGATGGTACTACTTATGTCAATATTATTACCTGACACTATCAAATAACTGCACGTATATGCACATGTAACACTTACTATATGCAACCCAGAAGTTGCAGTGTTGGTGGGAACACACAGCAGTATCACCGCAGGGGAGCTGGGAATGGCCTGGCAATAACTGGTGTTGCAGCACTCATGGAACCAGCCCATCAATGTCTGAATGCAGTAGTACTGTTGGGGCAGAAGGTTTCTGAAATAGAAATCCTACTCATCAACAGTATAAGTAGGAGGCTTACCACCAAATGACCTGGCTGCAGTCCCACCGAAATTGGCCTCCTCTCCATCTTCTGCTCTTTCTGGGAGCAAAATTGCCTTTAGTACCAGCTGCAGGGACAATCTATACCCTGGAGGACAATCAGAACTACCACACAGTGAAAACATGACAGCAGTGTAGTTGTTCTGGACCAGAAAGCCACTACCAGCTATTTCTTGTTTCAGGACGGCTTGCTGTTCATTCAAGCAGATGTGACATTACTTGCAATTAATGTGCACTTTTAATGTGCTCTTTTGTTTTGTTATGTAAAGATCAGCCGTGAGGAAACCTTAGCTAAATTGGGACAGTCGTGGTTGAAGAGCTGAGTGGAGGTTATTGCTTCCTTTCTGTGCTGCAATCTGGGGGATGGGGTGATCAGACCTTCAAAGCTATTTGCATTTCAAGGCAAACTTTGATCAACACCCAAAAGCTTGCCTAAAAATTGCAAATCATAGTTTTGGAAAAGTGTTTTTTAAAGACATCTACATCTATATCTATATCTGTAGATATATTGTAGATATAATGGCATGGAATAAAACAGTTAAATTTTCCCTCCTGAGCCACTACAGATCATGTTTCTTCCTTTCACACACACCCCTGACTGTTGTTGATGTACCAAAAGATGTGTACATTCACTGCATATCACACTAGGCCTGGCCTGGGTGCTGTTTAGCTACACATCCCATCCCTTTCTTTCTTTGATTCATAAAATGCCACTACATATTCAAGTGTGGTGTAGTGGTCTGAGTGTTGGGCAACAACCCTGGAGACCAGGATTCGATTCCCCACTTGGCCATGGAAATTCACTTGGTGACTTTGGGAGCACCACACACACTCAGCCACAGAAAATACCATGATAGGCCTTAGGGTCACCAGAAGTCAGAAACAACTTGAGGTCACCCAGGAACTACATTAATGTATTCTGCCATCAGCACCATGTAAAAGTTAAGTCCATAGATCCCACTGTTATGTGAAATGACTTGTAACACAAACACGGAGAAACTTTGTCAAATATTTTGAACTAGAACTCTCACAATCACTCACTACTGCTAGGTGGGAGTCCAAAACATCTGGAGGTTCCCCATCCCTGCTGTAGCCTAACTAGTGCTGGATAACAGGAAGGGCATCTGCCTTGAAGATGAGCTGGTAGACAGTTATATAAGATGAGCATGATTTTTTTACTTGATCTAAACAATGTGAAATAATGCACAGAGGTTTGCAGCTGAATCTTGTGGCATGTTTGCTCATACTTCAGTATGGCTTACTCTGATGAAAGTGCGCACAGAGTTACAGTGCTGTGTCCCAATGTAGAGGCTTACCTCTGAAGCATGATGTCTCCCATTGTCTGGTAGAGGCTGCAGGTCAGGAGAAAGGCAGCTTGATGGCTGCTTATTTTATCTGTGAATGCAACTTAATACAGTAAAAGCAAGAAGCATGACTTGCAACTGTGTGGATCTGGCCTTCAGCTGCAAGTTGGTGTGATCTCCCCGCATGTCCACTGATTAGCTGGGAAAGTTTATTTATTGAATTTAATGTGTAGTCTGCCTTTCTCCCAGGGTGAGATCCAAGGTGATTTACAGAAATTTAAAACAAGATTAAACTAAAATCTTATTTTACAAAAGTATTTTAAAAATTAAATAGCAATGTTATTATTACAGCCATGGATAAGGTAGTTAAAAACATATTTAAAGCATAATTACTAACAAAAGATGAAAAAATAAAATACAGCACACCACTACACACACGCACGCACGCACGCACGCACACACACACACTACTGCTGTACAATTTAAAAGTCAATGGCCTCTCTGAACAAAAAGGTCTTTCCCTGCCAGTAGGAAGAAAGCAGGGAGGGAGCCAAACAGACTTCCCATGGAAACGTATTCCACAGCCTGGGAACAACTATAGAGAAGGTTATCTTCTGTGTCCTCACTAGATGTGCTTGTGAGTGAAGGTGGTGAGATCAAGGTCCTTTCCACACCTTATCTTATTCCGGTGTTATTGTGAGGGGATCACGCAAGAAGCCTCTTGCGAGAGGCACTCGCATCCCCTCTGCTTCCCCTCCATACCAGCTCCATGCTGCCCAGAAGGAAGTGTGAGTGCTCCGCCCCTTCCTTCTGCAGTGCATCTGGGTACTTTCCCAGGCTGCGCTGGGGGGGGGAAGCGCGATGGCCGTCTGGTTGCTAACTATTTTGAATGACACATATATGATCTTTCAGATAACCTGGACCCAAGCCAGGTAGGCCTTTAAAGGTCAACAGCCACACTTTGAATTGTGCCCAGAAATGGTCTGAACACTACTTTGCAACTCTGGGATCCAGACTGGGGATGGAAAAACACTCGTTAAGTAGCAGAAGCCATTCTTATCCTTGATCAATGATAAAAGCCATTTAATGGCATTTCAGTTTTCAATATGCTGCTGTATGAAGAAAATATTTGCTGTAAAAATCCTAGAGCTATGCTTTGCATGAATAACACCTGATGCACAAGGGCTTACTTCTGAGCAGACACACCTAGAGAACTCAGCTGTGGAAAATGCCCACGTGGAAGACAATTCCATTTGTCTATACATGTGTACCCCAGCCCTCAGCTCACACTATGAATGCTGTCCTGGGGACCACAAAGGTTGTGCATCACTGATGTCAACCATAATTAATGAACAAGTTTGAAGGAAGTCATAGCAGCACTTTATTCTACTTTGGTCAGATGTCATCTGGAATAAAGCTTCCAGTTCTGGGCACTATAGTTCAAGAAGGATATGGGCAAGCTGCCACATACCTGGAGGAATATGACCAAGATGATCAGAGGTCTGGAAACCAAGGCTATTTCTGCACTAGGCTGTTATAGCGTGTTGATTCCACTTTCAACATCCTCTAGAATCCTGGGGTTTGCAGTTTCGGGAGGGGCTGGCCAGCCCCTCCCAAAACTGCAAACCCCAGGATTCCAGAGGATGTTGAAAGTAGAATCATCACACTATAGCAGCCTAGTGCGGAAATGCCCAAGCCTTTTGAGGAATGACTTTAGGGAGCTAGGTATGTTTAGCTTGGAGAAGAGAAGACTGAGAGATGACGTGATAGCAATCTTTAAATATCTAAAAAAATGGCATGTAGAAGGTGGAGTGATCTTGTTTATTACTGCTCCAGAGACAGTGACATACCGATGTTAAACAGTGCCTAGGGCGAGCATTGAAGCTGTGGCCCTAGGTGCTGTTGCCCCACGCCCCCACCATACCAGGCCAGGAAGGACCCTCGTAGGTGCAAACCAAGCAATGGGCAGGGCAACAGTGGGGCAAGCAGCAGGGGGGGCATAGCAAGTGGCAGCGTGGTGAGAGGTGGCACGGGGTGGGGCGAGCGGCAGTAGGATGAGTGGGGGAGTGAGCAGCAGCAGGGGATGGAGTGGGCAGTGTGGGGTGAGGGCAGCAGGTGGGAGGCTGCTGCTGCTGCACCCCACCCTCGCACTGGCCGGAAAGGGCCCCCACAGGGGCAGGCAAGCAGCAGGTGGGCCAGGCAGAGGGTTCCTCTTTTTGCTCCCCCAGCATTGATTGGATCCTGGGGCACGTGCTCCAGTTGCCCCACCTTAAATACACCTCTGTCCAGAGACTAGTACATGAACCAGTAAGATTCCACCTAAACATTAGGAAGGATGTTAGACAGTAGAATAGACTGCCCTGGAGGGCCATAGATTCTCCTTAGTTGGAGGTCTTTAAACAGGGACTGGATGCCCATTTCTTGGGACTGTTTTAGTTGTGTATTGCTAGAGGGCAGGAGGTTGGACTAGAGGACCCTTGTAATCCTTTCTGTCTCTGTGATTCTTTGATTCTGTTCCATGATTCTATGATCCTGCCTGTATCTTTCCTTTACAGACCTTGAAAAAGCTCAAGGGAGCTAGGTGACTCTCCCTCTGCAATTTTGATTGCATGGTCTTGGTATAGGATTTTATACTAGTTTATACTACATGGATTCTACTGCCGGCAAAGGGCAATTTATAAATTTTAAAAATAAACAAATAATATCAGTCCTAATTATGCAAGAGATAAACAAGCAATGTGGGACTTGTGGTAGCTACAAAAAAGGCATATTTCAAGATTCAATGGTTTTTTAAAAAGTTAGTACACAAAACCCAGCCTGCATGAGTTTGTTATAAACTTAACATTTACTCTGTGTTTTCTTTATATTAAACTGAGCATAGCCATAATTTCATAAATCCAGAACCTACTGTACAGTGGGTTGGCAACTGACCAGAACGAAGAACAGTCTGGCCTTCTCTTCCACAGTTAAAACTAACCTAAATGTCTAAAGTTCAAGAGGCAAAGCTTTTCACAGCATCAGGAGAGATACTGGTACTTGTCTGCACAAGCAGTTGCTGCTCAAGGCTCAGCTACAGAAGCTGACTGATAAATTGGCACCCCTTTTGTTCAGTTTTATTTGTAAATCTGTTGGGAAGCCTGAGGCATCCATATATTTGTGCTCAACCGCTGGAATCATTTAAGATGCATTTGAGGCTACTCCTACCCATTAAGCAGGGTAAGGTGTCCACTTCAAGTAAAAGATTTGTGTATCATGAAAGGGAAGACCTAGTTAAGTTATTCAGTTTGTTGTTATTATACTTCTACTGCCAGAAGCTGGATAGTGGTTGTGAAAGTTGAACAGTGAAGAAAGGTGGAATAAAATCCACTGAAATATGGTGCTGGAGGAGAGTTAGACTACTGAAAAGATAAATGAGCCCTAAAGCAAATCAGGCTTAAGCTCTCACTATAAACTAAGTGGACTAAACTGAGGCTGTCACACTTTGGACACAACATGAGACAATATGAAAAATACTAGAAAGCGGCCTATGGGATGCAGTAGTTTGAGTGTTCAGCCAGATAGAGACGAGGGTTTGAATCCCTGCTTGGCCACGGGAACCCACTACTGTTATTACCGTTTACTAGCCTTACTTTGGAAGATATTAGATATCGTTTTGATATCACAATTCGGCCCCATTTTGCCACCTCGGCCAAGTGTTTGTGAGGCCCCCGAACAAGCACAGAACTAGGCATGGCCATTAATTGCTGAACACTCCTTTCTCCACCTACGCAAGCCAGACTCAGCCAGATCTTCACTTTAGGAGACCTCCCCAGACAAACACCTCATTAAAGATGCATGCTAATACAAAGAACTCCCTGCCCCGAGCAGGCAACTTGACAAGCTAGACGCTTAACTGTCAAGCACACTGCATCTGCATACTGGCCATTCCATTGTCGATTCGGACTTAATTCAATCATGCTAAATTCTGACCTTTCGGGGACATTGTCTCGCGCCCAAACCTCATTGTTCTCTCCCAAGGTACAAACTAGCCTATGGTCATATTTTCCCTATAAAAAACCCCAATTCCGAGACCTTCCTCGGATCGCTCTGAACTTCCATCCTGCTTTGCTGCCGCTTTGTCCGCCGAGCTTTCCCCTCAGTCTCAGTCCAAGACTGCGCAATTACAGACCTCCGCTGTGATCTACCCTGGGCTTCGGACAGGTGTAGTATCACCCAATTCAACAAATCCCTCTCAAAAATCCCTCTATACCGCTACTACCTTCATTTTCTATAGTTACTTGTGTGATTGCGTTGCATACACTGTTTGCCTGTATTTAATAAAATCACTGTTATTATTTCGTCTTTGATGTGCTTCTTGACTCGGCTTGACCCCGTAGACACTGGGTTTAAAGATTCCGCTGCGTTGCCCTGCCTCTCGTTCTGCTAACTTGTGCTCTGAGCTAATTTTCCCCACCAATATTTGAACACGTTTGGAGTCCCTCGTGGGACCCCCAGTAAACAGGGTAACACTAGGTGACTTTGGGCAAGTCACACCCTCTCAGCCTAGAGAGAAAAGCAATGGCAAATTTTCAAGGTCTGAGGAGGGCAATTGATGATTGAGACACTAGGAAGTCTCTCATTAATAGGACCACCATAAGTTATATGATGGCAAGTAACAACAATACAATTGACACAAGCAGGGAGAGACACCTGTGTGCTTTTCTGCCTCATGGGCAGAAATAATTTGGTTGGTTTTAGCTATTTATGTGCCTTGATTTGACTAGATGAGAGAGATATCATTTGTTGCTACATTTCAGGCAGCAAAGTGTTTTGAACTGGCCCTAAATCTTAACCAGCTCAGAAGTGCATCCCAATGAATTTAGTGGGATTTACTGCTAGGTACCTATGAATACAGTGCCACCTCTCCACTTTTGCAAGGGTTCAGGGCACGGAACCCTTGCAAAGGCAGAAAAACACAAATTACTATCCCTCATGATCTCTCTCTCTTCCCTTCCAGGGCTGTCCCCTCCCATTCACTTGCCTATAGCTCCCCAGGGCCAGATGCAAGGGAATGAGAAAGGGGAGCTCCAGAGGGGAGAGAGAAAACACATATGTGTTCCTCCCCACCCCATTCCCTTGCTTTTCTCCTCAGCACAGTTTCAGTACCAGAGCTAGAGGCAAGGTAATACAAGGGGGGATATCTGGAGGGATGAAGGCAGGCTCATGTGAGCCCCCCCGCCATTCTCTTGCCTTTTGCCTTGGCACTTGCTTTCTTTCTCTATGTCTGGCGAAATGCAATGGAATAGAGGAGAATGGAGAGGTCAACTCACAAATAATTACACAGGCACCTCATAAATAATCAAATTTGCAAAAGTCAACCCCACAAATGTGGAGGGAGGACTGAATTGTAGCTTTAGCCAACTGCACTGTTAATTTTTTTTCTAGTGCCATACAGGAAGGCTGAGGGACAGAACCTTTAATAATTTTGCAGTGTGGTTTGCTACACACATCTGTATCCCATGGGAGCTCCAGCACTAGATCAAAAGTTTAGTGGGACATGTTAAGCATAATGGGCAAAGCAGCAGCAGCCAATCCATTGAAATGTTGGAATTAATTATATTCAATTTTGGCATGGGGTGGCTGCTGTCCTTGAATCTCTGAAATAAAATTAATATATCATTGGATTTGCCTGCATTCTAGTGATAAATCCATTTTATACCCATGTGCACTGATTATGATGTTTTTCAAATAAAATATAGATTGCATGCATTAAAAAGCACTCAGCCTCTGACACTGACTGACCACTTTATCTGTAAGACAATACATTATTTATGCAGAGCAAAAGGAACTGCACAGTTCTAGAAACCTGTTAAACATGAAGCTTAGACTGATCTGCACCTTCTCAGAAGTGAATCCTACTCATTTCAGTGGAGTATTGCTCCCACTAAAGTATGTACAGGATTTCAGCCATTGCAACCATCTTTTGAATATGGGAAACAGCACTCTAAAGATATGTCTTCACTAACAATCATTCATTAAAATAGCTTGGAAGCACAGAGCAAAATTTGATATTAAGGAAACATAGCAAGTGAACTGAAATAAGCCCAGAATCAGCCTGACTGCTGCAGAAGAAATGTAGGTCCTAACTTTTCCTACCAGTTCTGCCTTTTTACTCTCACAGGGTCAGCTAGCATTAAAGATTATAGAAGAGGAGGTTTACCTCTTGGAAATGCTACTTTTTAGACTACAGTCCTCTCAGTTCTTCAGTTCACACTGCCATTTTCCAATGCTCTGGTCCTGCACGTAGTTTTTGTCACTGTGAGGGGATAACGAAGAATGAGGAAGGGGCAGAAAAAAAAGTGGCAGCACCTTTAAGACTAAGAAGCTTTCACTATAGCATGAGTTTTCAGGGATATAAACCCACTTCTTCAGATGCAGTACCTAAACAATCTTAAGGTACCAGATCCCTGTTGGATCCTGGAAGCTAATCAGGGTCAGCCCTGGTTAGTACTTGGCTAGAACACCACCAATGAACACCAAGTACTGTAAGCTATATTTCAGAGGAAGGAACTGGAAAAATCACCTGAGTATTCCTTGCCTAAGAAAATCCTATGAAATTCATGGGGTCATCATAATTCAACAGGCAACCTGAAGATGTATTCATATATGTTTGTCACTGTCCAGCATTACTGCCTCCTCCTTAGAAAACTTCTGAGGCTATGAAAGCTGTGGGACAGCTTCACAGAACAGAAAACTCCCTGTAAGGAAAATTGGTGTGGAAAGAGAGCCATACATAAAAATATTTGTGACAAGCGATAAGATCCTTGATGCTAGGTTACAAAAAGGTCATAAACTATCTATTGCAGATATGAAAGGTTAATCACAAACCAAAGGAAACCAGTTTTGTTTCTTTTTAGCCTTACTCATAAACTCTAGCTTTTCTGAAACTTATGATAATGCTACGTTTCCTTCCCCTATTCTTCCGCATGGGTCAAGTGAGCTTGACTGATTCAGTATAGGCAAAGGGAGTTTCCTTAGATAAGATACAATAAGATACAATCAGATTGCAAATACATTTACAAAAGAGTCCTGTTAATTTCAGTAGAAGCTACTTTAAAGCTAGGGTAGCCAGGTATCTTACTTTAGAGAGGACAGTCTTCCATTTGAAGGTGTCTTCTATTAGAAGAAAGGTAGCTTCAAGTCCCGTGTAAAGATAAAAATTGTAAGAAAGGAAACCAAGCAAGGTCTTGAACAATTAAGGGTGCTGGAGACATTTTGTAGCCTGGGGCAGCTGATAAGATATGTACATAGTCTAGCATCCTGTTGGTTAATCCAAACTAGAGTAGATCTGTTCAATCAATTGTTGAATGGTAAGTCAATATATAGGTTAATCATATTGGTTCAATGGGCCTACTCTTGTCAAAACCAACAACAGGAGTTAGGCCACAGCTACAGATCATTTTTCTAGCTTCTGCCCAACCCCCATCAAATACATTATCCCTTCCTGTAACAAAATGGTGCTTCTTCCAAGTAAATGTGTTCAGCTTTGGGTCAGCAGAAGCAAACTCCATTTTATTCCTGAATTTATTATAATGCTATGATTTAAGTGATTTTAAAATGTGAAACTGCATATACTCAAGAGTGTTTATGTACTTTTAAAGTCAGGGCTGGCAAACATAGCAAGATTGCTTTTGCTCTGGCAAAATAGAAATGTAGAAGCAATTGAAAAGAGTGGAATATGGGGTAAGAGAGAAGAGAACTATTAGATGTAGGTTTCACAGCTAAAGTAAAACACGTGGCCATCTGAAGCCTTCTCTACCATTAAACCATCAAGTCCAGAGTCTAATGTTACATAGCTGCACCCCTGACATTGAAGCTGCCCATCTACAAATAACACCTGGACAGCCACAGACTGAGAAAGTCATCTGGTCGCAGTCTTCCACACAAGGATGAGACACATTGTGTTTCTCTTTAAATTATAGTAATTATTTCCAAGTGTCCAAGTCCTTTTCATACCCACCTATTAGCATATACAGATTTTATGCAAATCATCATAATGTTGTGTCCTTTTTCTTTTTTTGATGATGCTTAAGTGAACACCCTATTTCAAGCATTCTTGTTAAGACAGCGGCCTTATTTTAGTCTTGTTTCACATCGGTCTGCCAAGAAAGAACAGAACATGGGGAAAGAAAAAGAAAACCCAAGGCAGCCTTATTCTTTTTTACCTGACAGCTTACATGGTTGGCAGAAGCTCCAGTTCTTTGAATCATCTTTCAGAACCAACTGCTATGAACAGAAAATGAACAAGGGATTGTTTGTTTTCTATCATGTTGACCTAGCTAAGGCCCTAGGGCCTAAATGGTTCATGACATGGTCAGGATAAAGGTTTCCATTGTCATTTTTGAATTACATGAACCAGTATAGTCATTGCCTGCAGAGTTCTAGGAGTTCTAATGGTCATGCTGGCTGGGGGATTCTGGCAGTTGTAACTGAAAAAGTAGCTTTTCTCATTTCTGCCTTATTCTGCTTTAGCTGCCATAACAACATCATATGGAATCCTGGGATTTGCATAGTTAGAATTCTCAGCCAGAGCACTCTTGGGCCTCACTAAACTACAAACCCCAGAATTTCACAAAATGTTGCCATTGCAGTTAAAATAGAATACTAACACAATAACAGTGTGGTGTGATAAGATTTTTGGAGGATACGATGAAGTTCTTTGGGACATGGTAAGCCCAGAGCCGCCCCTTCCCCCCATGATTACTAGCTTTGATAACAGTTTACCTCAGTCCGTGGATCTTTAGCCCTGTGAAGTGCGTTAGGCTGAGACAGGCCCTTTCTCACTACACACTTATAGCACTACAACTCCACATTAACTGCTGGGACTCTCTCCTATACAATGAGATCTTTTGCTATGCTAGGTAGGACTGATTAGAATTGCAGTCCAACATCGTCTGGAGAATGTCATGACTCCCATTAATGTTTTTTTACCTAGAGTTAAGACAATCAGCCCATTCCAGACTCTTTTTGTTAGCCCCATGAGAAAGCAATAACTGCTTTGTCCACACATCCTGCTTCAGGGCAGAAAATAGGATATATGGACCCCAGCTTCAGCCCCAGCAAATTGTAGTACTTGGATGTAATACATGGTGCCCAGACCTCTGTTCAGTTTTGCTGCCCACAGACATAGTCTGAGTCACTCCGCTTCAACCTTCCTCTTCAGGGCTGGTTACCATAAGTGTTTTTACCCAATCTCTTTCTTTCTCTATCCAAATTTCATGCCTCACTTTCTTATAGCCTTGTATGGTTCTTGAGAAGGTCTGATTACTTGTGTGTTTTGATAATCCAAATAAATACTGTTTCACTTTTGACTGGAGTCCTCTCCACAGTTAGTACTGGTATACACAGGTGAAAAGATCTTGCTGCTACGATCTTCTCACAGGCCTCTTTTGAGCTATAATTCCTCAAATTCTAAGGAGAAGCTGGCGTTACAGGTGGATTTCAAAGTCCCTCTTAGGGTAACAATGGGTGGCTGTAATTGTGGCCATTGCAAGGCTTACGTGACGAGGTTCTGGGGGTGCGGCTATCTGAAGTGCCAGTGCAGCCTGGAAGCAGGTTTCTAGGCAGCCAGAATAGCACCTCAGGAGAGAAACCCAGTCCAGTAGTATGTGGAGGGGCTTGTGGTTGACAGGAAAAGTTATATAAAGCTTAGTACCTGTGGGTATTGGATTCTTTCAGTGACAGCCTAGCAAGGAGCTAGGGAGTAGAGTGTGTGGCTATGTTGGGAGTGTGGCTATGGGAGCTAGGGAGTAGAAAGTGTGGCTATGGTGGGAGATTTAGTTCTCAGTGGGAACTAGTAGGAAGCAG
This sequence comes from Iguana delicatissima, assembly GCA_948472985.1. Classification (NCBI taxonomy): domain Eukaryota; kingdom Metazoa; phylum Chordata; class Lepidosauria; order Squamata; family Iguanidae; genus Iguana; species Iguana delicatissima. Next base: position 454,019 of record CAOKZL010000661.1, read on the forward strand.
AAGAGTAATTGAGCTCTAGTAGGATCCAGTCAGAGAGTGTGAGCTAATTGGGGGTTAAACCTTTGGTGGGAGTCTAGCCAGAGTACTATTATGGGATAATTATGTCTTTTATGAAAGTCTAAAGATATAATTGAACTGTTTCTGAGCGAGGAGTTACGTGTTAAATTGTCTACAAATTGCCTGAAGAAATGCATCGACCTTGATCTGCATAGGAACTGTGACACTCTATTTTATTGTTATTGTTATCTTAATAAATTTACAAATTATCTTTGTAAACATTGGCTCAACTTGAGTTGTATACAGTATATAACGTAACACAGAAAGCACTCTCCCATAAAATTATTAAGTGGTTCTAAATAAACATTGACAACCTCACCCTTTTACACAGACGTGGTGTTTTAAAGTGGGAGGCAGAACTGTGTGGTAAAGACAGTGTGCCGCCTTAAACTGGGGAACTGCCACACCTATCTGAGAGAAGTAAGGGCCTGTCACAGCTTAAGTCTATAGGGTTGTCAGGTCAGGAGCACCCCAGGCTCTGAGATTTCACATCTGCCACTGAAACCAACCGAGGATACCTGGTGGGGTCACAGGAGGCAGGGCCTGATGATGTCATTAAGGATGATACATTAACCATCAACTTAAGGTTTTGCAGAGTATGCCATTCAGATAAAAGCGCAAGTTTAAAAAAGGGGGAAGACAAGAGGGGAGATCTCTGGACATTGTACATCAGCCACTCCAAAGCAGCCTACACCAAGGGGAGCCAGTTGCATACAACTAGGGAAAAATATTTCCTTTTCAGGGCAGTGCTCTTAGCCTGAGATTCTTCCCTTTGCTCTAAGGCCTATAGAAGTAAGGCCAGGCCCTCAGATCTGGCACCCATACTAAAAAAAACTTCTTTTATGACTGGGACAGGGAAAAGCAATTGCATGGGTTTGGGCCATAAGCAGAAAGGCTAGGAAATAAGGAAATGCAAATGTTGCATTGTGGCAGCACAGCCAGTCCTTTCTACCACCATGGCAATAGATTTAGTGACACAGACTGGTAGAAATGAGAGCATTGTAAAAATGCAAATGGAAACCTGATTGTGCAAATAAACGTATTGTTTCCCCTTGCTGTGACTAATGAGAAATCCAGGATGACATCTCCAAGGAGGGCTTCCTTCACAGGAAGGAAAACACTTGGAGGCAGGCAGACGGGCTTCTTCTTTTTCTTTTTTAAAAAAATTAAGACAATGCCTTTATTAAATGGCTGAGAAAAAATGAATGGGCAGCAGCCTTCAGCATAATTTGTAGGGCCACAGGGATTCAAAAAACACAATACTTCAGAATCTCCCATCTATGGGCAAGAGGACATTTGCAAGGGGACATACATGTCTCTTGACAGGTTCCATGTGTTCACTAAGACTAGTTCTACTTGAAGGAGAGTAAGGCATCCCCCTCTGGCAGATACTGAGGGTCATGGAAAGGCTGGGCTTATATGTTACATGCCAAGTGACCAGGGGCCCATTCACAATACAAATATAGCACAATGATTCCACTTTAACTGGCTTAGTTCCATCTTGTGGAATCCTAGGGTTTGTAATTTAGAGAGCGATATCCGCAATTCTCACCCAGTACCACACCAAACTACAAATCACAGGATTCCATATGATGTTGCTATGGCATATAGCAAATGGAATCATAGGACTATAATTGTGTAGTGAAAAAGGGTCCTTGCAAGACTACTTTGCCTCCCTCAGTTCTTAGTAATAAGAAGCAGTATGGAAATCAGAGCTTAGGAAAAAACACTGGAGAAAACTCCCAGCCATGCTTGCTGTAGGACTCAGGGATCTGTAGTTTTAAAAAGCAACATTTCTGAGCTTTCACTGAAATAAGATTCAGCTACTAATCTGATTCAATTTTGTAGGTGGAATGAAGGCAGGAAAATATTCAACTAGCCATAATATTTGGATCAGCTATGATGTAAGGGTCGAATCTTAACATTCCTGTAACATTTGGTGGAAGACTGGGGTTTGAAGTAAGTGAGAATCTGAATCATTTTCATCCATTCATAGAGCATTCCCATTCTATTTTGTAAAGCCATGCTAAAAGCAGTCTGTGCCAAAACAAAGCATGTGCCAGAGGAATTGTGATAGGCTGCCCTCAGGACTGCCATCTGGCAGATTTAAAACCAACCATATTAACATGCTTATTAAAGTACAAATGAACGCACAGAGATGGCTAATCAGGGTAACATGTGCTGGCCCTTCCCCCAGACTATGCACAGATACACCCTAGATGTGCCTAGGTTCATGTAATCTGTGCCTAGGCATACTTGGGGATTTCATTCAGTCTGCATTTCAAAGCAAACTAACCTGACCCACATCTCCCAAGGTGATATCCAGTCTCAGTTACCCTTTGGATTTCACAGTTTTCGAGATATTCCAATGCAGTTCTTGACTCCAATGCAAAATGCAAATAAAGTGCGTATTTCAGGATAGTTCACATTTAGAAATGTGTGCTTTGAAGGGGGAAAAACTCTACAGATGCATACACATTAAATGAGAAAATAGACCAGATCCACATTTCTCTGTGAATTAAAAAACTGTACAGTAACTACATAATACAGCCTAAATACCCTAAAGGCACTAGAACTTGTCTCTCTTAGAAGCTAAAGAGGGTGATCTCTGGTTAGTACTTGAATGAAAGACTGCCAATGAATACCAGGTGCTTTAGGCTATATTTGAGAGAAAGGAACTGGCAAAACCATCTCTGAGTATTCCTTATGAAACCCTATGAAAATTATGGGGTTGCTATAAGGTGACAGGTCACCTGAAGGCACATAGACACACACAAATTACAGAATAATGCAGAAAGGGAATGAATGGACTTAAGAAAAGACAGATGTAAAAGTGACAGAGATTAGAAAGACAATAAACCACCAGTCATTATCTGTGACCATCCATTTTCCATATCAGATGTTCAGGGCTACTCTAGCCTCAAAGATGTCCTCAGAAGTCATGCTCTCATTACCATCTTGAGGTATTTGGTGAGTACACATAAGAATCAGGGTTCACTCCAGTCAAAATCACTTTGCTTAGGTTCCCAACTTGCGTTCTTCTTGGTGAGAAGGAGGTGATGAGGTAGGCATGGCTTCCTTTCCATCCAGTGATCCACCCTCTCCCCCACCTGCTCTGTAACACACAAGAAACCCTGTGCATTATATCAGATGTGGTGAGCAGATGCTGGGAAGAAAGATGCCAAAGCTCCTTTAACCCTTACCCCCTTGGGGAATTTGGAAGTGCTACTTGACAACTTTGGATCCATCACATAACTGGCAACTCCATCAAGCACTGAAAATTTAGCTTTGCTTAATTCCTGTTGGAGCACTATTCCTCTTCTACTCAACATAGAAAAGTAGGAAACTCCCTTGGATTAAATCACATCATTGATCAATCACATTTTGTGTTAGTTTCAGATAGGGTCTTTCTCAATGATGGCTGGAGATGCAAAGGGAGAACTAAATCTAGGCTTTTCACATATAAATCTACTCTACTATTGAGCTACAGCCTCAGTATCATCAGCAGGTATTTGCATTTCCACAAGTATGATGATGTTTAGGGAATTCTACCTCCTGAGCCTACTACATACTTAATCTTTGTCTCTACTACCCACATCAACTCTGTTAAAACACTATTATCAACAACACTCAGTTGCAATTTTAGTCAGAAGACACACATTTCTTTTGTACTCTCTGATCAAATAGAAAAGTGATTTGATATGCATAGAAAAATTCAAATGCAGGCAATGAGCCAAGAGGAGGGGGGAAGAAAACCTTGAGTACCATACATTTTCAGCACCAAGTTTCTTTTATGTCAGGTATTTCACAAGATGGTGCATTACAGTACCATATGTAGCCTACTTTGCATTGGAAATTGAAACAAATTAAAAGAATCCCCTAAGACCTCTCTTGTGTTTGTTTGTCAGATTGAGCTCTACCTTTGGGCTTACTGATTACATTCACTTCTGTGGTTTTATTAAAGAGAAGAGAAGAGACGAGACGAGATGAGACGAGAAGAGAAGAGAAGAGAAACTAGAAAAAAGGGAATGATAAAAGGTTGACCTCAAATGAACAAAAGTTCAGTGAGATGGATAAGCTGAATCTAGTACATACGTAATTCTCAAATGTGTAAAAGGCTCTGGCTTCAGATGCATGAACTGTAATAGTTTTATCATTCAACCCAAGGTTGAGTACAAGCATTTCCAGTGTCTGCTCAATCTGCTTGACTAAGCAGTTGCTGGCTGCTATAACTCTTTATTGACTAATCCAATTTAGAATGCATACACACATGGAATTTTTTTACTGGAATCCTTAATATTCTCTTTACTGACTAAATCAATCAACTTTACAGGTCTCAAAACAATTATGTTTGAAGAAATCATTGTGTAGATATGTAGCCTCCTCTTGTTCTCATTTCAGGTGTAGATGCATTGGCCATAAGAAAAAAAAGAGGATCAAAATTCATCTTCTGCTGATGCCTCCGCTGAGCCAACCCAAAGGTGCAAAACAAATCATATCACCTTTCAAAGCTTTGCAGGCTTCAGGCAAGGTGAAAATAGCAAAACAGTGTATAGGTGGCAACATTTTTGTGGTCATAGTGTCTACATTTTGGATGCCATTTTGCCCAGGTGCAGAGCAGGAAGGCAAGCACGGCCAGGCAAAAGGCAAGGGAATAGGGGAGGAGGCATACAAGCTTCCCCTCCATTCCTTTGCCTTTTGCCCAGGCTTGGAGAAGGAAGGCAAACACACCATGGCAAAAGGCAAGGGGGTGGGAGAGGGGAGCCCTGGAAGTGAATGGCAGGGGGATTGTGGATGGAAGTTATTTGCATTTTTTCTGTGCCCCAAACACTCACATAAGTGGAAGGGCCACTATATATTTATGGTCATGAGTTGCAGGACTGAGCAGCGTCTTTGTGTGTGTGTGTGTGTGTGTGTGTGTGTGTGTGTGTGTGTGTTGTGTGCCTTCAAGTCATTTCCAACTTATATTTACCCTAATGTGAACCTATCACAGAGTTTCCTTGACAAGATGACTTTGGGGGAGGGGTTGCCTTTGCTTTCTTCCAAGGCTGAGAGAGTGTGATATACCCAGGGTCACTCAGTGGGTTTCCATGGCCAAGTAGGAATTTTAACCCTCATCTCCAGAATTGTATCCCAACGCTCAAACTACTACACCACACTGGCTCTATACTACCAGGTGGTAGATCTTGTGAATGGATGGAGACATCTTGTTTCCCTAGTGGGGAAAATATGCCATTGTTCAACAGTATATCCTTTGCATTATTATCTTCCTTGTCTAAAGGTATGCATGACTATCCCCCAATTCATGCATGATTACTCTACATGCATGATTACCCACCAACCCACAATGGGCAAGATGGATAGCCATACTTCAGTTTGGACAAGGAAAGTGTGTTGATTTTTCTTAGTTTCTTCTCTTGTGGTTGCATTGGTTAGTGTTAGGGTTTTGTTTTGTTTTTTTGCAAGTCTATCAATCAATTTGGTGTTTATTAAATCATAAACCCATTCTATCCAGTCTTCCTCTAGATGACCTCATTTCATAGTTAGTATTTGAGCTATACATCTAGAATCCTGTTTGTCAGCCCCAGCTAGAGTAGACCCATTCAGTCAATTGTTGAATGGTGAATCAAAACATTAGTAAATCCCATGTATTCAATGGCTGTTCTCTAGGTGGGACTATTAATAGGATTTAGGCCTAGATTAGCTCGTACCATAACCTTCATTGTAACATAGCAATGTTCCTTCAAGAAACTTCAAAGTGTTCTTCAAAATGTGGTCAGCTTGTATTAAAATATATGTCTAGCCCACTTTCATATCCTATTTATTCCTCCCACTTCTTCTTGCCCTTTTTTTCTTCTTCACTTTATTTTGTAATTGCACTTTCAAAAAACCAATTAATTTTTTTAAAATAGCAGTGCAGCTTATCATACATAAGCAGTGCAGCTTATCATACATGGACCAAGATCCTACAGCAGACCAGTGGCGTACCAAGGCTCAACAGTGCCCAGGGCAAGGAGATGGGATGAGTGGCGGGCAGAGATGGGTGAGGCGAGCAGCAGTGGGCAGGGGAGGGGTGAGTGGTGGGCAAGAGCAAGGGGAGAGGTGGGGGCAGGGGAGAGGTGGGCAGGTGGGAGAGGAGTGTGCAGGGGGCAGGGGGTCTTCTTTTTTGCACCCCCCTGACATTGGTGCCTGGGGCATGTTCCTCAGTTGCCTCACCCTAGATCCACCTCTGCAGCAGACAAATAGCCATGATGGCATGGCTATGCTCTGTCTCCTGAACTGACCCCTGAAACCCACTTCACAATCCACCCAGCCACCTTGAGAGTCCTGCAGCACTGATGAGCAAGGGCACTGAAGGATGATGCACCCACCCCCTTACTGCCAGCAAATTGCAGTCTGCCAACTGAAAACAGGGATCTTTTTCATAACTTGCCAGGATATCACTGATTGCTGGTGGGAGTGGACTGAATGCATTATCATCCAGCATCCTATTCACCAGCTATACCGCCTCTACAAAACCCATCCTTCCATGTGGCTGCCTGAATTTTAAGGTGACTTGGGGGCAGGGGCATTTACAATTATGTCAATGGTACCTTGATGATTAATGTGAACAGGAAACAGTTACAAAGTTGTAAGTGTAGTTTACAATATTGTAATTGACTTGCAGAGTGCCAGCTTTTTTTATTATTATTTTAATGTTATTTAATGTTACATTCCTGAAATGAAATGGAAAAGTATATTCTCCTTTCTGTTTGCCGTCAAACTTTAACTATTATTCCAGAGTGTTGATCCTGTTCCACAAACTCTAGACAGCAGGGCCAATGATCAGAGAGCTGGAAGCTGGAGTCCAATGTCAGAAAGGCTACAGGTTCTCCATCACATCTGGACGAACTGTCAATTTTAATAGCCTTCAGGCAGAGAAGTATCTTTTGATATAGTTTTGCATTTCACTCCAGATTCAATTCCTTTTTTTTTCTTTTTTTGTAATAAGGATTTTGGAATAGAAGCACTATGACTATTCCCAGTGTTCACATCTGACATTTAGTGTGGGCTGAAGAGCAAGTGACAGATTATAATAGCTGTTAAATGTAAAGCCTGCCCAGGGGCCATTGAGTGTTTCAAAGTTAATTTTACAATGTGTAAGTGGGAGAGGGAACTGGAAAGACAACACCTGAGAAATGGTGCCAAAAGCACTTGCTGGAAATGGCTTTAATGCCTTCCTCCTCCTATGCATAGCTATATCATGACTCAATGTGTGTCAACCAGGGAAAGAAAAATAAAAGCCACAGTTCCCATGGGGAGATGTTAGACACACAGGATATTTGTTGTGACACTGATTTAGTACATCAGACACACACAAAAATATCCCTGTGCTGATCTGGCAATTTCTAAAGCAGGCCAATAAGATTACACTTCATACGGGATAATGCTGTAGAAAAGTCACTCAGCAGTGGATTTCTTTTACATGTTTTTTGGGGGGAGGGGGATGACTGGGGTTTGCTATAGGTTTTTGCATAAGCACTTTAACGCAAGCCCTCCTTAATACACAACTTGAGAAGCCCTGTTCATTCTAGTAAATGCTTCCCTTGGCATCTGACTACAGTTGGCCCTCCACATTTGCAGGTTTAACTTTCAGGTATTTGATTATTTGTAAGTTTCTCCAACCCCTGACTCCTCACCTCAGGGATTCCTTTTTCAGGGAGACCTTCCCTCCAAGCGGCTCTGATCAGGCCATGCAGCTCTTTAAAAACCTGTCTTCATTCCTTCTTTTCGTCTAACCGCAGCTGCCCGGCCAGCTAAGGATGGCTCACAGCCCAATTTTCTCAGCAACACAAACCCTCTCCTGATGGCCCCTGCACCCAAGGAAGAAGATGGGCTAGAGGCAGGAACTAAAGAGCCACTATGTTGACTCATCCTGTTTTCTCTCTCTTTTCCCTGACCGGGTTTGGACTCTGGGTGTCCGCCCATGCCTTGGCCCCCTTCCCACAGATACACACACACGCATTTTGATATTTGTGATTTTTCCAGTTTTGCAGGGATTCTGCACTTCGTGAATGTGAAGGGCTGAGTGTATTTGATTTACATTAAATGCTTCCTAATGAACTTTGATTGTTAGTAAGCAATTCTTGCAGTTCATTCTCAATTTCTCTTGCTCGATTTTAGAAGTCATACTGCAGCAACGACCCCATTCATGAAGCATAAACAGAGAGCCTGTGTTCTTTGGATCCCAGACAGAGTACTTAGTAAGATAAAGTACTTAGAAAAGAGTGTGTGTGTGTGTGTGTGTGTGTTTGTAGATGCTATACATTCTGAATAGGTTTGTATGTTGTGTTTTTAACAACCTCCCTGCTTATTGTATCATTCATATTAGAGACTAATTATTCAAAAACTGAGCCATTGCTTTTTCATCACCTTTTGCACCAAATCCCTCCAGGAAAATATTCACAGTTCTTCTCAGCAGTCTCTGACTCAGTGCTATCTCTGTGAAAATGTGTGTTTGTGTGCACATATATATATCCCCACAATAGTACCGCCTCTTGTGGTTTTAATGTTTCTGCTCGCACATTCTTTTAAGGTTCTGCATGTCAGTTGAGTAATATATTCCTGAAAAGAGAGGTAAACAGTGGCATGATATAGGGAACAAAAGATTCCAGATGCAAGCAGCATTTTTCTACACCAGACATTAAAGTAAACTATGCGTTTTCCACAGGCTTATGGGCAGAAATGCTGTGGTGGGGAGGAGCAACATGTCCAGAGCAAGTGTAGGTGAGGTAGGAAGAATACAGCTGTGATAGCTGGTGGCTTCCATGTCATTGAGATGGTAAACCCACCCTAGATTTTAATCTGAACATTCAAGGAGCTACCCAAGATTTTGTGTCCTATCTCCAAAATAGGTTCAGCATCTTGAGCAACTCCTTCAAAATTCAGTCTAAAACCCAGAGCATGTTCACCACCTTACTGGCATGAGAGCCATTAGCCACCATGTCCTGCTGGCTCAAACCAACTGGAGCAAATGATAGGAAGTAACTACACTGGACATGCTAGTCCAGGTGCACACATACATATACAGTCCTCCCTCCACATTTGTGGGTTTTTCACAAATTTGCTTATTTGAGAGGTGCATGGGTGCCTCCCCATTCTCCTCCCATTCTCTTCCATTTTGCCAAGTATGGAAAAGGAAGGCAAGCACCTCGACGAAAGGGAAGGGAATGGGGGGAAGGCATGAACACACCTTCCTTCTCCCCTCCAAAGCTCCCACACCCACTCCCATTTCTTTGCCTCTGGTCCTGGTGCTGAGAACTTGCACTAAGGCGGTAGGCAAAGGAATGGGGGAGAAAGCTTGCACAAGCCTTCCTTCTCCCCTCCAGTGCGCTCCCTCCCATTATCTTGCCTCTGGCCTTGACGCACAAAAGGAAAATCAATGGGAGGGGGATCTCAGGGAGAGTTATTCACAGTTTCTCCACTTTCATGAGGGTTCTGCACCCCAAACTTTTGTGAAAGTGGAGGGGCCATGGTCCAACTGTACACATGCGCAATAAGGGGAAGGGTTAGCTAGGCTGGTACCACAGCTGATGTACCTTGCAAGCCCATACTGGGTCTGTACGAGAGAAGAGAATGGATTTGGACCCCAATCAAAAATTTCATCCACTGAACACCCAACTTCAGGCTGTTCCACCCACTAGTGTCACCTTCCACTTACCAAGATCTTCCCCTGAACCTAATTAAACCTTTACTTGTTCAGTTCTGTTAGTCTTCGCCCATCAAATATATAATTGATGTACAACAGTTTAATTTTGATGAAACTGTATTTATTTACCACATTATAATCCACCAGATAATCCTGGCTTATCTGCATGATTTTTCTTCCAATTTTATCCTTACGACATGCTACACCGGCCCAGGGTCACCCGGGGACTCAGCAGAGAAATGAGTGTGGTATTGCCAAGTCTGGATAAAACACACTGGGCTAAATTTGGATGCAACGATAAGCCAGAAACCTTATGTGAATTAGACATCATGCTCTTGCATGCTGCCCTATCATCTCCACTGCAAGTAGGTGTAGTTAAACAAACCACATAACGTCTGCTTTTAGTTTGATTATTGTGATATTTGAACCAAGCATACAGTTTAATCCAGATATTGAACATAGTGGCTTCCATGTCTTTTGGACAGTGAATCCACCCAGCTTTTAGTGGGAACCTTAATAGAGCTATCTAAGGGGCCAACGTTTCTCACAAGAAGATAAAGTTTAGCTCCTTTAATATTCAGACTAAAACCCAGAGCAGATTCACTGTTTCACTAATATGGATGCCACCAGCTACCATTAAAAAACACCAGAAAATAAGAATGAGTTTACTTCTCTGTGTAAATGTGGGCATGGCATCACCTGCATTAGCACCTTCTTCAGAAGAAGAAACTAGATTTCACGGGGAAATGTAGGTTGGAATAGCTTGCATGATTATTGCTCTTAATACTGCTTAAGTATTATCCATTCTCTTTGCCATTCACTTGGTATGGAGCTTCAAGAGCACACCATTGTCCGTCTGACACACATCAGTGTTTCCTATGTGGACATTTTTTCAAGACTTACTTACAAAGACTTACAAAAAGCTGGGAAGGAAGAAAACAAAGAAGGTAAGGAAATATGGAACACATATGGAGCAGCCTGCCTAGGGTGGGCAAGTAAGGAGTTCTTTGCCGTTAAAAAGATATTCTTTGCAGGTTCATCCTAGTTTAAAGCTTCCTGATAAACATAGGTAGGAAATGTAGAAATAGGCTCAGAACCTTGAATGCAACTGTTCAGTGGTTTGTGTTCTGGGGGAAAGGGAACTAATATAATAATCAATGCAGAGAAATAGAAGATGACAATCAAAAATGAAGAACAAGAGACCTCTACCACAAGATCAGAGAGATCAAAGGGAAATTTAAACCCTGAGTGAGGATGCTATATGACCAGCAGAGGAACATATTATGTCACCAAGTACAAACACAAAAACATTGGAAACAACACACTGAAGAACTATATAAAAAAGATAAAATGGTGACAGATTCATTGAAGGAAGAACCATTGGAAAATGAACCAACCATTTTAGAAAGTGAAATGGAAGCTTGGGCACTTGGGCAGAAATAAATCACCAGGAACAGATAGCATACCAACAGAGCTACTTCAAGCTACAGAAATAGAATCTACTCTCATTTTAATGAAAATCTGTCAACAAATATGGAAAACAAAACAATGCCCCACAGATTGAAAACACTCAATATGCACTTCAGTCCCCAAGAAAGGGAACACAATGGATTGCAGTAATCACAAGATCATTGTATTAATTTCCCACACAAGCAAAGTGATGTCAAAAATTCTGCAACAAAGACTCTTATCAAATATGCAATGAGAAATGCCAGATATCCAAGCTGTGTTCAGGAAAGGAAGAGGCACTAGGGATCATATTGCAAACAGACATTGGATAACAGCAAACACCAAAGAATTTCAGAAGAAAATTAGCCTGTACTTCATAGATTATAGCAAAGCCTTTGACTGTGTAGACCATGAAAAATTGCTCTGAAAAGAGGTTACCATCAGAATAGAATATGGAGAAATGAAATGGATCCAATTGGCAAAGGGATTGGAGACATGAAAACTGGAGGAAGGAAAATCAACAATTTAAAATGTGCGGATGATTCTGAACAACAAGCAGAAAGTAGCAAAAACTTGGAACAATTACTGAAGAAAGACAGGACAGATAGTGCACAATTAGGCTTACAGATGAACATTAAGAAAACAAAATGACCACAGATGATTTACATAACTTTAAAGCAGACAATGAAGATATTGAAAGAGTTCAAGATTTTCCACACCTTGGCTCAGTCATTAATCAGAATGTAGGCTGCAATCAAGAAATCAGAAGCAGACCAGGTCTTGGAAGGGCAGCTATGAAGGACCTAGACAAGATCCTCAAATATTAAGATATATAATTGAATACTAAAAGTTAGGATTGTCCATGCCATGGTATTTCTGATTTCTGTGTATAGTTGTGAATGCTGGACAGTGTAGAAAACTGAAAGGAAGAAAATCAACTCATTCGAAACGTAATGCTGAAGGAGAGTTCCAGGGATACTGTGGACTACTAAAAAAATAAAGAAATAAAAATAAATGGGTCCTAGAGCACATCAAGTCTGAACTCTCCCTAGAAGTCAACATGACTAAACTTAGTTTGGATATATCACAAGAAGACATGGTTTACTAGAAAAGGTATCAATGCTTGCTAAGAAGGACAGAGGACAGAGGAAGACCACATCACAGGTGGATAGACTCAATCAAGGAAGCCATGGCTCTGAGTCTGCAAGACCTGAGCAGGGCTGCTGATGATAGGGCAACTTGGCTGTCACTCTTTCATGGAGAGCTGTAAGCTGATGTCAGCTCAAGACCAGTTCACCACCACCACAAGGGAAGTACAAAGTTCAAAATAAGGCTGCAGTAAATTTTTCTCCTTCCCTCATTGCCTAGAACCTGGACTTCTCCACTGAAGCTCCACTGAAGATTTAGGACCTCAGTTTAAAAAGCAAGTATTTCTTCACATAGTACAATGTGTTTCCACAAGCTGTTTTGGCTTTAAAATACAACAGACAAATTAAAAGGGAGCATAAAAGGCTGTCAATGGCTATGATTTCAGAGACAATGTACCTCTGAAGAGCAGTTACTCTTAAAGATGACTGGGTGTATACTGTTGCCCTTACTTCCTGGTTATGGGCTTCTCATAGATATCTGGAGAATATAGTGGTACTGTTCATCAGGGCTTGAGATTTATAATGAACAGTATCTTAATTTCCCCAGCATCAGTTCTAATTCCCAGTATGGGGAAATTACTGGTTTCATCTGATTTTCCTCCTTTCAGTTTCTTGTATAATACAGCCAGTTGAGAAATGATACAAACATAAGAGAATGAACCACCCCCTTAAATTATCTCCTTGCTCCACAAAGATCTGCTTTCCCACAGGTTCCTCCCATGCAGCTTAAAGAATGTTTAAATGATCCAGCTATACAGGGAAGGCCCAATCAACATGTGGGTTTACTAATACAGTAGTGATTCCCATTGGGTACAACCACATATTCAGATCCCATCGCTGGGACTGTGTCATTTCATTGTTCACCCTGTGACACAGAAGCTATTGAGAGACAGTCAGCCCCGACATGTGTTGGAGACTCTCTGAATTGACCTGTCAAAAAGATTATTATTAAATACCATATATCGGCCTTTTCTAATCTACCACCATCCAGAAGTGTGAGAACACAGCTCTCATCATCCTGAGCCAGTAAAGCTCCTGGTTAGGGAAGGCTGCTATGCAGAATCTTTTTCAAGATGTGAAGATGAGAAAATTGTACACACAATTGAAAGTTCTCTCTACCCACCCTGTGTTCCTCCATAAATTGCAACAAACTACTACCATTTTCATAATAACTTTCATATTGTTGTTTACCCCGCAGATTCATACAGTCAGGATAGCTTCCCCACTCACAGCTACTTCTCAAAGACAAGTGTCTCCCCACTTTTCACTTGCAATCATGAACCCAGACTCCTGAAGCTGAATCATCTCAATATCATCCCACCACCCACAATGACTCATTAGTTTCTCCTCTCAAGGGTGTTTGGTGACATTTAATGTATGTATTTGGTGGAACAGAACAGCACATTAGATACTGCTACAAAATACTGCCAGCTACAAAGGGAAGGGATGTGAAGTACATGTATGCTTCTGTGTACTTGGTTTCAGCCTAAGAGTTTGTGCTACATGTGCCACAGCAGTAGTGTTCAATGGCTGGCTCTCCAGATGTTTTTGGACTTTTAACTCCTGGTTGGCTGGGAAGTTTGGAACATTTGGAGGGTCAATGGTTGAGAATCTATAGCACAGGCTTATAACCTCTTAGAAATTTCAGCTACGATCCACATCCTTGTCTATGCACCTTTGGATGCTGTTTTTTTCATGCTATATGGTAGATCACTTTTAATGCTAGAAGAAGATACAAAATGGTGTGCAAGTTGCTGATGTTCAGGGAATAAAATCAATTAAAATAAATCCCACTATCCATGAGCAAGATTTTAATTCACCTCTCTCACTCTGATCTTATAGAGAGCTGCCACAATTACTCTTCCACCTCCCTTCTCCCAATCAACCTGCTTCCCAGCATCTTCTGATGGTATAAGACCCTTCTCAGCAGGGTAGGCTGGGATGAGAAAGAAGGATTGCCAAAAATTGAGCAGAGGCATCTTCCTTGACTGGAACCTCTGCTCACAGAAGGTGTTTCTGTCCGCTTTTCCGTGCTCCTGGTCACAGAATGCCATCATTCAGCAGCCTCAGGAAAGGCTTTCAGGGGAGAATAAGGGAGCTTCTGAGTAGAGTTATTTCCACTCACCCTTTGCTGTGAGTAAGACATGAAAATTTATCTTCATTTATGTCAAGTATAAATCCACTTCATTGCATCTCTCTATGTTCATCCATCTTCTCCAAAAAAAGAACAAGGTATATGGTAATTTTCTTTGGAGGTTTGTTGTTTCAGCCTGAAACTATGGCCCTTTCCACATGGACATATTGCCAACGCTAGGGCGACCTCTCCAGGAGGTCTTCTTCACTGCGGGGTGCGCTAGTGCAGTTGGAAAAAGTGAGGCTCTACACCTCAAACCACTCTAGCACAGCCACGGGGGTGGCACTGCGAGTTTTATAAAAACCATCTTCCCAAGTGGTTTTTATGAAACTCGCCCGTGCTGCTCTGTGGCAGCCCCAGGTGAAGAACTGCAGAGACGCAGTAGCACATCCCTGCAGATCTGCCCGGGGGCGGGCTTCTGGCTGGCGCGCTGCCCTGATTGGTGGAGTGCCGCCGGAAGCCGCCAGCTGCCATTTTGGGCACTGCCGAACACCGCTGAGTGCTGCTGAATAGAGCGGCAAAACCGCGCTCCCCGCAGGGACGGAGCAACCTGCTACCAGGTAAGCTCCACCCCTGCGTGAGCCGCCCCGTTTTGGCCTCCCCCGTGAGGAAAGGGCCTATATTTAGATCCTGAAATGGATTTCACTGGATAAAGAAGAAAGTTGGATAGAACAAGTAAGAACAGCCCCCAAGTAGAAAGATGTGTAACTGGATTTTCAAGGTACTTTTGATACAAATGATGGAAAAACAGATGTGTTTAAAATACAATGGTCAGCTTGCATTTATTGCTGCCAGATCATGAAGCTCTGCCAGCATACCTATATGATGATTTGGAAGGATTACAACTGCCACCTGAGGGACAACATGATAGAAATCACCTTCCAGCACCCTCCCCAGTCAGTGTCCCTTTGGGTTTGTGGCAGAGCTATGTCAGGCACCATCCATCTGCACAGGTTAAAACCACTCTGCAAGGAGATAGTGATAGTTGCCACAATTCCTACACTCATCTCTCTGGTAGTATGGCTCATGTGACACAACAGATTGTATTTCTGAGTAAATAAGCAGGATTGTGGTGTTCAACTCTTACCTGTATTCAAAGTGCCAAGAAGACATTGATATTTTTCTTCACTTATTTTGCATTATCAGAATTTCTAGATTTCTAGCAAAAAGGTCTTCTGCAAAATGAGTACTTTAAATGGCAAACCACTGGAATCAAAATATACTTTAATAACTGTTTCCCAAATATCAGAAGCCCCACTTACTGTGAAATGATGTGCAGTGCATTATTATTTATGTTGATTTATAAAGTCAGCCCCATTGAGTTCAGTGAACGTATTCCCAAGTATATATGAATGCAATTACTTGTATGAAATGCAATTACTAATCTGAAAAACACTTGTATGAACACAAAGATGGCTGGGATCCAGTTGATGTCTTGTGTTTGTCTTGGGTCCCATATCAGGAGAAAGGCAGCATACAAATATAATAAATAATAAATAAATAAATTCTCAATTGCTCTATGAAACTGGTTGAAAATTTTTGGCCCATACAAAATATCTGCATTCAAAGGTTGTAAAAGTAAGAGTTGTACATGTGGTGCTGTTATTAATGTGGATATACACTGGGTTGGGCACTGGGTTGCACAAAGTTACTGTTCAGCACAAGGGATGCACAACACAATTAGTGTGCAAAGATATACAGTATACAGTCCCAACTGGAAAATAATTCTTACTATGATCCAGGTTTTCTAACATCAAATTTGATTTGAAGTGAATGAAACAGATAAAGAATTCCACAGAGTTTGGATCACAGATAGGAAAAACTGTTTTCATTTGCAAAGCAGTGGTGTTTTGTCCCTGCAAGAAACAAAACCCAGCAACAGGAACCATGAACCCCATCTGATAGCAAGACAAAAGTTTTCTGGACAGCAAACCATTTTTGTATTCTTATAGACTACACAGTCTGACCACAATAGGGCTACACTTCAACTTTTGCCAGATAAGGGTCACTCACTTGTGTCCCTCTACTACCTGAAAACTTTCAAGCAAAGAATGAACATCCATCAAAATCCCCTTCTCTGTTACCTTTAGTGCTAACATTTTGGAAATCAATCTTTTCTTGAACTTCAAAATATTTCCTAGGATCATAAATCTACTCCTCAAATCTCCCTGAAGATCAACCCAGTAATTTTACAAAGTACTAACAGCCTTCTGATAATGCTAATAAATGTGACATGCCACAGGGCAACCTCCCCTGAGAGCAACCTCTCTGAATTTCATATACCCGCACCCCAAGTCTAAGATCTGTGCAGTATGGTTGCTAGGCAATGGAGAAATGGTAGTTTGCACATGCTTGGAAGCAACTTCCTTTTTATTACTTTGTATGTTTCATGCATGAGCCTTCTTAACTTAGAATCCGTTTCACAAAAGCTAGTGCCAGGAAAAAAATCTGACATACCACAAGACTTTTTGTTGTTCTTGCTGAGACAGTCTAACATAACTATCCCTTGGGGAATTGTTACAATGGACGATCCTCTAATGTTAGTGACATCGTGTTAGAGCATGGGATTAGGACTCTGGAGCTGTTTTCTGCAGCTGCTAAACCATGCCAGAAAATCTTAGCATTCAGAGATTAGCCACATAAATGACAAAAGTTCAGACAGGCTAAACCGAAAACAGACATTGGGCTTCCTTCAGGCAGAGAATAATACATCTGGACCAGAGAAGCCTTGTTGGTTGATGGGCTTGTAAGATTAGTGTAAGCAGTCATAGACAAAGAATGCCAAGAGAAACTATGAATAAGCATGTCTGCCAAAGGCCACAACAGCATTTTTTTACAGAGATATAGATAGCCAGATGTAGCCTGTAGGCTCACTCGAGGAAAAGGTATCTTCAAATCCTGGAGCAGGCAGTGGCCCAACAATAGCATCATGCTCGCAGAAACTGGGGAAGGAGAAGGAGAAGAAGGAGAAGAAAGAAGAGGAGGAGGAGGACAACAACGACGACAATAACAACAACGTCACAGAAGGGATGAGGAGCCACTGAGTCAAGCCCTCATTACTGCTTCCTTTCTCTTGGAACTGCTGGAAAGAGGGACAACCTATTACTTCTTACTGGTCCAACACCAGAAGCTCATGCTCCTGAACATAACTAGAGGGAGCCAGAAAGTGATTGTGCCACAGACAGTAGGAGCAGTACCCCTTCTACACGAAAATGAAGTGGGAGGGTTCGAGCAAAAGGAAATCCACTGCTTCTGCTACTGCTACCATCCTTTGTGCTAACCCTATTTAATAGTTGCCTGTCAACTTATGGTGGCCCCAAGAATTTCATAGTGTTTTTTTCTTAGGCAAGGAATACTCAGAAGTGGTTTTAGATTTCATTTGGAATACTGTATCCAGTTCTGAGCACCTCTATTCAAGAAGGATATCGACAAGCTGGAGCGTGTTCAGAGGAGGGTGACCAAAATGGTGAAGGGTCTGGAAGCCATGCCCTATGAGGAGCAACTTATGGAGCTGGGTATGATTAGTCTCCAGAAGAGAAGGTTAAGAGGGGACATAATAGTCATGTTTAAATATTTGAAGGTATGTCATGTCAAGGAGGGAGCAGGCTTGTTTTCCACTGCTCCAGAGACTAGGGAAAAAAGCAATGGATTCAAGCTGCAGGAAAGAAGATTCCACCTGAACCTCAGGAAGAACTTCCTGAAGATCAGAGCTGTCTGGCATTGGAATATGCTACCTCAGAGTGTGGTAGGGTCTCCTCCTTTTTAAGCAGAGGCTGGATGGCCATCTGTTGGGAATGCTTTGATGTGTGTTCCTGCATAGCAGGAGGTTGGACTGGATGGCCCCTGTAATCTCTTCCAACTCTATGATTCTATGACTCTAGTATAGCAATATAGCATTTATTTCTATACCGCTTATCAACTAGTGTTATCTAAGCAGTTTACAATGTATTTTAGCTAATTGCCCCCAACAAGCTGGGTACTCATTTTACCGACCTGCGAAAGGATGGAAGGCTGAGTCAACCTTGGAGCCTGGCAGGATCAAACTCACAACCTTGTGGTTGCAGTACTGGCATTTAACCACTGCGCCACCAGGGCTCCTCCCTTTGAAATTTACTCCATAGCATCCGATATTTGTTGGTGGCTTCCCATCCAAGTAATGCTGAGGTCTGACACTCCTTAGTTTTGAAGATCAGATGGAATCTGATGCCTTTAGGATATTTAAACTGCTCATTTAATAATTGCCTCTCCTTATGTGATCACTATGGCTTAAATGGAGAAGACTGCAGGCAGAGTCTGGAAACATGACACCTTTTGAGCTTGTTACTGGTGGATTAGACACCAAATAAACATGCCCAAAGCTTAAAAGGGCACCCAAGCTCTGTTAAAACTCCTTTTTTCAATCTAATCTGATAATTGGTGTTCTATGGTTTATGTACAATAAATGCTGATACAGTGCAGCAATGACCTTATACAACAAAATATGCATCCGGTATGTAGAATTATGAGAACATCAATCTTCTGCCTGCTGCTAACGCCCCCATCAGTGGCAATGAAGCTTCATTTCGCATGTATATACACACACATACTTTTCAACTTTACTAACAGGTTCTGCAGCAGTTAAAACTGTTACTTATGAATTATTGTAATAAGAGAATTATCACCAATTACAGCCAGATAAAATTGGTACCCCCACTCTATGCTTTCTGCAAACATTTCAAATGTGCATTCCATAATTGGTATTACATTATTGGTCTGTAAGGCCAAGTTCAGAGCCAACATGGGCTAATTATAAGAGAAGCAATATTTTGAAATGACTTCCTTCCAGTATGGGTTCCTTATTTAAAAATTACAGACAGGGCACAGAAACTATTGTCCTAGATAAAGCATATTGAACATAATCCTGCTCTGCAGATTAAGATATAATAGCCTTTCTTTACAACAGTAATACTGTAACACTTGAAAGTGTTCAACGTAATTCATATGCATGCCCTAATCTTTATAGCAATCCCATAAGGTAAATCAGCCTTACCGTGTCCCCTCATACTGCAGGTGCAGGCAGTATAGCTAAGAAAGAGCAGCTCAACTTAGGCTACCTAGTGAGTTCATGGCAAAAAATGTGATTAGAACTGCGGGCTTCTTGATTTCATTGCGCATTATCTTTATCACTCTGGTATACCTGTTTTAATAAACATTCAGTCTACCTCCACCCCCACAGCCCATTTGTTTTTCTCTACTACAATGTAAAAAAAAGCTATGTTGACTAAAGAGGAGCTATAGTCCAATATAGCAGGAAAGCCCCAAAGCATGGAAAGTTACTTTTAAAATATCATTAACAATTATACTAAGCCCAATCTCATCACTGTTATAGTTGCTGTTTTGTTTTTGTTTTGTTTTTTAAGGCAATTCCTGCTCCAAAGTAACTTTATTGTTGTTCTTATGTGCCTTCAAGTTGACTTGGACTTGTGATGATCCTATCACAGGGTTTTCTTGACACAATTTGTTCAGAGGAGGTTTGCCATTGCCTTCCTCTGAGGCTGAGAGTGTGACTTGCCCAAAGTCAGCCAGTTGGTCTCCATGACTAAGTGGGGATTGGAACTTTGGTCTCCAGGATCATAGTCTAATGCTCAGACCACCACACCACGCTGGCTCTCCGAAGCTGTCCTACAGCTTTTAAAGACTCCAGAGCTTTTAAAGGGTAACTTAATTCTTTTAATTACTTTTAAAAAAATACATCAGAATGCTATAATCTGCTGGCCTACAGTCCAAAATAACCTTCTTCCAGTCCACCTCACTGTTGCTTCAACAGTCATGCCACAGCATGAGCTAGCCACTTGAACCAGCACTTGAAGCATATAACATTCTTTCTGTACCATTTTAGTGTGAGCCACATACTTTCTTCATTATAAAAGTAACTGGGAAACCTGGGGCCATTTCTGCCCTACACTGTTACAGTGCTATTATTCCACTGTAAACATCCTGTGGAATTCTGGGGTTTGTAGTTTATTGAGGCCAAAGAGCTCTCCAGCTGAGAATTCTATATGTCCCTCCCTAAACTGCAAACCCCAGGTTTCCATAAGATGTTGAAAGTCGAATAATAACATTATAACAGTGTAGTGTGGAAATGGCCCTGGTTTTCAAAGAAGTTGCCATGTCAGTCTCTTACAACATAAAAAGCAGTAATGGATGGGAATAACAAAAAGGGAATGTGGCAGCCCCTTTGGGATTAACTGGTTGTTATCATGAGCTTTCATGAATATAAACTTACTTCTTCAGATGCAATACAGAGTGATATTAAAGCCTTAATAAAAGAGTCTTCACTACTACACATATAAAAGGAATCTTCTCAAAGTGAGTTTTGAACCCAGGGAAGCTGACTTTTGGTAAGCAGTTATTGCTTTCACACATCAACACTAACTGACCACCGTAAAGATCTGAAAGGCCCATATCACCTTGCCCAGACCTTTGAAAATTTAGGGCAAGGAAGATGATTTGCACCTTTCTGGACTCTGTTAAATTCTATCCCACTCCCACAACTGTATAAATATGCTTTATGGAGCCTTAATATCAGTCTTCACTGCTTCTGAATAAGTAGGTTTATATCAATAAAAGCTCAGGTTAAAATAATTTTTAAAAAACTGTCTTAAAGGAGAAGCCACATTACTCTCCTTCCCCCTTTGGAAAACTAGTTACATCAAGAAAGATGTTATTACTTGCTAAGTTACAATTATTTGATAAAAATGTGTTTGACCCTTCAAATATTAACAAAGATTGTCATCACTAGTGATAAAAAGTGATGAATGAAACAGGTCAAGAAGGTACTCAAAGGAACCATGATCAATATGTATACAATGAAATGCTGGCCTTACCATTAGGCAGAGTGAAACAACCTGTTCCATAAGTATTTAACAGAAAATATGGGATTTTCATTAGAAAATGCAGGACGGCCAATGGCATGCAAACTAGCAGCACATTCGAAGAGGAGAAGCACTGGGAAGTAATTTTCACCTCCTTACACTGTTTTTTGTAACCTCCCCAATAAAGAGGGAAAAGGGTAGCAGCGGAAGTGCCATACCGTCCTGTCAGCTCCTGCTTTTCAACAACAAAAACAAACAATGATTGAGAAATTAAAAATTGAAATCAGACATCTTCTAGCAATGAAACTGTTGATCCCATTTCTGCATTGATCTGTAATTTTAAAAACAAAAAATCCACATAAAAATGTGCATATAATTACACACTTTTAACATCTTCTTTAAATACATTTCTAAACACATTTTTTTCTCATAGCCCAAATTAATATTCTTTTATTTTGATTTTTTCCCTCTTGATCTGGGAATTGTGTCAGAATATTCAGGAAATACAGGTGCCTGAGGACAGCAGATTTCCAAGCTGTGTATTGAGCCTGAAAGGTCAGTCTATATGAGAATTGCAAATACTGAATTCTTTAAACATTGCTGGATGAGGTATCATGTGGGAACTATATATTTTATGTTCTAAGTTTACACAAAGAGTAAGGGATTAGTAAAACAAGTCAGATAATAGATTTCCACAAGGTATGCATGTGTATGTACTCTCAAATCTCCTATTGATGTACGGTCATCCCACAAATTTCATAGGGTTTTCTTGGGCAAGAAATACTTAGATAAGGTTTGTCATTGCTCTCCCCTAAAATACAGCTTTACCACAGCTGGTATTCCTTGGAGGTTCGTTCCCATCCAAGTGTTAAGAAAGCCTGACCATGCTTAGCCTCCAAGCTTTGGTAGGATATTTATGCCCTGTATTCTATTTGTAGAATTATATAAATTATTTACATAATTATCTGGGAAGCAGATAAACGATGCCACAGAGAGCAGACTAGTAGGAAGATTGTTAGAGTTGGCCTAGGTTCAGTTAGCTATGAAATCAGTGAAATACCTAGAACCATTATTTCAACCTACACTTGACACTTTATGATGGAACCATTAAAAGACTGACAAAGCACGCTTCTGAGGCCCTTTCCGCAATGCACCTTTTCACGGAGCTGGGGTGCGGGGATTGCGCAGGCAGCTTCCAGCGAGAGGCTCTCGCATCCCAGTTCCTTCAGCTCCACAGTTGCTGCCCGCTCGCACAAGAGCCCTGCCTCTTCCTTCCACAGTGCAGCCTGGGAGTTTCCCAGGCTGCGCTGGGGCAGGAAGCATGAGTGCCACGGCTCCGGAGCTCCGCACACATGGCAAGTGCACGTGGGGCCCTGGAATGATGCGTGGTCATGCATCATTTTTGGTTCAAAGCCAAAAATGAAAAAGTGCATGAGCGCCGCCTGCCAGACCCTGGAGCATTGCGCGATTGTGAGTGCATCGTGTGGACTGCTCCTCACATTTGTGCAATGCTCTAAGGGCCCTTTTGCATGGCAAATGCTGTGAGAAAAGGGCCTTAGTGGTAAAAGTATAAACCAATTACAAAGCATATTTGCCCACCAGAAGTGCTTCAGAAAAGAGATGAAACTAGACAGCTATGGAAGCTTGGCTCCCAATAAAGATCACCAGTGTCACTTTCAAAGCTTGCAGTAATCACAACAATCCACTTAATGCACAGTGCTACAAGAAAATACATTGGAAAAGAACCCTTTCATGTGAGTAAATCAAATATCTTAGCTTCATAACATAGATCATCTAAGATTAGAAGGAATTCTAAAATAGATCCATCTACACTAACAATTCTCAGGAACAGTGTGCAATGTGTACAGTGTGAGTGTGCACCTTGAAAAATTAAGCCACCATGACATCTATATTTTCATCACCAATGTGCAAGAAGAATGTGAACAATGATGATGACATCCCTCTCTATTACATGGAAGTTTACATCACCAGAAAAAGGAAAGGAGAACACATACTGAAAAGCCTACCTTAAGAACCCACTGGAATTCTTCTATGCAACCCACATGACATCCAACGGATGTGTAGAAAACCCAGAAGCATCATCCTTGTTCATAAAAGCATGCCTCTGTTCCCAAGGCTTGATCAACCGGGCAAAGGGGAAGAGCAGTTAACTGAAGGCTATGCTGTAGTTCTTACTAAGATAGCAATTCAGAGTTCTGGAAACTGGTTGAAGAGTATTTTAAGACGTTGGGAAGAGCAGTGTTTGACCATCATACATACAGATACCAACCTGAATGCAAAGATACCGGACATCCTGTCTGGGTATTTTTTTTTCTTCCTAGGCCTTTACTGAATTACCATCTTCCTTTCTCATTATAACTAGCAAGGGAAATCATTTGATTGGTATGTCACATTTTGACAATATGTGATTGGTATGATACATTTTGACTTCACATATTTATGAACAAGTTACCTTTTAAAGTACACAAGAAGGTATTTTGCCAACCTGTGATCCCACACAGTTCTCTGGGAGTACCTGCAATTGAACTAATTGTGACTGACCTCTAGTCTAACACAGAGTTGTGGTATTAATGGCAAAGTGATGAGTTTTCCTGTTTCTGGGTTGGGAGCTAAACTGGACTTTGCCCATTACACTACCAATTAAATGTTAGGATGGCTTTTTAAGAAATGACTTCTATATTTATTCTTATTTTTCCATGTTTAAAGTGACAATTTAAAAAAAAGCATGAGAGATTTCACTATAAATTTTCTCCATGAAATGTGGTGTTTGAGTTAATTCAGTTGCGTACGTTTAAAAAGTCCCCCCTTAAGAATACACATAACTTAGTGTGTCATCACAGATAAGATTTTCCACTCAACCAACCGACCTAGTTTTTCCTCTCCAAGTCAGTGTGTTTCCTGTGCTATTAGATACTATCATCATAATGCAACAAATACTGAAGCCACAGTAATAATGCCCTGCCTGCCTAGGCTACATATTCTTTGAAAAAGCCTGCTGAAGCTGAAGTCACAGATATCAATGGAGATTGTGTGCCCCCAAAAGTGTAGTTGCTCTTATTTTATTGTGAACAAATAGTTCAGAAAGACAAGATTATAATAAAGACATTCACAGTTCTGTCTTTCAGGCACACAATTGCTCAAGCTTTATAAAGGTTTTTTTCCCCATAAAATAAGAAAGAATTTATCTAATATGGCTTCACCAGAAAGCCACCTACTAGAAATACATTTTGGCAAAGTGTGTTAGAAGATCTACTTTTTAATGATCCCTTCTTAACTATTTAAGCCCTTCTGATACCCTACCGTCCAAAACTGCTCTTGGTTGAGGGTCTCTCCTGAAAAGAACAGGGTATGTTGGAGCAGACTAAAGTTGGTAGGAAGACTGGGACCTGACCTATGCAAGCAGAAGCATTTTCCTCTGAGGCAGGGATGAGTAATTGTGATAGGTCTGGCAGGGGCATTTTTATGCCCCATTATCCACTGGGAGGGCTGCATGGACTACCAAAAAATAAAACAAAAAACCCAAAATGATTGGAAGTTCACATTTTTTGATGTAATATGGTACAGGAGTAGTTCTTAATCTTTTCTTTACTGGAGACCACCTGTAAATATAATTTGTTGTCAGTGACCCCTCGAGAATTAAATATTTAAATTTAGATTTAATATTTACATATTTATTTAAATATTCAAATATTTATTTACTTACGGCTTCTGGAGACCAGGATTTAAATCCTGTTGCTGCCACAGCTGTTGGTGTCCAGCAGCAGGGTTTCACGGACCACCTGTGAAGGCTTCATGAACCCCCAGGGATCCCAGGACCCCAGGTTAAGGACCACTGCTGTACAGGAAGGCTTTGAAAACCATTTAAAAAATAAATTGTTGTACCTGGAGGTTCAGGAACAGCAATTTGCCCTCTCCATTTGGCCAGAAAAAAGTCTGGGCATTCTAGAGGTGTCACAAAAACAACCTCACAAAAGCAACCTCAGGAGACCAGATGCAGCCCCAGGACTTCACATTACCTAGCCCTCCTCTAAGCAAAGCCACAGTTGGATAAAATCATATATACATATTTCAAACTTCAAATATGAAACACAAATTCTTTCTGACTTAACTACACTCTTGTATCAAACTGAAGTCTTAGGCATACCTATCAAGAAGAGTCCCACTGAACTCTATGGCATTAACTTCTGAGTAAAAATTACATTTACTCCAATACAGTACAAATTTGGTATTGTTCCTCAGAATGTACTATACCTCACAAAGGGCCAGAAGAGACAGAGGTGAATGGTAGATCAGATGTCACTAGAAACTGGTCAGTTACAAACCTCAAGGGATTTGTAAAGACCCACAGGTCACCTTGTCTGAAAGCAGTACCGTCTATTTAACAGCTCACTTCAGTTTGAACTATGAAATTTGGACAGTTCTCACACCCTGCAGTGCTGTTATCTTTAAAAAAGAAATTGGGTTTGTTTTTAAGAATTTTAACATTTTACAGCTCTGCAAAAGGTGAACACTCCATTTGTAACCTATTTTACTTATTCAGAGTGCTATTCCACTTTCAACCTCCGGTGGAATTCTGGGATTTGTAGTTTGATGAAGCCAAAGAACTCTCTGGTTGGGAATTCTAAATGCCCCTCCCTAGACTGCAAATCCCAGGATTCCATAGGATGTTGAAAGTGGAATAATAGTGCTATAACACGGTAGTGCAGAAACGGCCAGTATTTTTCTCTTGCCTTTCAACAAATGTTTTTGCCTTTCACAGCTGTGTTAAGTGCAATTTGTTGGACAAGTGAGTTATACACTAATTTGTGTTCATAATTCCATTTTTAAAATATTCAATGTAAAATACAACTACTTTAATCAGTACAATCATAAATATACAAAAAGAAATAGTAATAAAAACTTTAATTCCAAATTCTGGGCAAAGAGAAATTGGGGAAGGACACATATGGCTTCCTTATTGGGTTCACTTCATAATTCATAAAACTGCCTGCAACTTGTAGGTGACAGCTCTACTCTCATTGAGAAGCAGGATCACTTGGGCAGATCCTATGGCAGAAAAAGCCGAACACAGGCTGTTAATTTTGATTGGACTGAAGCAGCAACTGAAGCAGTGACAACTAACATCTCCTGTTTCAGAGGCCAGTCTATCTCCCAACAGTACTCCAGGACTTGGGAATATATTCTGCCAAACTGATCCCTATAGAGCTAGTCAGTTCCCAGAACTATTTAGCAGCAGTTAAGGAGGACATGAAGTCAGGCATAGCATCAAAAACACACATGTATATTTAAAATATTCTATATAATAGCAAAAGATCCATCTATTTATAAAAGGTAGAATCTCCTGGATTTGTTTGTTTTACAAACTGTTGCCTGCAATTTTACATATGAAAATTTTCTTCTCATTATCTCAGTATCAGTTAATCCGTATGGATTAAACTGTACTCTAAAGTCTTTATTAAAGTTTGGTAAGGCTATCCTGAGTAGTTGGTCGCTGACTTTCCTTGCTTCAGCTCATTATTGATAAATGCCTCTGTAGTGTCACCATTTAAAAGAACAACATATATCTCTAATCAGCACCATACTGCACACTAATGGATATTTTATTTAGACACGCATCACAGCTTGGCCATGCTGGCTGAGGAATTCTGGGAGATCTGGTTCAAAAAAGCAACATTTCCAATTTCTGTCTTACAACATAGCTTATTCTAAAGCATTATAGATAAGACACCAAAATTTTAGAACAACATCTGTTTGTGTAGGAGTGTGCATAGGAAATATTCATGTTCCAACACCAAAACACAAAAGTCCAATAAAAAGGTATCACTTCACTGTTGTGTGACCTCTCAGTCTCTAGCACCAAATGCAGCAAGAAACTGAGGCAAGGCAGGAACATTCACTTGAATAAGAGAAAAAAGAGTGGTCAATGGGGAAAAGAATGTGATCACTGTCAAAACTTAGCAAGCTGAGGAATAGCACTAGGGACATTACACAAACCATATCTAAAATCCCTACATCTCTGGCAGAATTTAGTTCTCTTTTTTATCATGCAAGGCTGAAGATCTGCTTCTGACAGTGTAGTCATAGCAGAAGGCTGCAATTCCCAAGAAAGAATAGTTTTTGGCAATTTCACATTAACAGATGCAGCAGTTAACCCTCATCTCCCTATATTAAACTATCTGGGCCCCAAGAGTGCTGATACTCTATATAATGCTTCCTTTACATCATTCTTTCACTTCTAAAGGCCCACAACCACTATATTATCATAGGGCCAACTGCCTGTATTGTTAACTCTTGCAGAATCAATCCACAAACAAGCATTACAGCAGTTACAATTACTGAAGTATACAGGAGAATTTTGTAGCACTGGTGGGAGGGGAACAAACTGAGGGATTTGGTTGTGTTCCACTACAGAGGTTTTAGCAGAGCAGAATGGACTTTTTTTCCCACTCTGCCCAAACGACGGAATGGAATGTGGAATCCACAATGGAGTAAGGATTCCATAATCCATTCCAGCCATGGCTGATGGGGTGGGAGTGGAGCTATGCTGTTTTGTGCATGCTCCAAAGCCTATATGAGCAAGGGGTAATGTTAATATAACCTCCTGAGTATACTGAAAACCTTGAAGCATGCCATGCGAATGTACCACAGTCACAGGATAGCTTCAGGCTACAGTCTTATATTACAGGATCCTGATGCTATACAGAGGCCAGGATTGAGCCAAGATATTTAGATGTTTGATATGGAGCAATAAATGCATCCTCAACTCAGCTACACAAATCAAGTTGCTTTGTACCAAAAGCTAGGCAAGTTATTCTGACACAATCATCTCTCCTTTATAATAAAAATATAACAGCAAATGGAATAAAACACATAAAACACTCTTTCACATGATCCCAGACCTGTTACCTGAGATAGCTTCCTCACTCTAATGGCAGAGTCTGCCTTGTGGTGGGCTTCACATCTAAAATATCTCCAACCTAATAAAGGCCTAGTTATTCTGGCTGGGGTAGAACTCCATCTACATGGGGGATGGGCAACTCATGGCCCTCCAGATGTTCTTGGACCCCAACTAGCCAGCATAACCAAAGGTAAAGGATACTATGAGATGCAGGCCAACAACATCAACAGAACCACATTTGGCCTGCCAAATATACACCATATATGATAGGGTGGGCAACTGCAGAAGACTAGGGGGCCACATTAGACCTCTCAGAGACATTGGAGGACTCCACCAGGTCCTGTAGTAGTAGTAGTAACAACTACAACAACATTATTTTGAGGCTGTTTTTTTAAAAAGATCAAGATTTTGTTATGATTGTGGGGGTCCAGGGGAGCTGTAAAGATCTGGAAATGATTTCTACACCCCCTATAGATCACTTTTTGGCATTTTGGAGCAAAAGAATTTTTTTGCCAAAGGAAAAACAAAAGCCTGCCTCCCCCCTCAAATGGCACTGAGGGCCATATACATCCTGCAGGCCACATTTGCCCACCCTTCATATAGGAAGTTGCCATGTCCCAAGTCAGACAATTGGTCCATCTATTCAGTGCTGCCTACATTAACCAGAAGCAGATCTCAAGAGATGGAGACAGAGGTCTTTCCCAGACCTATATGAAGATGCTGGAAATGCAAGTAGCATCTCCTGTTTGCAAAGTATGTATTCCACCACTGAGCTAAGTCCCTCCCACATAATTAACAGAAACACTTTGTGGTATACCCATATTGTTATTAGATGTTTTAAAAAACTACCTACCAGCAATAATGATTAACTCCACTTCATGTTCATGAATGAGTCAAGTCATATTCTTGTTTTATTGTACTTTGCTACTTGTTGTGTGCCTTCAAGTCATTTCCAACTTATGACAAACCTAAGGAGAACCTACCACAGGGTTTTATGAGTACTGTGTGATGTGCCCAAGGTCAACCAATGGATTTCCACAGCTGAGTGGGGAATCAAACCCTGGTCTCCAGGGTCATAGTTCAACACTCAAACAAATACACCACTCCAGCTCTTTGCTACTAGAGGTCCCTATTAGCATGTTGAAGTCTGTCAGATGCATGTACTCTGAATCTATGACATCATGTATTCTTTAATATGAAGAGAAGCCAAATATAACTGAACAGTGAACTGAAAGTAGTTTGATTCTTTAAAGGCAATCTTATTGAGCAGAAAATGAGACCAGCCCCCCACCAAATTATTTTGTATTACAATGTAGCTCCTGGACTGCTTAATTAAGTAAAAGGAACTCAAAGCAAATCTTCTTTAAAATTAAAAAAAATTCCAAAACTTTCTTTTATTCCTAAGTAAATCTCATTGAACTCAATTGAACTTGCTTCCAAGCAAACACATTAATCATCACAAGCCAACATTATGCCAAGTTAAAGCACTTCTCCAACTTCAGTTAAACCAAGGCCAGAAAGTGATTCCACCACACCCACCATACTCACATTTTTCTCAAACATTCATCTATTGACTTGAACCAAAGCTACAACTGAAAACTGTGTGTTTCGTATTTACTCCTTTTCAGCCAGGTAATTTGTTAGATGTTCTTGGCCTACAGTGTGGACTTGTCAGCACAGTTTTTGGAAGAGATGCTAATGATATGGGCCCTTTTCGCATGGCATTTGCCATGTGAAAGGGCCTCTGGAGCATTGCACGATTGTGAGGAGTGTTTCAGACGACGTCCTCGCAATCATGCGATGCTGCCAAGGCCGGCAGGCACCGATCACACAGTATTTCATTTTCAGCTTGTAGCCGAAAATGGTGCACAATCGCGCATTGCTCCATGGCCTGATGTGCACTTACCTTGCATGCACAACTCCGGAGCTACGGCCCTCGCACTTCCTCCCCCAGTGCAGGCTCGGAAAATACTCAACTGTGCTGCAGAAGGAAGAGGCAGAGTGTTCATGTTGCCAGCCAGCTGGTAGGCAGCTCCTGTGGAGCCAAACCAGTGAGGACGTGAGAGCCTCTCGCAAGAGGCTGCTCGCGTGATCCCCACGCCCCAGCGCTGGACAAGAATAAGGTGCAGAAAGGGTCTTAGTCTTGGGAACTAGAGAATTATAGCGTTATTGTTCCACTTTAACTGCCATGACAACATCCAATGAAATCCTGGAGTATGCAGTTTGGTGAAGCTGTGGAACCCTCTAACTAAGAATCCTAAATGCCTTTCCCTAAACCTCCAATCCCATGATTCCACAGGACAGACCCATGGCAGTTAAAGTAGATTAATAAGTTGCTATAATTCTGTAGTGTGAATGGCCCCCAGGTTGCCAAATAAAACACTGTTAATCAATCTGAGCCAGGCACAGGACCTGTCCTTCTGCACTAGTCAGCCCACACAAACTATGTAATACTGTGGTAATCTTTTCTCCACCATGTACAACACAAGGAGTACTTTGACAACAACACTAATCACTTCCCCTTCAGGAAATACTTTAGGAATAAATCACATGGCAGAAATAATATCTTGCATAAAGATGGTCAGAACCCAACTTGAGAAGTTGCCTGATCTGAACTGATTTGATGGTACTATCCCTCCATTTTTATCATCATTCATGACTACATTTTCTATAGGCAGCAGAACTATCCGTTTTCAACTGGAGGGACAACTCATTTTCCAACACCACACTTAATAGCCAAAAATGTGCATAAAGACAGTATTAATATTATTTCCAGACTTTGGTTTGTCAGGATAGGATATATTTGAGGTTATAATTTTACTGAATACCTGAAAACAGAAGTCTTGAACTTTTGTATTCCATTTGTTTTCTTTAGTGAAATGTATGAATAAAGTTTATATAAGAATAGATAGATAGATGATAGATAGAGAGATAGAGAGATAGAGAGATAGATAGATAGATAGATAGATAGATAGATAGATAGAAAAGAAAGAAAGATGGATACCCAGATTCTCAATTAAAGACTTATTGAATCACTTTTACTTATGTTAACTCAAACTCAGATTCAATAGGGCTACTCTAGTTTGGACTAACACAATTCAGAAGCTCACTATGGCCATTTCTGCACTACACTGTTATAGCGCTATTATTCCACTTTCAACCTCCTATGGTATCCCGGGGTTTGCAGTTTAGGGAGGAGCCTTTAGAAATCTCAGCCAGAGAGCTCTTTGGCCTCAGTCAACTACAAACCCCAGAATTCCAAAGGATATTGAAAGTGGCATAATAGCATTGTAACAGTGTAGTGCAGAAATGGCCTATGATCTCAAATTGCAGAGTCCCACTCTTAAACATACTACCTGGGAGTTGGATTGAAAGTTAAGCGGCACTCTGCATTTACACAGAATTAAATTCCATGTATTTCAATCAGACTTACTTCTGTTGTTGTTTTGTTTTAAATAAATATTACTGAAGTGATGCTTTATATGATTTGGTTCAGCAGAATAATGTGATCAGCATTTGTTAGATGCAGCGTACACAGGAAAAGGGAAGATTAATCTTTAAAACAAGGGTCATTTCTTTCTTTTTTCTGTTACTCGGTGAAACTAAGCCAGTTTTTAAATCAAAAATCTAGTGACTGTTGCAAAGATCTCTTTTTTTCTGTACTGACAAGCTGCTTGAAGAAATATTCCTTGTTCTTTAATTGCTTTCATTCAATTATTATCTTCTCTTTTCTTCAGTAGACTACAAGTGTCTGGAAATGACAGTAGGGGCTAGTTTCCAAACACCTTGAAAAGATACATCTCTACTTACAAAATATATGCATTATTATACATGAATGTTGACTTGCATGTGTGAACTCAATGTGAGAAGCAGCTTTTCATTTTCTTTCAGAAAAAAATAATCTGGTAATTAAGGTGGTAATGAAGGAAATAAAATACAATGTCAGCCTATTTTAAGGATTTAGGAAACAAGCAATGCAAGCCTCTCCTGTATATTTACTAAAAACTACTACATACTGAATTCAGTGAATCATGCTCAGAATTTCTGCCTGCCTTCTAAAAATCCGAATGGCTGATACAGAACAAGCATTCATGCCATTTACTCTAAGGCACTAATTCTAAGCACATGTTCTAGTAAGCCCCATAGAAGTTAGTGAGCTGTATTTCTAGCAAACACACCCAAAATTGAGTTGGCACACAAATAAAATGATTATCTAATCCTGCAGGAAATTTAAAACATGTATGCATATTTGTATACAAAGCATAACACACTGGAATCAAACTCTAAATATCACTGTGAATAAGCTCTCAACATTAGCTGATACATCACCTCCCACAGGCAAAGAATGACTTTCCTTAATCTTCATATTTTACATAATTATCTGTCCTCAACAGCTTGCCATATACTGTGACTGCATGTTTAGCCCAATACATAAAACCCACAGAAACATTTATTTAAAAAGAAAACAGCAGTTGTATTAAAATACTTTTTTAAAAAAAAATGAGTAAATGTCTGTATGGAATTTAAAATCAAGAATTATAAGATTTAGTTTTCCAGGTACATGGCATTGCAAATCTTTTAATTGCTGGTTAAAGGTACTTCTCGTAAGAGGAGAAAACACACGCGCGCGCACACAAACAATCCTGTACGTACACAAATACCTGTGAACTTGAATCAAAAGAAGCCTGAAAGCCATGGAAACTAAGCTGGAAAAGGCTCAAATGGATCCAAGCTGAAATTAATCCCATTAATAACAGGCCCTGTTGTTCTGCCTTGTTCACTATGATTACTGAAAGAACACTCTTAAATACTTTTTTTTTTAATGTTTCTAGCTAATGGGATTCTTGGGGCTTCCACAGGTTGGCACTGGCTGCAACAGCTGTTTTGAAGGCACTCTACAGACATAAAGTAGCTGTTGGTCCCTGTAACACATCTTTGTACTTTAGAGAACTAGTTGTCAAAATCAATCATTGCCAGCCACCATCCAACTCAAACTGAATTAGAGCATATCCACACTACACAACTGTATCAGTTTCATACCCCTTTAATTGTCCTTGCTCCACACTATGGAATCCTGGGATCTGCAGTTTAATGAGATATTTAGAATTCACTACCAGAGACCTCTAATTCTACAGTTCAAGGGACTGCACTACAGAATTCTAAGTCCCTCATCAAACTAAAAATTCCAGGAGTCTATAGGACAGAACCCTGGCAGTTAAAGTGGAATGAAAGTACTATAATTATGCAGCATGAATGAACTCTCAGACAAACCATCATCATGTCCTCACATGCTCCCTCCCTCCCTCCCTCCCAAAACAAGCCCCTTTTCCAAAAAGACACACAACTTAAAAATTGTGCAGATCTGTAATGTTTTCACAGCTGAATTTTTTTTTTAGAAAAAACACATACGCACACACAAATAAATGCTCTCCATTCCCTCCCTTTCAATATAGCAGGTAAACAAAATAGAAGATTTCACAAGTAATTTAGCACACACTTTTCTGGCACCTTGCACACTGTATTGGCATCAGTGTTTTATAAAGTCCCAGGTAGTACACGTGCAATACTTCTTCTGATGGGCTAAGCATGTCAACCAATATTCCAACTTTGCATAGAAATCCTCAGAAACAAAAGTTTGCTAGTCACTGGCTAAATTCAAATGGAGGATTATAGTACCTCCGCAAGTACAAACATTCTTCTTTTACCGATTCCCTTAATTTTTTTCCAGGGTTTGTTTTTTTTTAAAAAAAAATCTTCCAGTTCTAAAGCAATTGCTAATTCCTTCCCTCCCCCACCTTTCTGCTGCAAAGGAGCACACATGAACTTTCCTACTGGTAATCAGTTGCCAATACAGTCCTCGGCCAAAAGGTACAAGAAATAAGCAACAATCAAATCGATGACACGTACATGTGGAAACCGCCACGCTTCCAACAAGGCTTCCTTTTGTGTGGATATTTTTTTTCCTCCCCTCTTTCTTTCTCATTTTGGTCAGATGTTAACAAGACAGAACGCACACCCATGACACCGATCATCATCATCACCACCCACGGCAGCAGCACTAGAATAAGCCGTACCCTGGAAGGAATCCGGGTGTAATGCAAAATTGTTTCAAAAGCTTGAGTTTCACAGGATGACAATATTACTGCTGCTGACGCTGCCTTTTCTGTGCGGTACTGTTGTTGCTGCTGTAAACCTTTAATTTCAAGATTGTTAAAAGAACAAAAAGAAGAAAGGGGGGAAAAAACACAATATAGATTGACACAGTTGTGCTGTCCCCCTCCCCCTTCCTTTCAGAGGATGACACAGGAAGAACAGCATTGATCGTCCCCATTCGGCTGGGAGGCGTAGTTCATCTGCCGGACGATCTCGGCAAAGAGTTCGTCCACCGAGGCTTTGTTTTTGGCCGAAGTTTCCATGAAGGGGCAGCTCCACTCCTCCGCCAGTGCTTTGCCTTCCCCGAACGAGACCTCCCGCTCGCCTTCCAGGTCCACCTTGTTGCCCACCAGGATCATGGGCACCTTCTCGTACCGCTTCACCCGGATGATCTGATCCCTCATGGGCTTGATGTCCTGAAAGCTCTGCTGGTTGACCAGGCTGTAGACCAAGATGAAGCCTTGCCCGTTCTTGATGTACAAGTCCCGCATGGAGGCGAACTGCTCGGTGCCGGCCGTGTCCAAGATCTCGAGCACCGAGGGCGAGGAGTCCACCTCGATCTCCTTGCGGTAGAAGTCCTCGATGGTGGGGTCGTACTTCTCGATGAAGGAGCCCGTCACGAACTGGACGGTGAGCGCAGATTTGCCCACCCCGCCGGAGCCCAGCACGACCACTTTGTATTCTCGCATGGCTCTTTCGCGCACACCCAGGGCGGGCGGGCGGGCGGCTCCGCGCGGCTGGCTTCCCCCTCGCCGGGGCTCTCTCGCTCTCCTCCCCTCCCCTCCCCTCCCCTCCCTCAGAAAGGAAGGAAGGAAGGAAGGAAGAGCGAGAGAAAGAGCGAGAGAGAGGAAGGGGGGAGAAGGCAAGAGGGAGGGAACCAAGGAGAAGCCGCCTTCCTCCACCCACCCCCGACGGAAAGGAGGCTTCCTTTCTTCGCAGGAGCTGAGGCGGGCAAGGCACTCCAGGAACAGGCGCGGCGGCGGCGGCGGCGTTCAAGGCGGCAAGAAAGCGGCAACCGGGTGAAAGGGGCAACGCGCTCGCCTTCCTCTGCGCCCCTCCGCCCGGGCAAGGACGGAGGCAGCGGCCGGACGGAGAGAAGCACGACGGCTCGGGTGAGGCGAGCGGGGCGTGCGCCTCAGCAGCGCCTGGAGGAGGCAGAGAGGCAGAGGCGGCGGCGGCGGCTGCCGCTCCCGCTGCTATTGCTATTGCTATTGCTATTGCTGCTGCTGCTGCTGCTGCTGCTGCTGCTCGGGGCGGCGCGGAGGCGGCGCGCGCTGGTTCCAGCGGCGTCCCGGCCGCCAGAAGAGCTCCTCAGCCGAGCGCGCGCCGCCGCCGCCGCCGCCGCCGCCGCCGCGTGAGCCCCGCGCTGCTGCTTCTTTCGGGCCATTCCGCCTTCGCTCTCCCCGCCAGCGCGGCGCCCGGGGCTTTCTTTAATCGCTCGCTGCTGTCCACCGCTCCCCGGACCCCATTGGGCGCCGGGGCGCTCCCCTTCCACCACCTGAGAAAGGGAAGGGGGGCGGGCAGGCAGCCACGCCAGCCCCACTCACGCCCCCTTGCCTCCCCCCCGCCCGCCCGCCCGCCCGGCACTCCGCCTGCTTGACTCTTTGTTTCCTCTGGATTGGCTGCCGCTCTCCGCTCCCCGCTCGGCCGGGCTTCATTGGCCGAGAAGGGCGACTTCCTCGTGGATTGGCTGCGGAGGAAGGGGATTGGCCGGGGAGCAGCTGTTCCTTTCTTTCGGCCTCCCCCGTCCGCCCTCGCTGCCTTGTTGGCTTTCTCCTCCTCCGGCTGCCGAAGCGAGAAGTTTTGGCGGACGGTTCGGAAGAGGGGACGAGCGGCGCACGGGGGGGGGCAGGGTGGTAGTCAGACGGGCCGGAGCGGCTTTGGCTTGGACCTTTGACAGCGCGGGGACAGAAGCGAGGCACTTCATGCAGCGGAGGCGGGGTGGCGGGGAGGGCGCGAGAGGGGGCATTCGCGGTTACATAAAAAGCAGCGTTTCTTGAACCCTTGGTCTCCTGTTCCAGGAACCACTCCCATGGCGCAGAGCGTCGGGAGGGCAGCAAAGTGGGATGGAGAGTCCCCACAAAATGAGAACGATGTGGACGACGAGGTAAAAGAGGCGGCTCTCGCATCAGCAGCTCAGGCCACGGTTTCCTTTGCACAAAGCACGCCCTGGACCAAATCTGTAGATCCACTCACTCTCTCTCTGTGCTCGACAACTGTGAAAAGCAGGCCAGTGCAAAAACCCGCTTGGTAGACCTCGGCTCCCAACGTGGTGTGGCGGTTTGAGTGTGGTACTGTGGAAGAACCGGGTTGGATGAAACCCACTGGGTGACATCAGGCGCTCTCAGCCACCGAGGAAGGCAATGGCAAACCACCTGTGAACCAAGAAAACCCCCAAATAGGTTTGCGGTACAGTCACCTGAAGTCAGAAATGACCGGAGGCACACAAGAGCAGCTCCCAAATAAGAGGAAGCGGATTTGCACGGACAACAAATTCTGCACACCCCAAAAATTATGGAGGCAGGGAGAGAGAGAGCTTAAGGCTATCTAGGGTATAACTTCTGCTTTCTGAGGGGAGGAAGGAAGGAAAGTGAGGAGCACAAAAGCAAGCTGTTCATTTCTGACTGCTATCCAGATCCTTTGTTTATTTCTAACTCTCCTGTGGCTGGGATAAAGCTTGGAAAATTATTTTTAAGAAGTATGAATATGAATATACTCTACTCTGCCTTGGTTAGACCTCATCTTGAATACTGTGTCCAGTTGTGGGCACCCCAATTCAAGAAGGACATGGTCAAGCTGGAGCAAGTCCAGAGGAGGGCGACCAAAATGGTGAGGGGTCTGGAAGCCATGCCCCATGAGGATAGACTTAGAGAGCTGGGTATGTTTAGTCTGCAGAAGAGAAGGTTAAGAGGGGACATGATAGCCATGTTTAAACATTTGAAGGGATGCCATGTAGAGGAAGGAGAGGGCTTGTTTTCTGCTGCTCCAGAGACCAGGACAAGGAGCAATGGATTCAAGCTGCAGGAAAGGAGATTCCACCTGAACCTCAGGAAGAACTTCCTGACAGTCAGGGCTGTCCGGCAGTGGAATCTGCTGCCTCGGAGCGTAGTGGAGTCTCCTTCCTTGGAGGTTTTTAAGCAGAGGTTGGATGGCCATCTGTTGGGAGTGCTTTGAGGGTGTTCCTCCATGGCGGGAGGTTAGACTGGATGGCCTGTGTGGTCTCTTCCAACAATACATTTCTATGGTTCTATGATTCTATGACATGCCGAAGCCACTCACAATGGTATAGGTGACAGGTTGCATGATGCCCTGAGTGTCAGCTAAGTGGTGGATGCCTTTTGTATATTGTTATTCCTCATTCTACTTAAAAGTAACTTTCTAATCTCTGGTCCTAGAGGGGTGGTATGTGCCATATATGGCATCTGAAGAGTGCAGGAGCTAACAACAAAAAACAATTAGATGAATGCTAAAAAGGATTCGAGCAAGTGGAGAAGAGTTTGCTTCCTCCAAACACACACACAGGTAAAAAGTTGGAGCAGACCTAGTCATACCATAAGAACACAGGTACAACAGTGCAAGGAGAAAAGAGGAAAGAAGTTTGTACTTCTTTAAACAACAACAGGATTGTGTAATGGGCTTGCATGAAGGTTTGTACCCACATACCTCTATGCAAACCCCAGTTACACAACTTTGTTCTTGTTGGTAGGGTTCTGGTCATCTTTCCCTAATGGATGGATCACCCCAAAAAGTATACTCAAAGCCCTGGTGCTGGTACTGCGGCCACAATGTTGTGAGTTCAGTCCTGCAGGGCTCCAGGTTGACTTAGCCTTCCATCCTTCTGTAGGTCGGTAAAATGAGTACCCAGCTTGTTCGGGGCAGTTAGCTAAATACATTGGAAATCGCTTAGGGAGTGCTTCGCACTTTGATAAGTGGTATAGAAATGTGACTGCTATTGCTATTGCTATACTTGGGTCTTTAAAAAATGTGATTGCAAAGATACTTTTTTTTAAATGCAAGCTGTGTTAGCACTTTTCTTGATAGGAGTAAGGAAGAATACTCTCTTGGAAACACGAGAACTAAAATGATGAGGGAAAGGTGGGAACAGCTTTTGGTAGCATGGACAATATAGGCCATGAACAACATCAGTGAATTACATTGGCACAGGACTATTTGTCTCTATTCAAAAGTACATCCAATTGTGCTCAAAGCAACTTTGTTATTGTATGCCTTCAAATCATTTCTGACTTATGGAACCCCTAAGGGGAACTTATCACAGGTTTTTCTGGGGCTGAGAGTGTGTGACATGCCCAAGGTCACTCACTGGGTTTTTATGGCTGAGAGGAGAATTGAACCCTAGTTTCCTAGTCTCATAGTCCAACTCTCAAACCACTACACCACATTGGCTCCTGCAAAGCTACTTCCTGACAGATATGAGTATGTACTGTATAGCTAGACCTAGATAAGGTTTACAGCCTGAAGAGGAACAAAATGTAATGTCAAGAAGACACATGCACATAGCAAGCATCCTGAAGATTCCCAGGCTAAAACATTGCATCAGTTAGAAATTAGGAGACAAATCTATGATGCAGAGAAAAGGCAAAATATATTTTATTATTTATTTCATTATTGGATTTATATTCCACCTTTCTCCCAAGGTGAGATTCAAGGTGTTCTATAATAATTTAAGTAGATCAAGCTAAAACATTAATTTACAAAAATTAAAAAGAATTAACGTTATTTTAAAAAGATTTATAACAGTTTAAAACACTTAAAACATATTTAAAGCCTAAGCTCCAACAAAGGTTAAAAAATACATTGTTTTTTTCATTTATGTGTTTTTTCATTTACCAATCTAGCATTCAGCAGAGGCATTTTCAGCCCACGTGATCTGTTGCCAAGGTTATCCAGGCTATTTGAGGTAAGGGAGAGTTTAGGGGCAACCAACACTCTGTGGCTCTTTCCTCTCCCATATTAATAACCCTGTCTCCTCACTTTGTATTTCTCCCTGCCTACTAATGCTGTAATAGCCCTTGTGTGGAAGGATCAATTATTCCATTTGTTCAACTGGATCCCTGTGAGAATGGGTTCAGTGTGGATGTCCCTTCAGAAAGTAGTTACTTTCTCACTCACCCATGTCCTACTGGTCATATATTGCACAGGGTATGGTCAATAAAAGATTGCATATCAACCATCAAATACAACTTTTACATTTTGTAAAAAAAGAAAATATATTTACAAAGCCACTGAAAGCAAAATTAGGGTTTTAAGAATGCCATCAAGGACATAAATTGTTATGGACACATTGAATCAATATGATCTTGGTACATCAGCATTCTGATAAATTCAGCTGAGTCCATGGGCCTTTTATAACAGATGGCAGTAGGATTAATTTAGATAGATGGTTTAGGCCAGGATGTGCTAAAATTCTGACTTGCCATTTTGTAAAAAAAATCACCTTTTAAAGGTTGACTAAGAAGGGCTAGGGTGAGTAGAGATCCTCAAGGATGGTTTACCATTCTAAAAACTCTGAAGAGCTTGACTATGGAACCTCCACTTCAAAACACATGTATCAGTTGAGGTGAGGATGAAAAATTTGGTAAAACAAGAGCAGGGAGTAGGCCTTCATGAGTAAAAACAAGAGTAGAAAGAACAATGATAACAGTAAGTAGAATGCAATTTCTAAGAGTGAGATAATAATTTCATATTGAAAGCATTTCTGTCTCCTGTGTCCTGCACAGATTTTCCACCTCAATTCAGGTTGGGCTGCATTGGCATTCCATGCTGACTACTAAATGCAGAAGAATTGCTATGGTGGGCCAGCTCAAGTGTTGCCCCATTGGTAAACCCTGTCCCAGGATCTACAACTTTGATATAAAATATAATCTAACATGCCAGAGAGGTCACCCGGATGAGCACACAGGCAGCAATGGTTGTATGATCGGAAAACCAGGTCAGGCCAGTAAACTTCCCCGTCACGTAGCCACAGGAGAATTCAAGCTGTGCCAACCCACAGTGGACAAAAGATCCTCAGCCTTTGAGGAGCCAACTTGTAGGGATTAAGGTGCTTTCCCACAAGTTGGGCACTGGCAGCAATAAAATCTTATCAGGCAAGGACCATCTACATAAACTCACACTGCAACCCAAAGTGGTGGAAGATCCTGAAACTTTGGTAACACCTTGTTATCTTCTAATATCAAAGAAGGTACCAGTGTGGCGTTGTTTTTCCTTTGCCATTCTCTTTGTTCTCCCTGGGAGAGGATTTCCCCTCAAGGTACATTTTCCCTACAAATAGTCCCCATTTTTGGCTGGTTCTTTGGATTACTCCTGGTCATACCAACAGACTGTTCCCCCTC
The DNA here is from genome assembly GCA_948472985.1 of Iguana delicatissima. NCBI lineage: Eukaryota > Metazoa > Chordata > Lepidosauria > Squamata > Iguanidae > Iguana > Iguana delicatissima. Next base: position 494,774 of record CAOKZL010000661.1, read on the forward strand.
TCCCCCGGCAGCTGAGTAATCCCCTCAGCATCCTTCCGCTGAGCTTTACTTCTTTCACTGCTTTCTCAGACCAAGGACTTCAGGAAAAAGTGCAGTATCACTCAAACTACAAATCCTCTAATAATCCCTGTATCTAATTTCCACTCTTTGCCTTTCTATAGGGCCTGAATGCGTGTGTGAGTGTATGCGCTGATGCGTGATATTTCCGTTCAATAAAGTCATTTATTGGATCTTTTTGTGTGGTTTTTGGCTTGGCCTGACCCCATAAAAATTGGGTAAAAGATCTCACTAGGTTACCCTGCCTCTCATAGTGCTATTGCTTGTGCTCTGTTGAGTTTACCTTCCCCATCACTTGGAGCACATCAGGGCATCCCTTGGGGATCCCCAAAATTTCAGGGTAACACAAGTTCCATCTAGCTCAGCATTCCTCTCTCACACTGTGGCCAGCCCAATATGACCTTCTTCAACCTGGTACCCTCCAGATTGTTCTGGTCAGCAATTTTCATCAGTTCTAGTGTGCCTGGCCAGTGGCCAGGCATGAAAGGGAGTGCTTTGTTATAAATTTGCAGAAAGTAAGAAATTTCCCTGAAGCGTCAAGCCAAAGTAGGCTCCACTTTGAAGAAAGTTCTCCCAGAAAAAATAGAGGAACGGGGGAGAGAGAGAGAGAGAGAGAAAGGATGCAAAACTGAGGCTTGTCTCTGACAGAAGACAGATAGGGGAAAGATGGCATAGAAATAGAGAAAAGTGTGCAAAGGCATAGGGAAAGGATGATTTGGAGACAGGGAAAGGATCACAGAGTGATAAGATGGCAGAGAGCAGTGGTTCTTAACCTTTTCTTTACTGGGGACCCTTGTAAATACCATTTGTTGCCGGGGACCTCCAAGGTTTAACTCAAGATTTAAATATTCAAATTTAGATTAAAATATTCAAATATTTATTTAAATATTCAAATATTTGTTTAACATTGCCAATCAGTTGCTCACCTTTAGTCCTTATTCTTTCAGTAGACAATGCAAAGGAAAGGAGGCTTGTTAATGATCTGTGGAGTAGCATGCTGAGATCCCTCAAGTGCCAAGAGAGTAGAATAAACTGAAATTTCCCAAAGAAAGGTTATGAATGGGAGGCAGGTCTAAAGAATAATTTCTTTTGCCCTTTCCCCCAAAGCAGCACTTGGAAAATCAGGGTCTCAGTGCTGCCTTGGGAGAAAACGTGAACAAAATGCCAAAAGAGCACTGAAAGAGTAGAGAGGGTAAATGCTTCTTTTGCAAGCACATACCCTTTCTACTCTCCTGGTGCTCCTTCAGAGGGAAATGGCGTTTCTTTCATGCTTTCCTCTGAAAGAGCACTGAGATCCTCACCGCTTCACTTCCAAGCAGCCACAAGAGAAAAGGGACTCCCTTCTATTCTCATGGCTGCTTAGAAGTAAAGCTCTGCCATGCTGCCTGGCCCTGGGCTCAAGCAGTGTTGTCACACTCACCACACAAGACCTGGGCTGGGCATCTTCCTTCATCTTCTGGATTCTCTTCTCACTTTCGTGCCTTCGTGTGCCAGTGCCCAATGCCTTCAGCATAGAATGAGAGACCCACCAGCATGTCGTTGCTACTGCTACCACCATCATCACTGACACGCTGCGTCAACTGAAGAGGGTTAGAGGGAACTGTGAATAATTAGACAGCTCAGAGGTTAATGTGTAATCTGTGTATTAATAAACTTCTACTTGTTTATTCATTTTTACAACTGTGCCTGGCTGTTCCTGCTAAGATTTGATAGTCTGGTCGTGTTTACCCACTGAACCCACTGAACCACACAACCCCTCATCCATATAGGGATCTCCTTGAGGCCCAAGTGCCAGATCCAGAGAGGGATCTAGGGTGGAAATCAAGCAAGGTGAGTGACAGGACCCCAAGGATTGGGAACTATGTGGTCAGCCTGGAGAAGGAATCCATCACAGAGGCTTATTGCTTTGAATAAATTCTGAATACACTTTTTATTCCTTTTTGTGCCTAAATATACTGTGGTAGAGGGAAAGTGTCATCAACATTTTCCTCTGGATCATTACTTTGCGGGTTATGGTGCTGTGGACTTCTATAAAAGTGTTCCCAATTACAATTTGCTCCAGATATTCTCAGTGTTGGTTGTGCACCCATGAAACTTCACTGGGCCATACACCACACAGAATTTAGTGGAAAATATATTGGATGGTAGTACTGTTACTGAAAAGAAGCCTCAAGCTACTCATTTGTGGGTAAGTGCCTTCAAGTTGACTGTTGACTTATGGCAACTCCTTGAATTTCATAGGATTTTCTTAGGCGATACTCAGAGACAATTTGGCAGTTCCTTCCTCTGAAATATTTACTGCAATATATGCTGGTGGTCTGGAAAGGTACTCAAGTAAGTTACCAGATGCTGTCAACAAGAGATATCTTGGGGCTTATCTTTCAAGGATAATATTAGGGGCTGCTCAGGGAACAGCTTTGGAAAGCACAATGACTAACTTGATTTGACTGCTGGGAGTTGGCCTCATGTGACCTGTGTTCACATTTTTGGTCTCCTATAAGGCTTGCTGGGTGGCCTTGGATCACTCATGATCTCCTGACCAAACTGGCTCACAGAATAGTGAAGGACAAAATGAGATAACCCATGTGTACGTCTTCATCAGTAAAGAGAGGACAATTCAGCTGCAAATGCTAAAAAATTAATTTCAAGATTATTTGAATTAAATTAGGAAACCACCAAACTTGTGCTCTCTTCTTCTACCAAAGAAGGGCATGAGTTTATCCTACTGTCTGAGCAGATTCACTTTTTCCCTCACAATCAAATAACCCAGAGTGCTTCCCAATGTGTGATGGATTATTATAGCTGTTAATGAGCTTAATCTTAAATGCATTTGAAAAGAGTTCTTGTCCAGTCAACTGCATTTTAACTGGTGAATCATTTGGGCCCAAATGGAGCAACTGCCAGATGATAAGATTATTTTCACTGTTTCCTTGTTAATAGCAATAAGATTATTTTCATTGTTTTCCTTGTTAATAGCACTCAGTTTGGTTGTGATTTGAATTATAAGAAATCCTGGCTGTTTGCCAGAGTTTCCACAAGTCATTCTTTCATATTCTTTGTCAATCAGACATTCCTTTTAAGTAACCAATTGTTGCCCTTCCTTCCAACTTTTGCTCTTTTTATGTACTCACTCTTTCAAGCCCCATAAAGAGGTTTAACTCTTTAGATTTGAAAAATGTGTGGTTTACAGATAAGACAACTAAGTAAATAGCACTGGATAGATAAACAATTGCAACAGGCTACATCTGTAATGGATTCCCTCCCTGTTCGATTTGCATCAACAGAGTTATTATTACCATCATTGCCTGGATGCTAATGACAGAATAATAATGCATTATGTCTGAAAAACACTGTTGTGATAATACTGTAGAGGCTTCAAGGCAGGCGAGTCTGATCATTAGGGCACTGGGTTTTATTCTCCCCCTTTACTGCTTTATCAACCAAAATATGCATCTCAAAGCTCTGTCTGATGGCATTTGGAAACACAAGGTCTTTTAAAAACACCCACAAAGGAAAAGCTATACAATCAGCTCTCCACACTTGAACAATTCACTTTTATAGATTTGATTATTTGCAAATTTCTTCAGTCCTGCCACCCCACTCCCAAAGGTGCTTCTTTTCTTGGGGAACCTTCCCTCTTGGCCTGCATCAGGCCATGCAGGCCATTAAAAACCTGCCCCTGGTCCTCCTCCTCCTCCCCCTCCTCCTCCTCCACCAGCCAATGACTGGCCAGCTAAGGACTGCTTTCAGCCTGGTTTCTGAGCACCACTGTCTGCCGATACATCCCATGCACACTCAATGAAGGAGATGGGTGAGACAGAGGCATGCTGATCTGCCTTCTCTCTCCTTTCCCTGACTTGATTTGGACTCTGGATACCTACTTTCTTCACCATGCCTCAGCCCCCTTTACATGTTGATATTTTCAATTTTTCCACTTTTGTGAGGGTCTTGCACTCCAACCCTAGTGAATATGGAGGGGCAACTGTACTAACCGGTGAAGAGATCAGAACTGGAAGAATGCATGCTCTGCTGGCTGCTTGCTATAATAAATGAAATGAGTGAATGAAGAATGCATATAAGACCTGTAGTTTGGCACCACAGATGATATAACTCTAGTACAGGATTGCACCTTAAAATAATTCTTTTTTTCTGTATGCTTTTGGATGTAAGCCCCTAGATGCTGGGTTTAATGCTCCTGTTTTCTCCTTCTGTTGTAGATGAATTCATTTTAGCTGGATTGTTTCTTTGTTTGATGATATTTAAATTTCATTCATTGTGAAAAGTTTGGATGCCCCTTCATGATAACTAAGATATACAATAACAAAAGCTGTTGTGCAAAATGTGTAGTAACTGAATAGAAGGAAAGGTCTAGTTTTGTGAGGGGAGTTAAATGTTATTTCTTCACCATCATGTTCCTCTTTATTGATAGCTGGCATCCTGTTAGGGACATATGCATGTGAAACTTTCCCTTACATGAGCATTGCAGAAGTGATTCCCTGTAGCCAAGTATGAAATTATGAACACTGATATCTATTGGGGTCCTCTGTTGTAATCATTTTGTTTTTGTTTTTTAAAAAATGTTTTTATTAAAGATTTTAATTAAAAATAAAAAAACCCGTCCCCACTTCCAAGCTTGTTTTCCAGTTGAATCTGCATGTATCCATTCCATTCATACATAATTGTTGCTTACTCAAGGGATTTGTTACATCTTACATTATTAGACAATTGCTTTGTTACCTTACAACTTTGTTACATTGTTACATTATTATTTTACCTTGCTACATTATTACATTGCATTACTTACAGTCTTACTTTATTCTTACTTCTTTTCTTATGTTATGTCTTTATCCAAGCCAAAACTTCTCTCCGTTCCCTTTCAAAGTTCTGGATAGGTTTGTTTCTCAAAGAAAATGTTAACTTTTCTGTCTCTACCATATCCAAGACTTTTAATTTCCATTCTTCTATATCAACATATTTCCTTTCTTTCCAATATTGCACATATATCAGCCTTGCAGCAGTTATCAGATATAACAATGTCTTCTGATGACATCTTATTTCTCTTTGTTGCCCAAGCATATTTAACAGATAAAAATCTGGCTTCATTTCAAAATTTGCATTATAAATTCCCTGAATTTCATCAGTATTTCCTTCCAGAATTTCCTTGCTATCTTACAAGACCACCACATATAATAAAATGTCCCCACCTTTTCATCACATTTCCAACATTTTACATTTCCATTTTTAGTTATTTTTTACAGTCTTTCTGGTGTCATATACCATCTATGTAACATCTTGTAAAAATTTTCTCTTAAATTTAAGCATGCCCTCACCCTGTTGTAATCATTTTGCATCTGGCTGTGAGGAAGTAGCCACCCTGCTTCTGCTATCCTGCTCATTCCCCATGAAGCAAGGAATGGCCATGCAGAGGGCTTCAGAGGCTATTCAGTAAATTGAGTCTAGCACAGGTCTTCATGTGGACCTGCTACCCTGCGTTGAGCTATACAGGATTGCATTCATAATGTGAACTGGCCACTGAAAAGTAGAATGTAAAGAATGCACATTCCATGGAATTTATAAAGAAAATTGTGTGATAAATTGTTGTGAAAATGAAACACTATGAATTATAGAATGGGATTTCCCACGCAGTTATGTACATGGATTGGGGGTGTACATAATTTCATTCATTTCTTTCTCAAAAGAAGGAATGAGTAATTTTAGCAATTTTCTTCCTATTGGTGGAAAGTCTTTAAAAAGTACACATTTTTCAAATACTATATGCAATTTGGGACTCATTCTGTGTAAGATTTGTTCATGGATATATTATATTCTGCACAAAAAATGTTGTTTTCTTTGCAAAAAGAAATCTGAGAATTTTGCACAGAAAAAGTCCTGTGAATTTGACTGTGTTATGTCGCCATTAAACACAAGTATCATGTAACACAATCAGTGAGTAGGCCCACTGGCAGAGATTTATGCTTCACAATGAGAAGGTAAGACCTCAGCCACAGACATACTCTTCCCAATCTTCTTTTTCAGCTGATCCAAGCATTATTGGCAATGGGGGCAGGGGAGATTTCTCTTGCCCAGTGGGAGTGCAGCTCTTGTAATACTGGGAAAGATAGAGTTCTCTTTTTTTTCTTTTTTTTAGTTAAAAAAGTTTAATTAAAAGCAAAATAGATACTATTTCAAAATAGATTTACAAAAGGAAATTGCAAAAAAAAAGAGAGAAAAGAATAAGCTATTACTTATACTACAAAATAACAACATAAATACTGTTCCTATCCTTATGACTATACAGCCATATATAAACAAATAACTTTTCCCTAGAAATGTCCTTCTTGCAAAGTGATGGATGTCCCGTTAGATGTCAGTTTTCCTTTAAACTGTCATGTGTTTCCATTTCCATTTTCCAATCTTGCACAAATGACAAAAGAATCTTTCTATAGGAAATCTTATTTAATTGTTGGATACCTTCTACTATATCAGGTAAATATATTTCTGAACACATTAGAAAGCAAATTTTGAGAACATCAGAAATTTTATTGTGTATTTCTCTCCAAAATCTTTTCAGAAGAGCCTTCTTTTTCCTGACCTACAGCAGATCAGAGATCTTCTTTCTTTCATTTTTGGATCTTTTGGATTTATTGAATCTTTCATTTTTGGATCTAGATCTTGGAACAGAGGTGGTGCCTGAAGGTAAGACTTGTCAGGACAAATGGAAAGACCACATTAGCTGTATCAGGTCCATGAAATGGTTGCTCTCCATCCCTGTGTTAGAGTTTGGAAAAGTAACATTTTTGGACTGCAGTTCCCACAACTTCCCAGCCACACTGGCTAGGGGTTGTTGGGAATTTTAACCCAAGAAGTAACCTTTCCAAGCTCTGCAGTATATAGTCTCTTAGGAAAATTCCTTATGACTTCTCTTTCTTGCTTTGTGAGGTTATTTCTACAAATGATGACTATATATTTCAGCCTTCCTCAACATGGTGCCTTTGGATGAAAAGAAACCTATTTCTGTTAGTATACCTCTGTAAATATAGGGTGTGTTACCCTGATTTCTGGGGTCCCTTGGGGGACATCTCAATATACTCCAAATAAAGGGGAATGGGAATTAGCCAGAGCACAAGCTGTAGCACTACGAGAGGCAGGGTAACCTAGCGAGATCTTAAACCCAATTTTTACGGGGTCAGGCTGAGTAAAAAACCAAACAACATTAGTTTAGAATTGTTTTCTTTATTTAACAGGCTGTCACTGCACACTTACGTACTCACTCACACAGACCTAAGAAAATAAAGGGAGGAAAGTCGATAGGGGATTTCAAGAAGGATTTTCAGGGGGAAATCTACACCTGATCCTGCAGCCCAGGTAGCCAGAAGAAATTCAGTAAGTCTGGAGCAGAGATTCTCAGCATGTAGAAGCTGAGGGGAAGGCTCGGCAAACAGAGTGGCAGCAAGGCGGGATGACAACCATGAGCGATCCGAAGAAGCACTCAAAATCAGGGGTTTTTATAGGGAGAAATGCACCTGCAGGGTAGTCTGTTCCCGGAGAGAACAATGGGTTTTGGAGTGGAGACAAAGCCTCCAAAAGGTCAGCACTTAAGATGATTGGATTTTGACAGAGTTGTCTATAGCGCAGAGAGTATGCAAATGGGGAGTGCTTGACAATTGGGTAGTCAGGAGAGCTAATCTCATCAAGCTGACGGTTCGGGGCTGAGAATCTTTTGTATGCTTGTTGCATATTTAATTTAGTTTCAAAGTGTACTTGCCTGGAGGTCTCCTGAAGCTGCGTGCTGGAAAATTACTGGCCTGACTTAGGATTTTTCAGCCGTTCGGCCGTGCCTGTGTGCGTGCTTATCTGGGGGCCTCACAGGCACGTGGAGGGGAACAGTTTGGAATGGCCAATCTTTTGATATCAAATTATATTTAGTAAGCCCTGGGCTCGGACTATGGACTACAGTAACAAGTGTAAATTTATTCTGAGAAGTATCAGTAATGAGAGCTAGCAGTCAGTAGTTCTAACAAAAAGTGCAGGTGTTCTAAGTCCCTTTCCATCCCAAGAGGACATTTCTGTCAAAACAGAGCTAGTTAAGGCATTCAGCATTATAGGAGGTTTTCAGTTTATCGTTTAGCCGAGGTTGAGAATGAGCTTGGGTGAGGTTCTCCAACTGGGAGCTAATTATGTACAGATGAGCCAACACAGGACCAGCAATTTTTAGACAGGGCAGTTCTCCATTGCTCTTAGAGAAGAAACTAAGCCAGAAATCCCAAGGCAAATAGCTGATAGCTTTACCTAAAATATTTCTGCTGCTTGTCTTGAAGGCACAGACATTTAGCATAGAGGAATGGAGAGGAATTTGTCAGCTTTCCAATTTCCAAATCTTCCCCATTCTACCCTTTTGAAAAATCAATAATCAAATTATGGTCAGCCAAGTAAGAGACAGTAATCAGCTAAAACAGAACTAAGGGATACGATGTATTTCTTCTTAATCTATACAGATTGGATTTATGGGTAGGATTTATTTCTTTCCAATTTACAAGGTTTTTTTAAAGTCAGAATCACACTTAAAACAGAATATACCATAATTTAAACAGAAACAAATATGAGCTAATTTAAAGTCTGTTTTAATTTCTGGAATGTGTATTTGTCTATTGCACTGTGTGATATTGGCAATTAACATTTAATTGTTTCTACCGATAACAGTGTTTCACCTTTTTACTTCTCAGTTTTCACTGTCACCAAATTATTGTCAAACATTGTATGCAACATTATATGCAACACTGAAAATATTAAAGTAAAGGGAAATTACTTTAAAGTGGGGAAAAAAATAAGCCATGTCCACTATTTGGAAATATATGTCCTGTGCATCTGCACAGGAAGGGAGGGAGGGAGGGAGAGAGGGAGGAAAGTTTTAAAAATTCAGGTTTTATAACTTACTCAACATCTTCCTAGCATTAAGTTAATTTTGGGGAAAGGGTTAATCCTTACTTGAAATTTGCAAGATAATTTTTTTTTTTTTTAATGAAGGAATGGGCTGATTGTTGAATTTATACACTGGATCAACTGATAGAATTTTTGCCATTTACAACATTGCAGGCCTCACAAGCAACTGTTGATGAGCTTGTCCATTAATTTTCCCAGACTGCTGGGTGGAGACATGTACCTCTAACAGATGCCATTAAATAATTAGGTATTGTGTGATGTGCCTCCTTTTTTTTGTCCAAACCTCACCATCAATTTAATCCCATAATCATAAGATTTTTAAAAGCATTTCTCTCTTCTTTGTCCAAACCATTCATACCACAACTGCTACTATTGATAATACTAGACAAACATGTTAATATTTGCAGTGTAATCCAAAACACATTTGCCTGAAAGTGAGGTCTATGTGTTTTAACTACTTGTGCTTATGTTCTCCCAAAAGGATAGAAATACTCAACCTGGGGTATGGGAAGCAGGTGAGGAAGTGAGGGAAATACAGCACAGAATAAGTAGAGAAATGGTACAGGAATATCTGACTAAACTAGATAAATTCAAATCTCCAGGGCCAGATGAATTACATTCAAGGATATTAAAAGAACTGGCAGAAGTCATTTCTGAACTATTTGCAATAATCTTTCAGAACGCTTGGAGAAGGGGAGAAGTCCCAGCAGACTGAAGGAGGGCAAATGTTGTTCTCATCTTCAAGAAGGGGAAAAAAGAGGACCCAAATAATTATCACCCGGTCAGCCTGACATCAATACCAGGAAAGATCCTAGAGCAGATCATTAAACAGTCAGTTTGTAATTACTTAGAAAGCAATGCTGTAATCACTACAAGTCAACATGGATTTCTCTAAAATAAGTCATGCCAGACTAATCTTATCTCTTTTTATGATAGGGTTACAGGCTTGATAGATGAAGGGAATGCTGTAGACGTGGCATATCTAGACTTCAGTAAGGCCTTTGACAAAGTTCCCCATGACATTCTTGCAAAGAAGCTAGTAAAACACAGGCTGGACAGGACTACTGTTAAGTGGATTTGCAATTGGATGACCAACCGAACCCAAAGGGTGCTCACCAATGGCTGCTTTTCATCCTGGAGAGAAGTGACTAGTGGAATGTCACAGGGTTCTGTCTTGGTCCCAGTGCTATTCAATATCTTCCTCAATGACTTGGATGAAGGAATAGAGGGCATGCTCATCAAATTTGCAGATGACACCAAACTGGGAGGGGTTGCTAATACCCCAGAGGACAGGATCAAATTTCAAAATGACCTTGATAGATTGGAAAGCTGGGCCAAAACTAATAAAATGAATTTCAACAAAGACAAATGAAAGGCCCTACACTTAGATAGAAAAAATGGAATGCACAACTATAGGATGGGGGACACGTGGCTGGATAGCAGTACATGTGAAAGGGATCTAGGAGTCTTGGTAGATCCCAAGCTGAACATGAGTCAGCAGTGTGATGCAGCAGCCAAGAAAGCCAACACGATTCTTGGTTGCATCAATAGAAGTATGATGTCTAGATCAAGGGAGGTAATGATACCACTCTAGTCTGCATTGGTTAGGCCTCATTTGGAATACTATGTCCAGTTCTGGGCACCCCAATTCAAGAAGGATATCAAGAAGCTGGAACGTGTCCAGAGGAGGGCGACCAAAATGGTGAAGAGTCTGGAAGCCATGCTCTATGAGAAACGGCTTAGGGAGCTGGGTATGTTTAGTCTGCAAAAGAGAAGGTTAAGAGGGGACATGATAGCCATGTTTAAATATTTGAAGGGATGTCATGTTGAGCAGGGAGTGGGCTTGTTTTCTGCTGCTCCAGAGACTAGGACAAGGAGTAATGAATTCAAGCTGCAGGAAAGGAGATTCCACCTGAACCTCAGGAAGAACGTCCTGATGGTCAGAGCTGTCCAGGAGTGGAATATGCTGCCTCAGAGTGTAGTGGAGTCTCCTTCTTTGGAGGTTTTTAAGCAGAGGCTGGATGGCCATCTGCTGGGAATGCTTTGATGTGTGTTTCTGCATGGCAGGGGTTGGACTGGATGGCCCCAGGGATCTCTTCCAACTCTATGATTCCATGATTCTATGATACTGTAACTGCAGCTAGGATCAGAGCTCTGCAGTCCAGTCCTATGCATATTTGCACAACATTTTATTTATTTATTTACTTACTTACTTACTTATTATATTTGTTTATATTTATTCACTGAATTATATTTATTCACTGAAGATGACTTCTATGTACATGCACATAGGGTTACTAGTCTCCCCAAAGCGCAAGGAGCTACCTGACACGTGAAAGTACTGTTCCCAGATCTCAGGGCCTGCCTCCTTTTCTACAGTCCTCAGGGCAAAGAGGAGGAATTTCTGGATGAGACCACTTCCTTGAAAAGTATTTATTTATTTATTTATTTATTTATTTATTTATTTATTTATTATTCTCAAATGTTTGACCTAAAGTGGCCTCTCCACTTTTGCAAATGTTCAGGGTACAGAGCCCTCATGAAAGTGGAAAAATCACAAATAACTCCCCCTGCCACAATCCCCCTCCCATTCCCTTGTCTTTTGTGCACCTGGGACCAGAGGTAAGGGAATGGGGGGACTACTGGAAGGGAGAGAGAAAGCACTGAGTGCCTCCCCGCTCCACTTCCTTGCCTTATGTCCAGGTACTTGTCTTCTTTCTCCATGAACATCAACACACAAGTAAATGGGAGTTGGAGAATGGGGAGGCGGGTGCACACTTTGCAAATAATCAAATTCAAGCAGGTCAAACCTGTGAATGTGGAGGAGGACTGTTCTTGTTTTCATCTGCTCTTCGTACATAAGGTATCATACTTAATAGCATCTCCAGGGGTTGCCTCTTGTAATATCACGTTTCTAACATCACAAGGGAGAGCCAGCATGGGGTAGCGGTTTGAGCATTGAACTATGACTCTGAAGACCAGGGTCCCAATCCACACTCAGCCATGGTAACCCACTGGATGACTTTGGGCCAGTCACACTCTCTCATCCTCAGAAGAAGGCAGAGGCAACCCCCCTTAGAACACTCCTGCCAAGAAAACCTCATGATAGGTTCACCTTAGTGTTGCCATAAATTGGAAATGACTTCAAGGCACACAAGAAGAAGAATAACATCACTAGGGGCTGCCCCTGTGACTTCACAAGGGGTCATCCCTAGATCTTGGATTTTGGCCTCAAATCTCAGCACCTGGCATAGTCTGACCTTGCACCCCATGCAACACATGGAAGTGTTGAGCGTTGCCAGTTTCCTTTCTTGCTGGGTCTATGGGTCTTCTAAACGACTGCAAAAATGCAGCAATAAGATAAACATGATGCAACATGACTTTGCTTCTTTTTTGAAAGGAATTTGGCTTTTTAAAAAGGTGACAGCTCTAGTAAGTGTGGGCAACTGTGTCTGGAGGGGTTACATTCTGAAGTTACTTGCAAATATGTATTCTTCTAAGTGCGTGCAGCCATAAACTTTTTCCATCCTTTCTTCCCCTCACATTCTCTTGCTTTCCCTAAACATCTTATCTGAAGAACAGCTCTAGAGACTTCAAAGCTTACTCAGTATTTCACAAGAATTTCGAGTGGGGTTAGCTGGGCTAGTCTGCTGCAGCAGAGTCAACAAGAAATCTTATGGTATCTTCAAAGATTGAGCATGTTTTATTTGGCCTAAGTGTTCTAAAGGCACCAGATCCTGTCTGATTTTGGAAGCTTAGTAGGATTGTCTCTGGCTAGTTGTTTGGGAGAGTACCAATGAATACCAGGTGCTGTACGCTCTGTTTCAGGGGAAGGAATGGGCAAAATCAACTCTTGGTATTCCTTACCTAAGAAAACTGTATGAAATTAATGGAGTCACTGGTAAGTTGACAGGCAACTTGAGGGCAGGCGTGCGCGCGCACACACGCACACACGCACACACACACACACAAAGAAACAATGGTGTAATCTAGTCTACTTTACTTCTCACTCATGTAAGGGGCTGGAATTCATGAAACATTACCTCAAACAAAACCTCTCTAAGGTGCCACAAAATTCTCTGCTGTTTTTAAGTACTTAATGACATTTTAATTGCTCCCAGTTAAAAGAGCACCAGGAATGACCCTTTATCTCAGAGAAGTAGCCAAAAACTGCACTGTATAACGTCTCCTTTGGATTATTCAATTCTGGAAGGCTCCAGTTTGTTTGGGCTCCCCCCCCCCCTATTTTGGCTGTCTGAGCAGCCCCCAAATCTGCTTCAGTTGCCCATCTTGGATGTTCAGCAATTGAACTTAGACATTGTTCCTACTGCTTTCAAGTCAACTCCAGTTTATGGCAACCCTCTCATAGGCTTTTCTTGGCAAGGTTTATTCAGAGGAGGTTTTCTGTTGCTTTCGCCTAAGGATACAAGAGTGTGAATTGCGCAAGGTCACCAGTGGGTTTCGATGGCCAAGCTGGGATTCACACCCTGGTTTCCCAGAGTCCTAGTCCAGTATTCAAATCATATCGTGCTGACTCTCTAAGCCTAAATGTACTAGATTTAGTTATAATTGTGCTCTGCTCATTTAATAGTATTGATACTGGGGAAAAAATATTCTGTTTCCAATCACAATCCATTTTCATGTTTCACAGTAAGATGCTGCTGTGCTGTGTTATGATTCAGTATGTTTGTAGTAGCACCCAGTTTCTTTTCTGACTTGGGAACTTGCCAAACACTGCATGAGTAAAGTTGATTAATGCTGACGCACCCATTTCCTGCTTTTCCAGTGTGTCACTGTGATGATAACAAGTAAACAGGCGTCTGTCTTTGTGTTAGAGAAAGAAATTACCTTGCCTTCCCTTCAAAAAGTATGTACTTCTCTCATTAAACTCTTAAGTCTCACTTTCAAGTTGCAGTTGTAATCAACTATAGTCAAAGGAGATAGTAAGGGTGGAAAATGGATGCTTGGAGTTAAAATTCCAGGCATTACAGCTTCAGCGCTTACCATTTGGTCTCATTTGATGTCTAGAGTCCCACTGTGAGGGAGAAAGGTACAGTAGGAAAACAAAGAAATATCTGCCTGTGCTATCCATTTTCCCTCAGGTAACGTGCTTTAACCTTTTCCTGTTCCTAGCTGGTCCTTCTGTCTTGGCTTTCATTTTTCTTAATCAACACAATCATGACTGTAAAGTGTGAAGGACCATGTGACTGTACAGGGCAAAAGTGACACAGAACCTCTCAACAATGCAAAATCGAAGGCTTTCACGGCCAGAATCCATAGGTTGTTGTGGGTTTTCCGGACTTTGAGGCCATGTTCTATTAGTATTTTCTCCTGACGTTTCACCTGTATCTGTGGCTGGCATCCTCTGAAGATGCCAGCCACAGAGGCAGGAGAAATGTCAGGAGAAAATACTAATAGAACACAGCCTCAAAGCCCAGAAAACCCACAACAACCAATCTCTGGACAGGCTGTAACCTTTAAAGTCTGTAAAGTTTCTGTCCTGGAGGCTAAGATAGCAGACAGGAAAGTTCAGCCCACCCCCTCATTTTGTTCTTTAAACTGTGACTCACATCTGTTTCACAGTGGAGGGAATAGGCTCATATCTAAATTTAATTAATTAATTAATTAATTAATTAATTAATATCTTACCTTTCTCCTGAAAAGGCATACCCTCCTACTCTACCAATTTTCTCTTGTCCCATTTTTCCATCTGCTCTTAAAATATCCTAGTTTCTATTTCCTCTTCCTATTTTTCTCCTTTCTTTTTGTACTACAGTTGCTGTAGTTTAACCTCACAAGTACAAAAGTACTCCTTTGCACTCAATTAACTTAGCAGGAGGGAGAGGAGAGAAGGGGGAGAATCTTGCTCTTCCCAGTAGGCTCAGGCAAAAGCAAACTACTGCAGCATTTTTTAGCTTATGTGTTCTTCTTCCTTAATAACTTTTGTCATTTGATCACATTTTGCTGTTGCTTGGCCATATGTGTCCCAACTGTCGTCTGTGAAAAGTTGGAGGGTATGATATGGAGTCTGAGACAGCTTACAACATACATGAAAATAATACACAATAAAAACCTAACAATAAAAAGTTTTAACACTTAAATTGTCCTATTAAACACTATAATTTAAAATTGAATAAGAAGATTTAAAGAATATAATAATAAAAATAAAGCACAATACACACATTCCATTAACAGCCTCTTCAGCACAACCAGCCAGTTCCCAATGTCTGTTTATATAAAAAGTTATTTACCTGATAGAGGAAAGAGGCAGAAGGAAGAGAATTTCACAAGATGAGCACCACCACAAAGAAGGTCCTCTCCCATGTGCCTACCAAATGGACCTGTGACAATGACAGGGCAAGAGAAATCCCTCCCGTGATGATCTTAAGACTTGGGCAGGCTTATATTTAAGGATATGAATCTGCTGTTAGTGCTTACCTTCACCTAGAACAGAGGTGGGAGCCCTTCAGGCAGGCCATAATTTCCCCACTCCCACTCTAGCCCAAACGTCTAGGTCAGTGGTGGGAATAATGCATTTCTTTAGATGTTCTTGGACTGTAACTCCCAGTATTCTTTACCACTGACCATGCTAGGGAGGTGTTATATCGTGAATTGATTGTCATGAATCCCATCAGTGTTTTGTCACTCCAGAGTTAAAGCAGTCAGCCCATTCAGGACTCTTTGTCAGTCCTGTGGGAAGTCATTATGGCTTTGTTAACACACCCCTTCAGGGTATGAAAGAGTGTTTATAAATACTAGCTTAGATCCCAACCAGTTGTATCACATAGTAGGTAGTACATTTAGATTGCTATTCCACCGTTTATAGCCTCATGCACTGTCTGAGCCTTTCTGCTGTGACCTCCTTCTTCAAGACTGGTAACTATCATCCTTTCCACCCCTAATCTTTTTCTGTCTCTACAGTTAGTACTGGTATACATAGTAAAAAGATCCTGCTGGCAGGATTTAATAAATCAATTTATCTTTGATAACAAGAAACCTAGATTTGGAAAATCTACTAGATATCTTCCAGCTCAAAAGGGCGGACTGGCTATACCAGACTTAGAGCTGCACTCTGTGGCTTTTCAACTATCTTATATACCCTGCTTGATCACACAGAGTACTAATACTAATTGGGTAGGAATGGAGATACAGGGAGATTTTCTATCAAAACTTAATCTCTTATTTAATAAAACAACTAAGATGGCAATTAAGGAAATTAATAACCCTTGGTTACAAACATCAATTACTATATGGAACAAATGGAAATGTGTTTTATCACCGAATCCTTCTCCAATATGCCCATTTCTCTTACATCCATTATTTCAACATTCAGACAAATTCCATCAGTTTCATAAATGGAAAGAGACAGGTTTATATACAATTAAAGACCTATTTAAAAAGGGGAATCCTAAGACAACAGATGAACTCTCTGCAGAGCTTAAACCATTATCAATTAACTTGCTTCATCTGTACCAGGTCTTTTCTTTTGCAACTAAAATATTAGGTAAGGATGAAGCCCCAAGACCTCCAACTGTAATGGAGAGAGCATGTGAGATTTCTGAACAGACTAAAGGCTTGGCCTCATCCATATATAATTGTTTAAATATGTATATACATGGATACACACTTAGTCTAAAAACAGCCTGGGAGTCAGACTTGAAAATCACAATTCCAGAGAAAGATTGGAACAATGTCAGTTTATCATTTCCATTTAAATCCAGATCTGCACTAATAAGGGAACATGCCTTTAAAACAATTCACAAATGGTACCTTGCTCCTCTTAGACAGTCAAAGATAGGAAATAATATTTCACCAAAATGCTGGAGAGGATATGAGGTTATTGGTATATATAACCATATGTCGTTAGAATGCCCTAAAATAGATTTGTTTTGGCAAGCTGTTATAAGACAAATAATGGTAATCACAAGACAAGATATTAAATACTGTCCCGGACTTTTATTGTTGAACATTTTTTCTAAAGATAACAAACACCTTGAACACAAGAACTTGATTGTAATTTTCATCACGGCTGCCCAAATGGAGATAGCTAGATGCTGGAAGACTGGAGATATTTCTCTGAAAGCTTGACGGGGAAGAATATGGGACTTATGGCTCTTAGAGAAACTCTCAGACAATATGCAAACATATAGGGGAATAAAAAGGAATGGAACTTTTGATGAAACATGGTTTCCATTCAATGAATATATGAATGCAATAGATGATTTACAAGGTTATCCCAAACTTTCTGTAGAATCTTCAGCCATATGATGAGATCCGTAATAAACAACGGTAGGCATTACACTTGAATTATGGATGTAAATTACTGTTGTAAAATGTTTGTCTTATTTTTTTATTGTACTCCTGTGTACTTATAATAATAAAAAAAGATATATATATATATAAAAAGATTGTTACCACCGTGAACTGGCCTGGCCTTTGGTAACCTTAGATATCATTTTGATATCATAATTCGGCCCTGCTCTGCCACCAGTCAAGTGTTTGTGAGGCCACCGAACAAGCGCGAAGCTAGGCATGGCTATTATCTGCTGAGTTACATTTGTTTATACCAAGGCAAGCCAGAAACTGCCAGATCTGCTTTAGGGGACCTCCTGAAACAAACACCTTCATTATTAATGCGTGTTAAAACAAGGAGACCTTCCGCCCTGAGAGGGTACCCTGGCAAGCTGAGTGCTTAACTGCCAAGCTAGCCGCATCTACATACTGGCCATACTATTGTCAATTCGGTCCATAACTCAATCATGTAAATTCCGACCTTTCGGAGACATTGTCCCCAGCCCAAAACTCATTGTTTTTGCCCAAGACCAGACTAGCCCACGGTCATTCCTTCTCCTATAAAAATCCCCAGTTCCGAGAGCTCCTCAGACTGCTCGGAATGCTCGGATCTCTCACTGGAACGCTTGGACTTCCATCCCGCCTTGCTGCCGCTGTGAGCTCCCCTCGGCCGCCACGCCGGGTTTCCTTCTCAGTTGGCCTCTCAGGTCTACGAGAAAGGTGGCGTATCACCCATTCCCCAAAGCTCTCTTTTCCTTTTCTTATTTAGTAGTGAGGCTGTGTTTTCTTAATACTTGTTTAATAAATATTGTTGTTAGTTTGAATGATCTGTCTGCTCACTGACCCAACGCTGTATACATTGGGTAAAAGATCCCCGCTAAGTTACCCTGCCTCTCGTTAGCCAAGAGAATGCTCCTGCTAATTTCCCCATCTTTGGTTGGTTGGTTTGGTTATTTGGGCACCCCTCCCGGGACACAAGGTAACATGATCCTGCTGTTACCGTCCTTTCACAGGTCTCCTTTGAGCTATAATTTCCCCAGATTCTAAGGAGATGCTGGCATTGGGAGTGGACCCCAATGTCCTCCATCTCTTAGGATAATAGAGGGCTGTTGGGAGTTGCAATCATGCACATCTAGATCAGTGCTTCTCAGGATGTGAAGAGCAGAGGAGGTGGCAATCATTTTCCTTAATGTACTAGGGACCAGCACCACATTTCTTCCCACTGACTACAACTCTGTCTTTGCTGGAAGCTGTCTGAAAACTGGCAACCAATCACTCATGGAGCAATACCAGTCTAAGGACTACTGCTTTGAGTAGCAATGACCGAGAAGAACATGATTCCTACCCTGATCTAGAGGCTTGGGCTAAAGCAGGAGTGGGGAAAGTGCACCCCATGGACCACATGTGGTCCTCCAAGTTTCTTCTTTCTGTTGTAGCTTCTCAGAATTTTTTAAAACTATCATCATGCTTTGCTGCTGAAATATGGCAGCAAATCAATAAATAAACTATAGTGAATGGGACAAGATACTAAATGCACTATAGGCAGTGGGATAATTAATAGCATAATCCATACCATATTTGACAGCCAGTATCTCAGTCTATACCATATTAATTATAGCCAGCATCAGAACATTTCAGATTCATTTGTAGATATAAACATATTTACTCATCAAATGTGAATAGGAGACTTTATTTGTTAATCAGGGGAGCATTTATTTAACACTAGGAGAAGGGAATTATATTAATGGATTATTAATAATTAATTTAAAAAAATAAAATATTAATAGAGAAGCTGGTTTTTAATTTTTAAGCATTTTTTAAAAATAATTTCACTCAGTTCTGACTTTTTTTTTCAGCCACAATTCTTGGATGTACTGCTGTTCACCAGTACATTGTGAACTGGGGAACTCAGGGGGTCATTCACACTACAAAATTATAGTGTTATTATTCTACTTTAATAGACATAGCTGTATCCTGTGGTATTCCTGCCTTTGTAGTTTGGCAAGGCACCAGATCACTTTGACTGAGAATGCTAAATGCCCCTCCCTAAAATGCCAGTCCCAGAACTCCATAGGACAGCAGTTAAAGTGGAATAATAACACTATTCTGTGAGGCCCTTGGTCTCACAGAAGTTGGTTGCCTATGAGCTGGAGTATCCTTCCTCAATTTGGGTGTTCTTTAGATGTGTTCAGCTAACGCTTTTAATCTCTAGCACACATAACTATGTACTCCTAAACATGCACACTGTTGGTAAAGATAAAGTGGAGAGGAAAATAGCCATGATTACCACCTTCGGCTCATTGGAGGAAAGGCAGGATATAACAAAAATAAATAAAATAATGATGTACAGCTTGGATATGTGGCATTAGATGCAGTTCATCATTCATCTGGCTCTGGGGATAACAAGATTGTGATAGCTTTGTGAAAACAGCAACTGCATTTCTCGTCCTATGTCTGTAATACTGAGCTCAGAATTCAGTAAAGCTGAACAGCAATTGCATTTCTTATAGATCATTCCAATAATGGAATAATTTTGATTCTTTATTCTTTTGCACCACTTACATACTTTCTACTTTTCTTTTGTGCGCTTTTCTTTTGTTGACCAATTTGATTTGGTGCTAGTCTTCCAAGAGCTCCACCCATCTCTTGCCCTTTTGCTGAAATGAAGGCAACTGGGTATTTGAAGGAGACAAGAGTGAAAACAGCACACTGACTATTGAAAACAAGCTGTACTTTGTCTCCCTGAGCTTAACAAAGATGACCTAGCAGTGAGCATACAATCAAACTTTTACAACTTTAAACGTGGGTATAGATTTAACAAGGAAGATCTTTCTCCATCTTTTACAATCCCTTGCTGACAATGGAGGTAATGTAGTTAAAAGTTCAACAAGATGTCATGTTCCCACAGAAAAAGGCACATTTTGATTCCAGTCTTGGCTTGTGGCTATTTATTCATTTAATATCCCATCTTCCCTCTGAAGAGCTAATTAGATTGTTCTTCCCACTCCTTCTTGTATTCTCAACAAGGATTGTTAGATTTCATATAGCAGCCTCTGCACTATGTTGCATTTATCTTATCACAAAATCATGTAGGAATCTGCTAAACGCATTAAAGGGGGCTTAGTTCTGAGCAGGAATAGGTGTCCAGTATTCTGTCTCATAATACCAAAATGGTGGCTGGAGTGGCAGGGACACACCTTAGAGGACCCAAGGACCATAAGACCTTAGAGGTATATATCCAGCATCTATTCAAAACTAAGCTTCACTAAATTCAATCTTATCTATTCTGAGGTCAGTACTACAGGCTTAAGACAGCATCCTGCTAGTAACATAGGCAGGTGTAAGCTGAGTTACGCATGCAGGATGGTTTTTGTGGACAATGCAAGAAAGTTGGATCAAGTGGAGTTTCACATGCAGAAGTGATGCATATGCAGTTGCATACTGATGTTCAGAGAGTAGTGTTGAAATGTGTCTTGCATTACATGACAGTCATGTGCATTGCATTACATGAAAGCTGTAGACATTGGTTTACAAGTGCTAAAGTCCAAGAAGACGAGGACTTAGAATAGTAGCTACCAAGGAACTAGGTAAGATTCTCCAAAGCAAAGAGAATGAATACCAAAGTCAGGACCACACTTACCATAATAATTCTAATTGCTGTGTATGGTTATGAAAGCTGGACAGAGAAGAAACCTGATAGGAAAAGAGTCCACTCATTTGAAATGTGGTGCTTCAGGAGAGTTCTGTGAATAACATGAATTGCCAGAAAGATAGATAAATGGGTCCAAGAGTGAATCAAGCTGAATAGTGACTAAAAGCAAGAATGATTAATCTGAGGCTCTGTAGAAAAGGCAGTACAGCACCCACTGGACTTGTATCCACAATCCAAAAAAAGTTGTTCCTCACCCCTCACTTGCACCCCTGCGGAGGGGAGAATAACAAAAAAGAAGACGCATATGTTGGAGCACAGCTTGTTCCCCTCGAGCATCAGAGCCACGTGGTGACCTCTAGGGCTCCAGGGCCATGGCTACCATAACCAGCCAGGATTCTTCCTCACTTTTTCCTCATCTTCCTCTTTCCAAGCTGCCAGCTCCCACAGAGTCACTATGCCACAAAGGCAAGGGCAGAAGGGGACCAGGCTGCCCATACTGAGCTCCTGAAAGCAGCCCCTTCTCCAGGTTCCAGATCTGGCAGAGGGCCCAGCTGCACAGAACTGTGTGCTTCTCCTGGCCAAAGAAGGAGAGATGTGTGTGGCTCAATGCAGTTGGGCTTCCTGCGCCTCTTCAACCAAGGAAGGCGGAAGACTTCTTCCTTGAGTGAGACAAGTGTAGGGGGCCCAGCTGATGGAGCTGTGCATCTCTCTTAGTCAAGGAGGGAGGGAGTCTCTTTTGCTGGCTGAGACACCCCAAGGTCATAGAAGCTGATGAGCTTTGTGTATCCTATTCCACCTGTGCAAAGTGAATGCCTGGGACTGCTGAAGATGAAAAGGGGTGTGCAGGGAGTTTGCCAAGCCCCACCAGGAAGGCAGGCAGGTAGGAGGAGCCGGGCAGTAGGGTTGTCTGCTTACCTCCCTCCCTTGCCACTTGGCCTGACCTGGGGGTCAAAATATAGTGTTCACTATTATCTGCATTTTTTATTCTCCATCATTAGTTTGAGAACATATCCCCTGTGGATACAGCGGACCTTCTGTAATCCTTGGAAAAGTTGAAGGTGGTAGGAAAAAAGGAAGACCATAATACACGTAAATCAAGAAAGTCACAGCCCTGAATTTGCAAGTTCAAATCCAAATCCCTACAAATCCAAACCCCATTGAGCCCAGGAGTGTCAGACACGATTTAGGATTCGCTTAATCCTGATTTACTTTTGTGCCAGCATTGTAGCTACATTCCTGGGATGGATCAGATTTGGTTCTGGTGTAATTTGGCTCTTTCCTTGCCCTACCCCTGGCCCCTTTTGCTTACTTCTGTCAGCAGATCTTAATCACCAGATGAGCCTTCCCAGAAGATTCCTTTGTTGTCAGATCTCTGAGACCAGCTGCAGAATGCGATTTCTATCAGCAAAAGAAGCATGTACCTGATGCTAACCCCTTACATCCACTGCATCTTTCAGTTCTGTTATTATTGTATAAGCCGGTTCTAGTTTGAGTGTTTCATTAGGACATGGGAGACTAGACTTCCAATTCCCACCCAACAATGGAAACCCTCTGAGTCAGCTTGGGCAAGTCATGCTCTGTCATCCTTAGAAGGAGACAATGGGAAACCTCCTCTGAACAAATCTTGTGAGGAAAACTATAGGATAGGGTCATCATAAGTTGGAGTTGAGTTGAATACACATAACAGTAACAGAGAAGGGAGTTCAGGAGCTACTGATAGATTTCTTGGTGACTCACAGTAGATTGGCAAGAGATTCCAACATCTAATGTATAATAATAGAAAAAGGCCAAAAAATTTCTTTCTGTGCCTGCTCAATCCTGTTGAAAGAAGACAAGAGAGGAGACTGGGTGGAGTTTTGTCTGAAAGAACTAGAAGTATAGTTTTGGTGCAGAAAACAAACTGTAAAGCAAACAAGTACAACATAGCCCAATGAAGAATTTAGGGGAAGTCATATAGAAAACTAGCATGGTTTACTGGTCTGCACAATGGACTACAACCCTGGAGGTGAAGGCTCGACACCCCACTAGGCCATGGAAACCACTGGGTGATGCTAGGTGCATCACACACTCTCAGCCCCGAGAAAACCCCATGATAAGGTCACCTTAAGGTCACAAGTGAGAAATGACTTGAAGGCACACAACAACAACAAATGTTCATATGCTTTTGTTGCATTTTGGTTGATCCTAATAAAGGTATTTTTCCAACCATTACTTATGTTTTTGTTCATGGACCAATTTGCCTACTTTTTTTTTTTATGTATTTGGAGGCATCCTTGTTCCTAGTTTCCAGAGCTCCAGCTTTAAACAGGGCTCAGTTCCCTTACTGAGATTTACTTCAAGTGGAAAGATAACATATATACATTTTATTAAATACATTTTTAAAATTCTGTGTGTGGTTTGGCATGTGAAATGAATGTTGATTTGGCTACACTTTGGACATACTGGAAAACACTGCTGCTTACAGTTTCTCATTGAAAGCATATCTGCTTTCATGCCAGGCAGGACAAGCTACATGTGGGATTCACACAATGTCCCCCACAGAGCTGGTAACGTTCATTGTCATTGCTATTGTGAGCCTTCAAGTCATTTTTGACTTAATGCAGGATTTTCATGGCAATATCTGTTCAGAAGGAGTTTGCCTTTGCCTTTCTCTGTTGCTGTGTGTAATTTGCCAAGGTCACACAGTGAGTTTCCATGGCTGAGCAGGGATTCAAAACCTGGTCTCCAGAGTCATAGGCCAACATTCAAACCACAACACCATGCTGACTCTTGATAATGTTCATATTTTGTCTGAATTTGCCCTGAGACTTTTTCTGTGAGTTATCCTTATTGGTTTTAAATTAAAGAAAGGTGTTTTATAATGTGTGTGGGGGAGACGGTGGTATTCAATTTGAGGCCTCTTGTGCTTGGTTAGAACTCTAAGCTAGAATCAAGATGTGCTAGTGACATCAGGCTTAATTTAACTGTCCTTCCCATTGCTAACTCTCTTGGCAAGCTTATCTACTAGATTAAAAGCAGGGACATGATAAGACATTTGTGGACCATTCAAACCATTATTTGCATGTGTGAGCCCTGTTTGTTTCCTCTGTTTAGGAATAACTGATAGCTTGTGTAATTGTACCTTAATCTGGCTAAAATCCTGATCCAAAGTGCAAGAATATCTGATGAAATGGACTCTAGTCCACAAAAGCCAATGCCGTAATAAATCTGTTAGTCTTTAAGGTGCTTTAGGATTCTTTTTGGTATTTGCTGTAACAGAGTTAACAAGGTTGAAAGCAGGAGAACAAGCCCAGGGGATCCTCGATAGCGGCATTAACAAGAAAGCTCTTTGCACACATAAAATGCCATGTGACTAATGGTCATCACTGCAATATTAAAACTTTGCCCCAGGCACGTGGAGTTCTGTTTATGGCTTCTATACTTTATGGTTACTGGTAACGCTTGTCAGAGGGCAATTCTGGATTTAAAAAGAGGTACATTTTTCCAAGTCCTTCACCTGCGGACAGAGTTATTGCCACTCTTTCTTCTCTTTTAGTAGGAGTGTGCAGCTACCACAAGATTCTGTTAGGACCATGATTAGGTGCTTCAGAAATATGGTCTAAATCAGAACTAACCTGGGCTAAGATTCAGAGATCCAAAGATTTGTATCACTGACCATCATTGGAATTCTTTATGTGGTTATAACTTTCTTTTCCTTCTTCATCAGAAGTGGACAACATTTGCAGATTACAATGTTTTGGGTTGTTCAGGTTAGGAAAAAAGATAAGCAAGCAAAACTGTGATGAAGGTTTATAAAATTATGTACAGTATATCTGTGTATGGGCCTTTAGGTCACCTGTAGGCTTACGGTGACCCCATGAATGGGACAGCGTTTTCTTAAGGCAAGAAATAGGGTAGTGGTTCTCAACCTGTGGGTCCCCAGATGTTTTTGGACTTCAGCTCCCAGAAGCCCCAGCCACTATGGTCAATGCTCAGGGCTTCTGGGAGCTGAAGTCCAAAAACATCTGGGGACCCACAGGTTGAGAACCACTGAAATAGGGAGATGCTTTTCTTTTCTTTCTTCTTATAACCCATGATCATTTGCTGAAGCTGGATGAGGGGAGATTTAGGACACATAAAAAGAAATGCCTCTTCTCAAAGGGCATGGTTAAATTGTGGAATTCATTGCCAAAAGATGCCACAATGGCTGACAACTTGACAGCTTTAAAAGGGGATTAGGTGAATTTGTTGAGGATAAAGTCATCAGCAACGACTAATTAGCTTGTGTTTACTATACATTTCTAGCATCAGAGGGAGTAAATGTTATATATCAGTTTCTGGAGAACATGAAAAGGATGACACTATGATGGTGATGTCCTGCTTATGTACCTTATATAGATACTGATGGGGACAGATAGGTCTTTGGTCTCTTCCATCAAGGCTGTTATGCTATTAAGTACAACTAAGTCTGTAATCAAAACCAATAAAATCCACCATTGAAAGTCAATGGACAAGAAAAATTACACCACTGTCAAACCCTTGTTTTTTCTACCAGTTTAGTGAGAGAGAAAGCAACAGGAAAAGAGGCCTCGCACTCTGTACCTCTTAAAGCAACAACAAGACAGTATGCAATGACTTGCTGTAGATAGCATTCATTCACACATCAGCATGACAATTTGCTGGACAGATTCTATGACTTGGCTGTGCATAACAAGTATGGTTCTGTAGATAGTGTGAGTGAAGTTCCGTCTGGATTACAACAGACAGAGCTTATGTTACTCAGCTCCATATCATTCATTTCTTGCTTTTGCTTTAAACTCTTGATTAATGACACTCTTTTAGTTGTGTGGTTGATGTCAGCAGTTTCGGTAGATGGCACATCAGCATATGAGAGTGTGTCTGGCAGCTTGGGTTTTCTCTGTTGTGGTTCATTCAGAGGTCAAGACAAGGACACAGGAGGGAAGGAAGGTTTATGGCTGTGTTTTGCAACTATATGGCAACTCCTCCCACTGCCTTTCCTCCCGGAATCATGCCACATTCACATCATCGGTTGGTGTATGATTCATAGGTAGAACTTCAATGGGAAAGCAAGGCTAGAAGTGAAAGACACACTAATTTTTCAGAGAATTAATTTGTTGTAGCTGAAAGTCAAATTCTGCAAGATTTTCAGGGCTTTGCATGTGTGCAAAAAGTTGTGAGAACAGTCCCTCATACCAAACAGGGAGGATAATGCTCCTTCTGCAGGCTGAGAAGCAGTGCATGAATACTCAGTACAAACATTTCAGTGTGATCTGCATTAGCAGAATAACAATTAGTAATAATTTTGTCACTGTTCCTTTCATGGAGCCATATCTTAGACCAATAAATTCACTTGCTTTCTGCAAGAATAGGTATCTTCATGGTTAGCACTTAAAATCTCTCTTCCCCAATCTACTTAATGTTAAAGTACATGAAGGGGCAATTCCTACAGTTGTTTCATTTTGTCACATGTGTGCCATGCCCTTATCCCATTTCCAGATTTATGTCCCTGGATATCAGTGAAAATCTTTCCCAAATATTTTCTGGTCATTCACAACATTGAAATTATTATTATTCCTTTTGTCAGCATCAGGGGAGAGCAAAGTGCAGCCCATGGGCTGCAGATAGCCCCCAGGGTCCTTTTTGTGGCTGGGAGTCCTCTGGACTCCAAAAATTGCCCCCAAATACTTCCTAGCCAGTGGTGTATTTAAGTCTTTTACTCCAATAGACTTTCTGCGCTAGACTGTTATGGTGCTATTATTCCACTTTCAACATCCTATGGAATACTGGGGTTTGCAGTTTAGAGAGGGGCCTCAAACCACAGGATTCCATAGAATGTTGAAAGTGGAATAATAGCACTGTAACAGTCTAGTGTGGAAATGGCCCAAGTCTCAAGTCAAGTCAAGTCTCAAGTCTGGAAGCCAATTTTAACATAAAAAAAGAGGTGGTGATGGACTGTGGTGGGAGCGGGGTCATGAGCATACAAGGGTCTGTAGATTCAGAAGTAGGGAATAAGATTCCCCAAACTGGTAGGTCTCTGTGTCAATGCAAATAAAAGCCAAGACAAGAAGAAATAGCAGGTAGTAGTGGTGGTAAGTGAGGGGGAAGGATCACTTTATTAGGTAAATATTGGGCATTGTATAAGCAAAAATCACAATAAAGGGATAAAAGGGGGCTGGCCAGTCCAATAATATGATCTATCAGATTCAACACCTTGAATAAGGTTTGTTTGTGTGTGTGTGTGTGGGTGTGGGTGTGGGTGTGTGGGTGTGTGTGGGTTGCAAGAGAGAGAGAGAGAGAAAGGGAGGGAGAGGGAGAGGGATTGAATTGTGGGCAAACAGCTCAGCAGTCACTGTAGCCAATTGTGAAGTGCTGAACTTCTTAGAAAACCCTTCCCTGTGGAGATAAATGCATGTCCTGAAGCAAATACTTTTTTTGAACAGCTGGAGGTAGAACTTCACAGTGTAATAACTACCCACATACTCCTCAGGCCCTAAGTTTTAATTTAAATAAGAAAACCCTTACAAAGACATGGACACTGTTTTCACATAGCAGTTGTTATGTTACACAGGTCCATTCAAGCCAAGTCATTGTGAAACATGACAGAACAGGAGCGTACAGCCCCATTTATTCACATAGATTTCAGCTAACTTGGGTTACATCTGGGTCAACCACAGCTAACATGTACACAATTATATTGCCACTCCCAAGGGTTAAAAAAAAACTGGGTCAGCCATTCAAGTGAAAGGTTATGGGAAGGACTACAGCTCAGTGGCAGAGGGCTGGCTTTGTGTGCAGAAAGTCCAAATTCAATCCCTGGCATCTCCAATTGGGAGGTGCACATCTGTAAAATCCATACCTGTGGGTTTACTCCATTTCCAGCCTCTGTATCCAGTCTGTGACAAGTTCTCTCACAAAGGGTAAGGGTGATAGGTTCTTCTGGAACACATCCCCCTTTTTTTGTTTTTCTTTAAAAGTGTGGTTGTTTCAGTGCCTATTTTAACCATGCACATTTGTTCGAGGCCCTTTTCACATGGCATTTGCCATGAAAAAGGGCCCCTCAAGCATCCTGTGAATGTGAGGAGTGGTCCACATGACGCACTCACAATCTGGCAGGCGCTGCTTGCACACTTTTTCATTTTTGGCTTTGAGCCAAAAATGGTGCACGATTGTGCATCGTTCCAGGGCCCCATGTGCACTTGCTGTGCATGCAGAGCTCTGGAGCTGCAGCGCTCACGTTTCCTGCCCAGCACAGCCTGGGAAACTCCCAGGCTGCACTGTGGAAGGAAGAGGCAGGGCTCTCGTGTGAGCGGGTGGCAGCTGCAGAGCTGAAGGAACCAGGACGCGAGAGCCTCTCACTGGAGGCTGCTTGCATGATCCCCGCATCCCAGTTCCATGAAAAGGTGCGTTGCAGAAAGGGCCCAAGTCAAGTCTTCAAGTCATTTCTGACTTATGGCAACCCTAAGGCAAATCTATCATGGGGTTTTCTGGGGCAGAGAGTGTGTGGCATGCCCAAGGTCACCCAGTGGGTTTCTATAGCCAGGCAGGGAATTGAACCCTAGTCTTCAGGGTCGTAGTCCAATACTCAAACCAAAATGCTGAATACATGGTATACATTTCACCTTCCCTCCTTTACTAATGCATGTTTAAAGCAGTGTTTCTGCGTATTTGAAGTGCATGAATTTTTCCATGCACTTTTCAATTATGTGCAGTTTTGTAGGGACATATCTGAAAGTACCTTCCACAGCACAAGCTGCATCAGATCTGAGTACTGTGTGGGAAATACAAATCAGGCCACAAAATGCCTTCAGTGATTAATTCTTCACATATCTCCAGGTGGATCTGGGAAATGCTTCTGTCCAAAATTCAAGAGAGCTACAGCCGCTCAGTATAAAAATAATACTATGCAAGTCTGAGGCCCTTTCCGCACCTTACCTTTTTCCGGCGCTGGGGTGAGAGGCTCTAGCGTCCAGGGTCCTTCAGCTCTGCACAAGCTGCCTGCTCGTGCAAGAGCCCTGCCTCTTCCTTCTGCAGTGCAGCCTGGGAGTTTCGCAGGCTGAGCTGGGGCAGAAAACGCGACTGGCGCAGCTCTGGAGGCTCAGCACGCCAGGTAAGTGCACAGGGTCCCAGGAGCAATGCGCAATCACGCATCATTTTCGGCTTCTGGCGAAAATGAAAAGTGTGCACGATCGGCGCCTTCCAGCTCCTGGAGCATTGCGCAATTGTGAGTGCGTCGTGCAGATCACTCCTCACAATTGCACGACGCTTCAGGCCCTCTTTCACATGGAAAATGGTCTGACTTAGAATAAAGCAGCTTCTTACCTCACCTTAAGTTACGGACCTGTTGGGAATGCTAGACCTTGGGAAAATAACCTTTTAAAAGTTATTAGAAACGGATATCATTCCCATCCCCAGGTGGTTAATTACCATAACGGTTACATTTTCTTTTTAAAAAAGCTTAAAAGCAATTAAAATTATGTTATTCAGTTACTTAAAAACAACAACAACAACAACAAATTGAATGCCTGAAGCTGCTAGCATATAATACAAAACACATTCTCTTTTGATCTACCTTACTTACTGCCACTTCAGTGACTATAACAGAGAATAAGGCACAACACAAGCCAGCATTCCAGGAAAGCTTTTCAGTTACTTAAAAACCTTCTCAGTACTCCAAGCTGCTGGCACGTGGCACAAAACGCACTCTACCTAATTGTTGCCTCAACACCCACAATAGAACATGAAGCAGCTACATGAAGCGCAGCATGAGCCAGCACTTGAACCATATGATATTCCCCCTCCTCTGTTTACTGAGGTTGTGTTTGAATATGCTTTCAAATCACCTGCTGACTTATGGGGACCCCATGAATTTCACAGCATTTTCTTAGGCAAGGAATACTCGGGATGGTTTTGCCAGCTCCTTCCTCTGAAATATAACTATAGACATTAATGTGTAAATCATGAAATTATTCCATATTAAGTTACAATCATATTGCAACTGAATTTAATCTTCATTATTTTTTAAAAATGGAGTAGATTATTTGTAATAGATTAGACTACAAATATCTAGTTACTGCCAATTAATTGCTTCCAAGACGTGAGAAATACTTCTTTGATCATTTCCCCTCCTTTCCATTTGTGACTGGTATTTTTTTAAAGTAGATGATTCCACAGCTACACAAATTATCCCACCCTTTAAAAAAGCAAACAAAAACAAAGCATGCTTTACTTATAGCTTACACCTCAATGTAAGTTCACCATAGTAGTTTCTCCACAGGAACCAGGAGTCCAACAATTCATTTAGGAATCTGCCTTGGTCCATTAAATAACAGGGTGATCCAGTGACTTACACACCAATGTACATCGCAACTCTGTGAAATTTACGTCAGTGCAAGGGTTATGCGAGCTGCCTCATCAAATCAAAATTTGCCAAAATTTGTACTCCTCCAAAACTGAGCTATTTCTGTTTTCACCAAGATTGCCTGGTAAAAATGGACATTTAAATACTTTTTTAAAAAACTTAATGAGTTTACTTTTCTTTCTGTTTTTCCAACTGCACATTATCATTTTAACAACTGCACATTTTCTCCCAATTGCATGCTTTGTGTCCAATTGCACTCTAAAATAAAAAATACCCTCTTCCCCTGAGTGATGACTTGGCTCTTCAGTGAATACCATTCACTACAAACAGATCATTTTGTCCAATATATTACAGTATTTTTTATTAGTCTTACTACTTAATAAGCTTATTGGCTGTATCTTACTATATAGAATAGAATTCACCTTGCATCCTACCATTCAGCTGCCACAGCACAATTCCAAATTCTGTCACAGTGTCTGCCTTTTACATTTCCTCCCATGAGCTAATAAGATGTTATCTTTGTTTACACAAAGGTATTTTCCAGATGTTTGTTCAGTTATGCAAATACAAAGATTAAAAAATAATTCTCAGCGGCCACACAATTGTAATCTAGTGTAGCAGGCAAAAGGAGACTGATTGAATCAGTCTAGCAGCTATGTCTCCTTTACTGATTTATTGAAATTATTTTCTAACTCTTAAAGGTTGAAGGCAGGAACAGATGTACAATAAATTTAATAAAAGGAGGATGTTAAATCTGGAGGCATGGACATCTGAGTCTGCAACGGGTGTGCTACCATTTGCTAAGGAGCACTTTTGGTTCATCACAAATTCATTGCCTGCCTTACCCTCTCTGTTGTGTGCCTGCCCACTAGTTATACACTGAGAAATTGTTGTTGTTACTCAGGAGAAAAAAGCTGGCCCATTCCATCTGGTCCTTCCGCTGGGATAGGTGTTAAGGTCGTAAACTTGCCTCTTCTCCAATGCTGGCTTGGCTTCACTGGTGCGAGAACACGGACTCTTCAAAGACAGTGATGAAAGGAAGTCCTGAATTTCCAGTGAAGATAGTGAAGATTTATTCATGCACAAAATGAAAGATGAAGGGGGGAACCAAATCAATTGTATGATGATAGCTTGCAGTACTGGTGAGGTTTAACTAAGCATATAAAATAGATTTTTCTATGGATGTTACAGCATGATTTGCTTCAGCTGTATAGTTCAATCAGCTGAAAGATATGCATGCGGTGCCAAAGAAAACAGTAAAACATAGAACCACAGAGAAGGGAGGAAGATGTCATTCTACCTAAGAGGTGTCTACAGTTCATTAAGCTATGCATTCAGCTTCTCTTGGCCTTTATGTTAGTGGCTAAATGGTGGTTTGGTGTTAAGTGCACAAGCCTTGAGTCTTGGGCTCACAAACATTCCTGTCCACACTCCTTGTCAGGTGTGTACCAGACAAGCAAGATGGGAAAGTGTCCATTTCTATTTTTTAGTCAATCTGACTGCAGAGAACTCTGGCTGTTTTAAACCAGGATGAGACAACTTCTAGAAGTCTAGGGGCCCCACACATTCCCCCAAGGGTCTTGAGGGGGGTGTAGATCTATAAAGAAAAATAAGTGGCAGACCCAGTGACCACATTTAGAATTGCAGTGTTGAAGCCTGTGGACGACACTTAGCTAACCGCCCTGCCCCCCCACACACACTTTAAATTCTAGTCCGTGAACAAGCTAGGATCATAAACCATGCTTTTAATTCCAGACTGTTTGGGAAAAAAATCCTCTAGTGTTTAAATCAACAAGCATTCTCTGAATTCTGAGATAACAGAAAGCTCTGATCAATCTAAAATCAAGAGTAGAATTGCTCTCTTCTGCTTGCTGGTTGGGCAGATCATGCAAGGCGCTTATGCACAGAAGATTAAAATGATGGTTTGCCATGACATCCAAATTGTCTCTTTGTGACTATTACCACTATTCACTGTTTGTACTGCATTGTTTTTATGGCTCCCTTGCAGATCTTTCATTTCAGTGTTGCTTGTAACAGGAGAATGGTTTTCTGTGCCTCAAAGCTCACCTCTATTTGCATCTTCTTTTCACTGGTTCCATCTTTATCACTCTTACTGATGAAAAAAAATTGACGCACACAGTTGACAAACTTTGCTTTTTAAAGCCTACATGCAATTGCTAGTTGCAGTGAGGGTGGATCAACAGAATTTATGTGAGTACCAGCTTATTCAACTGTGAGTTCAATGGGCCTAAAATAGTAGCTGCAACTAGAGACCTTTTCACACTGCACAGTTATAGCACTATCATTTAGCTTTAACTGCCATGGCCAACATTCTAAGGTATCCTAGGATTTGCAATATTAGGCCCTTTCCACATGGGCATATTGCCCACGCTAGTGTCAGCTTCTTGCCCTGGTGAAGGACAGCTTTTTCTGAGAAACAGGCAAATTGGCCAGGCGTTTCTTGGTTCAAAGGCTAGAGGTCAGATTTATTGAATACATAAATACAAAAAGATTCTGTTATAACAGGTGCCGATAGAGGTTCGGAACCCTGAACAAAAGGCTAGGACATGCTTTTATAATCTGGGATCCAGGTGATCAGGGTGTACACCCACTGCAGCATTTTTCACCAATCACAATATTCAGGTAAACATTATACACCATTTGCAGCCACCCACCCCATATTAGGTAAATGCCCAGAAACTTCTGACCATATAAGGGTAAAGGTCCAGAGACTTCTGACCATGTAAGGAAATCTCCAGAGGGGCAGGTAGTATGAAGTTTCTTCCAATCACAAGTGACCTTCCAAACATGACCAGATTCCGGTGAGGTGGTAATAGACATGAGTCAGCATGCGGGAGGGGCTGGGGTCTCCTGTGTACGTGACAACTCCTTAATCTGTGATGGTGATTGTCTTTCCCCCACTCACACTAGGGCGACCTCCCCAGGAGGTCTTCTTCACTGTGGGGTGCGCTAGTGCAGTTGGAAAAGGTGAGGCTCTATACTTCAAACCGCTCTAGCACAGCCGCGGGGGTGGCGCTGCAAGTTTTATAAAAACCACCTTCCCAAGTGGTTTTTATGAAACTCGCCCGTGCTGCTCTGTGGCAGCCCCCGGTGAAGAACTGCAGAGACACGGTAGCGTGTCCCTGCAGATCTGCCCAGGGTTGGGCTTCCGGCTGGCGCGCTGCCCTGATTGGCGGAGCGCCTCCGGAAACCGCCGGCTGCCATTTTGGGTGCCGCCGAATGCCGCCGAAATTCGACAGCGTATAGAGCGGCGAACCCGTGCTCTCCGCAGGGACGGAGCAACCTGCTACCAGGTAAGCTCCACCCCTGCATGTGCCGCCCTGTTTCGCCCCCCCCATGAGGAAAGGGCTTTAGAGAGGGGTATTTAGAATTCAAGCCAGCATATTATAGTGGTTTGAGCACTGGACTATAACCCCTGCTTGGCCATGGAAACCTACTGGGTGACCTTGTGTGTGTTGTACGCTCTCAGTCCCAGAAACCCCCATAATAAGTTCACCTTATGGTTGCTGTAAGTCAGAAGCTACTTGAGGGCACACAGCAACAACAAGTTAGAATTCTCAGCCAGAGATCCTGAGTGCCTCACCAAACTATAAACCCCAGGGTTTCATAAAATGTGGCCATGGGTGGTTAAAATGGAATCAAAATACAGTCGGTCCTCCACATTTGTGATTATCACTTTTGTGGATTTGATTATTCACAGATTATTTGCTATCACCTGTGCTGCCTCCCTATGCCATTTTTAATAGGGACTGCAAGCCTCGTGAGACTGAGAAACTGTGAATGAGGCTCGTAAGTCCCTATTAAAAATGGTATGGGGCAGCAGTGGAGGTGGCAGTAAGCCCCACCAGCCACCCACTTCTGCCTTGTGAAGGAACCCTGATGCCTTAAAGAAATCCATGGTGGGTTGAATATGGTGATCATACTTTTTGTGTGTGTTAAATATGGTTTGAAAGGGCCTATAGTTATTCATGGTTTTTGTACTTTCACAGGGGTCCTGTGCCCCTTACCCTAGCAAATATGAAAGGATGACTGTAATATAACTGTGTAGTGTGATAGGTTCCTAGCAATTGAATTTAGCCTCAAAGCTTCTGAGGACTTTTGCTACCTATTTATTCATTCATTCATTCACTTAAGTATTTATATCTCACTCTGTATCATATGATTTGCATTTTACTAAACTTTTTTCTATTAGCTGTTTCCAAAATCTTTGACTTAAATCCAATCAGTAGTCCTAGGCTCACTGAATCAATGGGACTTAACATCGATTCACCAAGTTTCTGTTGCTTCAGTTGGTCTACTCTAGCTGTGGACTAGCAATAGAATTTAGACCATGTGGATTGCAAAACCACTATCATTGCCCCAGATCCTGACATGATACATCAGTGGAGCTTAAAAATGTTACTTTTTGTATTACATTTCTCAGAATCTGCTAACTAGTCTGGCCACCTGAGATATCTCTCCTGCTCTCTGGTATAATTAAGAGTTTCCTACAGCATAAGAATAAAGACACAGTCAGCAGAACAGTGGCAATAGCAGCAGGCACAACAACGCAGCACAAATCAAATGTCCTACTTGTTTCAGGGTAGAAAGGTAGATGACCAGCTAAAGTATGTGTATGAATAATGTTGAATGAATGGCTGGTATGAATCATGCTAGGATATAAAGGAGATCCTATTGATTTAGCTCTTAACACTCAGAAGAAAATCATGAGGTGCAACAGGCATTAAAAGAAAAATGGATCTTTCCTCAACCATAAAGGAGAATTCTTGGTATTCATAATAAAGACCATTTGAGATTCACTTTTCAAAAAAAACTGGACTGCTGGAACATCACTGGAGCTCAGAAGAAGGGCAGACAAGCTTCCCTGGTTGCAACAGAACAATCAGAAGTACAGTAGGACTGTCTCTGTCCTTGGAAGGCCATGCCATAACTGGACTCAGGAGTGGAGTAGGAAGGGTCTGTCTCTCACCAGTTTTGCAGGTAGTCTTAAGTTCTCAGGTACTATTGAATTACTGTCCTTCTTTTGCTCTGGCATTGGCAAATTGTGGATTTCTATAAGATACATTTTGGAAAAAGTTTTTGTTTGTTTTTTAGACTACCATTCTCAGAAACCCCCACCCACCTAGGCCAGAGCACCCTAAAATAATGTTTCCAGGCTTAGCTATGAAGAATGTCATCTTGCAAAATCATTGAGATGACTAGCCAAAGCACTGAATAAAGATCAATTCCTGTTCCTGAAAAAAGACATTTTCTCTCCACAAAGAAATCATGAGGTTGGAATTATATTTAGACAGCAAATTGTCCCCTGACTCCAAGGCTTCTGGAAGATCAGTGGGTTGGTTTGGAGGTTCATCTCTTTTCACTGGAGGTAGGAATCCCGGAAGAGCCAGGGAAGGGCAGAAGTGGCCCCTGGAGCCTCAGAGATTGCCCGCTCCTGTCCTATGAGAACATAAGAGAGGACTGCCAGTGCTGGAGATATCCCCACTGACTGGCAAGCCTTCACTGTTTGATATTTGCCCATTGCAATTCATCAGAATCCATTGAGGACCTCTGTGTTTCCAACACCGGCAATTAAGGTTTCTGTCAAAAATTGGCTAAACGCACCTTGATGAAATGCATTTTCACACACCTCCTTCTGAGCTTTTCAACTAAGCTCTTTCAGTTAACATGCCAATTCATTCCCCCACAATTCTTTTCCCCACCCTTTTCATCCTACATTTTCTGTTATTGCTGAATCGTACTCTGGTTTTCTGCTATTCCAAAATGACTTGCAGAAGGCAATGACAGGTTGCAATTTTAAATCCACTTAGCTCCCCACAACACCCTTTGTATAATCTGTTTGACAAGCTCACCCCTCCCATCCCTTCTTAGTCATTAAGTGTGGCTTCAGTTCAGACTGAGCAAAAAAAGTAGATTAATTGTATTTGTCTATGGAAACAACTGCTGTGTTGAAGTGAGAGAGACAGGAGAAGGAGGAGGTTAAGTCCATGGTTATGGGGGAGGGGGAGAATAATTGAACAAATATTTTACCCAGAAAGCACCTGGTTAATTACCTTTCTACAGCATTTATCTGTTCATTTCCGGATTCATATTGGAATATTGTTTTAACCTTGTGATGAATTAAGATTGTGGAGGTCATTGTCCCTGGCCTCTTAAAGGGATGGTTCTTGCAATGAATGTGCATAAAAGCATATTTTTTTCATCCTTGAAATTTTCCTCATATAGCCATTAATAATAGACTGTTAAAGAATTCTTAACGTCGGTTTTCTGCTAATGCTTTATGCTAATCCCCTCTAGAAGCTGTGATTATGAAATAAGATTGGTCTAACACATGGAGAAGAGAGAGGCGAACAGGATTTTATTTTTATTTTATTTTTTTAAATTCTTTTGTATGACATATACGGGTTAAGTTTGGTTCTCTTCTAAGGAATGCTAAATCCTGTTTTTAAAATGGATCAGTAGACTGTAATTGCCCAATGCAACCATAATTACACATTTTTAACAAGAAAGATATGGAGGCTATGCTTTCACTATATAGGTTCCTGCCTGCTAGAAATGTCATTCCAGCCTGTGAAACGTATTCAGGTGTAGCTGTGTTGTCCATACAGCAAAATACAACAAAATCCACCATCCATAAGACAGTGATGCCTTTATTGGGCTTTTTAGGTGTCACTGTTTTGTAGATTTTGGATTTTGTTTTTTTTTTAATTTCAGCCTCAAACTCCAATTCTAGAAAGCTGCACTGGTTGCTTTTTTGTGTCCCGGCAGAATTCAAGATACTCATATAGATCTGCAAAGGTCTCAGTGACTTAGAACCAAGTACATCAAGGAATACCCTTCTGTACAGACTTTAGCTAGAGATCTTGCACCGAGTAGGAAGTTGGACTGGCTGACGATGTAGTCCCTTCCAACTTGATGATTCTGTGAATCTATCCACATTCTAATCTCTAAGGATGGTAAATATCATTGTTCCATCAGTGAACAGGGGCACAAGATAGGACTTTCTTCATAGTGGGACCTTGACTTTGGAATGCCCTCTCCTCACTGCAGAATGTAGCAATGTAACTTTTGTAGCCCCCAGTTACTATGCTGACCATGCGAGTCCAATGATCTATCAACTCCCACGCAAATCCCATGGCTGCTCTGGAGTTTCCTGGGGCTGCCTGATAGCTGGGATAGGAAATAATATTCCTCAAAGTATCCTATGTTTTAAGACCTCTTTGTCCCACATTCTGTTGTATGTGTGTTACACATTTTTATATCAAAAGTTTAGCGCCAGGACCATCATCAAGGCCTACATAAGTAGGAGTCCCATTGCCATCTCTGAAGCCTGAAAGTTTCTGTTGGCTACATGTTATCTCTAAGATCAGAGCCGGTCTGTCTGCCAGTTGGAGAACAACACAAGGACAGGACTTTTGCCCTCACATACTTCTCAGAGGCATCTGGTTGGCTGCTATGGGAGATAGGATGCTGAGCTAATTCAGCAGGGTTCTTCTCATTTTCTTATGTTGAAGGTACAGATCAGGGATTTTAAAAATAAGAAAAGATGCAGTAAAGTTGTAACCTTATGGTCAAGACAAGCCAAAGAACAGTTGGTTTAGGAGGGAAGGAAGGAAGAAAGTATGATGCTGTAATGTCCAGGTTAGGGTCAACCTGAGACATCTGAGCAAAAGATCATGGGAGAGAGACTGGATTGGTCGTGACAGCCTTTAGCCAATGGGAGGTGAGAAGAGGGAGAACTGAAGGCTTCTAGGATGAAGAAACAGCACAATCTATGCAGCTAACTGTTCATTGTGAGACCAAGGAAAGAAATCCCAAGAAGAGATTTTAAGGAAATCATGAATTGTCCAGTCAAATGTGTTAGGTTTTCAGTTCTGTTGAAAGGAACTGGAGGGCTAGGGAAGGCAACCTGGAGTTGGAGAATAATCTTTTCTTTATGCCTGTTCCTATGGGATTCGTTTTTCCACTTGTAACCAGAGGGGAGTTATGCAGAGACCCAGTGTTCTAGAGTGGTAAAATTGCTTGATATATCTTCTATTAATTCTATTTTCTTACTTCTAAAGAAATATTAAAGTTTTGCACTTACAACAAGCTGTGCAGCAATATAGAACTGTAAAGTCAATAAAGCCTTGCTTACAAGGGATAACTATGGCCATTTCCGCACTAGACGGTTATAATGCTATTATTCCACTTTCAACATCCTATGGAATCCTGGGGTTTGCAGTTTAGGGAGGGGCCTTTGAGGCTCCTCAAAGGCCCCTCCCTAAACTGCAAACCACAGGATTCCATAGGATATTGAAAGTGGAATAACAGCACTATAACAGTCTAGTGCAGAAATGGCCTATGAAAAGATATGGGTCTAAATCAAATGGAGTTACCACTAGAGAACACTCATTCAATCAATAGAGTTTTGTGTTGACTTACAAGTACAATTACAATTGATTCAATGGCGTATCCTCCACCATTTCACAGATGAAAATTCAGACAAGTGAATATCAAATTATGGTAAGATGGCAAAAGCTATGAATGAGAAAGAACACACAAGCTAGGAGTGGCTGCAGTGGTTTCCTTTTGACTGAGTTTACAAGGAAGGGCAAAATTCTACCCCCTCCTCTCCACTATGCCTGAGTTAAGTGAGTGTAAATTGTTTTTTTCACTTTGAACTCAGTTTGCACCAAAGGAAGGAAGCTGAGGACAAAGGAGGAAAGTGGGGAGAAGAGAGAAACTGGGACATTTTGAAAGCAGTTGAAAAGTGAAACAAAAGAGAGTTAATCAGGACTGCCCTTGTCAAATTAGGACAGTTAAAGAGTATGCAATTTTGGCTGTAATCCTTTCAGGTCATAACTTAGAATTCCTTTGGAGTAAATCAAATGAGATTTTATTACTGTTCTTTGCCTGCCCTCTTGTATAGCTGGAACAGATTTTCAGTTTTCCAAGTGTTGTTAGTGGATTAAGTCAAATAAGCATAAAATAACGAAAGAATTTAAAACCAAAATTAAACAGCTACTCGTTCTTTTAAATGCTTCCTGGATATTAATACAAAATGAGAAACCCAGAGCAATTTCTCATTAGCAAGTATAAAAATGAAGTGCGTAGGAGTCTTATCATGCTGCCTGCATTGTACCAACCAGCTGAACACAACCACAATTGCACAGCTGCATATCATACTTAATAAATAATTATTATGACAAATGATAACAAAATTGAATGTGTGCAATTTCAGATAATCCACATTTACTTGAAGTTTCAGACAGGTTCACAGATGGAAGAAGAAGAGGCTGGTTGCTCATCCAGTCCAGTGCTTAGAAATAAAAAGGAAAAGAAAGAAAACAGTGCAGTTCTGAGTTATTTGAGTTTTAGGTATTATTGCTGAGAAAAATAATAACTGACAAGTTAGTAATTATTGTAATTTTGTTGACAACCCACAGCATATATTGAAAACCACAAGAGCATGTACACTACTGTACACATCACTAAGTACACATTCTGATCTCAGATCTAAAACTCACCTTTGGGGGAATGACATAACAACAGTCCTGGGTTTAAAGGTTGGATTTTAGGATGCTTAGAGAAGTGATATTAAAGATATGTTTGATAATGTATGCAGCATGTTTAATTATGGTACTGCTATCACAGCTACGCATAGAAATGTGACAATTTATATTAAATTTTTGTACTGTTTGTGCATGGAGAAGGGAAGGCTGTGGAAAAGACATCAAATTATCAAAGGCCTTTTATCATCATTATTTTACATGTCTCATGCATAGTGTGCTTAACTCTTAAGATGGACACTTACAAATCAACACAGAGGAAATACATCATCAGAAAGAGAGCCAGTGTGGTATAGTGGTTTGAATGTTGGACTACAACCCTGGATACTAGGGTTTGATTTCCTGCTAGGCCATGGAAATCCACTGAGTGACCCTGGGCACGTTGCACACTCTCCACCCCAGAAAAAAAATATGATGGGTTCACTTTAGGGTCATCATACATCAGAAATAACTTGAAGGCACACAACAACAATGACAACAACAACAATCACAAAAAAGAAGAATTGATTTATATAAATTATGCATTCACTAATTTGCATTTATAGATGCAGACACAGGAATAGTTAAATAAAATGTATAACAAATTGTAAAGTTATCTCAGCATAGTGGGCAAAACTTATGACCAGGGGATTTACCTGCCTGCTCAGTCTGTTACTCTTCAGGTGCTAACTGTTGGATGGGCATCTTCAAGGCTGCTATCCCTTCTGATAGGTCTTTTCTTTTTTAATTTGAGTATGGAAAGTTTGCAACCTATGCTTTTAACACAGCGCCGCATGAATTTTTAACCTTTGAGGACCACATCTAGTTTTGACTGAGTTATCAAAGGTACTGAACCTGTTCAGGGCCTAGGGTTCAGAATTGTGGATAGATGTAATATTCAGACTAAAACCCAGAGCATATTCACTGTTACACTGACGCAGCACCCACTATGGCCATTTCTGCACTAGACTGTTATAGTGCTATTATTCCACTTTCAACAACCTATGGAATCAACAACCTATGGTCTTTAAGGCCCCTCTCTAAACTGCAAACCCCAAAATGCTGTAGGATGTTAAAAGTGGAATAACAGCACTATAACAGTCTAGTGCGGAAATGGCCTAGATGTCACCAGTTCCATGCATGTGCCAACACACACCTACACACTTTTGTAGTCACATTCTCTTTGTTATTGTTTCCATACTCCCTTTTTGATATTTATTTTGCATAATTTTCCACTGCTTTACTTGCTGGTATTTGTTTTCTTTCCCATGAGGATTACCTCCATCTCTACCACTCCCCATCTTTTCCACCTACATTTTATTTAATATATTTAAATGTATTCACATTTAATCAAGGTGATTTATTAAAGTTATTTTAAACACTGCCTCCCCCACATTTCCACCTTAATTTTATTTAAATTAAAAGTATATTTAATTTCAATTAAAAGTATTCTAATGTACATTCTAAATTTACATCCCTCTGCTTTAACCTCTCCCTTACTCTTTTCATCTTACCCTTTGAACTGTGCAGTCCCGTCTCTGGAATATCAGCAACAGCCACACTGTGAGAGGATCATTTAGTGCAGTGGTTCTCAACCTGTGGGTCCCCAGATGTTCGTGGACTTCAGCTCCCAGAAGCCCCAGCCACTATGGTCAATGCTCAGGGCTTCTGGGAGCTGAAGTCCACGAACATCTGGGGACCCACAGGTTGAGAACCACTGATTTAGTGGGTCTTCAAACCCTCACACTACTGCTGCAAGTGTGACCTCTACAAGATGCTCTGACTTCCAATATGCAAAGACCAGAGTCTGTGATATCAGATCCTACTATATCTTCCTGAAAGTCATGCACAGCAGCAGAGGGGGTGGGCAATGTGAGGGATAGAGTTAGCAGTAGCAGGACTGGGCAAACCATTGGCAACAAGGGAGATGGTGCAAGAGGCAGCACTGCAAATGTTTTTGGCAAAATCTGTGGCAATTTCAACAACAGCGGCAGGGAACCATGCAAAACTCCTTGGAAGGGAGCACATGATGGGGGCCATGGCAGTGACGTGTTTAAGTCTTTTACTCCAAGTCTCAAGTCGAGTCTCAAGTCCTTGCAAGATACTTTCAAGTCAAGTCTCAAGTCTGGAAGCCAACTTGATACCCCGACCTGTATTCCCAGAATTTCTGAACAGAGTCCAACAAAGTCAGTTTTAACAATTTAAGTAGAGTTCGCCTTCCATTTCTGTGATTGTGCCATCTGCAGTTTCAGAAGTGGGGAATAGAATCCTTCTTACTTCCCATTTGTAAAGCTAGAGGCTTTTTCAGAAGTGGGGAATAGGATCCTTCTTATTCCCCATTGCTGAAGCTTCAAGAGCTTTATCAGGAAGAATCCTTCCTCCCCAAGCCCATTACCTAACACATTTTCTGTTTCCCTCTGAGATTCACACTCTGTACTCTGGGCATGAGTCCTGCCTTCTGCTCTTAGGAAAAGTTTTAGAAAGCTCCTCCTATATGGCTCCTCCTATATGAAGCAAGGACAGGCTGCTGAGCAGACCTCAGCCCCACCTCAAGTCCATTTGCTGTTCCCTCTGAGAAATGTGTCCACACTTTGGGCTTCAGACAGATCATCACATGACCAGTAAGTTGTAAAGTTATGTTACTGAACGAAGTGCAGCAAATCAGTCGCTAAA
Source organism: Iguana delicatissima (assembly GCA_948472985.1). Classification (NCBI taxonomy): domain Eukaryota; kingdom Metazoa; phylum Chordata; class Lepidosauria; order Squamata; family Iguanidae; genus Iguana; species Iguana delicatissima. The sequence goes on from CAOKZL010000661.1 coordinate 537,297, forward strand.
AATATGCAAGTCTCAAGTCAAGTCGAGTCAGTGTGTAATTTTTGCCAAGTCAAGTACGAGTCAAGTCACTCAAATGACTTAAGTCTGACTTGAGTCTGAGTTAATCAACTGGAGTCTACATCACTGGGCCATGGGCTGTGCGATCTTTTCTCCCTTGGGTTTGTACAAGACAGTCTTTCAAACAAAGGACACCTTCAAGTAGGGCTGTCTTCTCTGAGAGCCTTCAAACAAGAAGACTGAACTTTGTGAGGAAAGACACACGGACGCACTACTTTAAGGCTGTTAGATCCTAGTTTGCTTTTGTTTGGTTTTTTTAAAAAAAGATAAAGGACAAAATTGTCCCCAAAATGTCAAAATGGCCTGTAGAACATTTCCAGAAGTTTTGGGGGATGTTATTGGCTGTTTGGGGGAAACATTTTTCAGATCCTCTCCCTAATTTGGGATTGAATGAGCTAATGGGGTACATGTCCTCCAGCTCCCCAAAGCCCTGTCAATTGCTTACTGCAGGCCCCAGTAGGAAGCAGCAGAGAGTCAATGAAACTCACACCTTTTAAAAGTGAACTTGTATAGAAGCAAACCATTCAGGCTTCTTGCCAGTCCTTTTTCAAATTCTCTTCTACATTATGTTTTGAAAGGTGGTCAGACAGAATAAGAGAACACTTTTAGTTACCATGTGGGAGAGGGAATTTCAATCTGACATGATTAAAAGTACACAAATTCTGTCTTGTTTCTCACCCTGGCTACCCAAATTCCATTTGTATTTTTCACACAGTTAAACCAGGTGGGTTAAGCTCCATTGATACCAGTTATCCACATGATTTGACATGTTCCTTAGAATTTGCCGAATGAACATTTATACTGTCAGCCCCTTTCCCAGGTTTGAGAAAGTAAGGAAGGAAACAATGACTTGGATAAGAGCCCAAACAATACTTTATTGTTAAAGTTAGAGCTTCTAACTTATGATGACAGTACTATCTATTCTTTGGCAGCTGTTTGTCTACTTTCTGCTGTCCAAGTTTATGGCATGACTTTAGCAGGTTGTGCAGTTCCATGGAATTTCTTTAATCTCATTCATTGATTCACTTTCAAGGACCAAATACAGGAAACCAAAGGTGGGATTTTACAAAAACAGAGGCAATGTGATCATTTGCCTTAGGACCAATTCTCATCCTATGTTTCTGTACATGGGGATTTAAATTCTTGTATTAAGGCAGGTACATATAATGTAATAATGACGGCATCAATGCAGATTTTTTATCTAATAATTGCAATAATAGGCTCCGTCCTGTTTCACAGGGTTGGACTCCTGTTGACACAAAAAGATTTCCTCTTCTTCTCTTTTCCCCCATTTTCCAGATGTGCACCAGAGGATCCCCAGCCCTTGAATGCAGATTTTTCAAGAAGCTGTGGAGGGAAGGCGGATCTAGCCTGTAGGTGGCTGTAACTATTAAGGACTCTAACTTTTTCTGCCTGGGGATAGTATGGTTTGTCTCATAGTATAGATAATCTCACATGATTTCTTTCTTTCTTGGGAAGGTCTCAGATACTAACAGAAATCATTTCAGTACCTGGCAGCACGCAGTTTAAATGTCTGCAGGCCTTCCTGTTTTTCCTCCCTAAGACTGTAACCAGAGGGCTTTAACATCAGCAGCTTTTTCATTGTTCAGCATCTTGCCTGATAAAGACTTCTGAGGAAATCACAAGGCTGTCCAGTATTTTATGACCCTTTGAGTTGGATGAATAAAAGTGCTATGCTGAGATGGATTTTAATGCTAATGTACAAGGATTTCCCAGAGCTTGGAAACATTGCTTCTTTGCACTACAGCTCCGAGCATACCCCAGCCTGCATGATCAAGCTCTGGGATCGTTGATTTAGTGCTGCTATTCAGACTGTGGTTGGGCAAGACAGCCCAGTTTCCCCAGGTTTGGCTGTCTATGGACTGGGTGAAAATGAAGTATACATGAAATTTCATCTGTCTTAGAGTGTGGTGAGAAAGGTTTCTGAGAAACTACCTACAAAATTGCAGAGTTTTCTGGAGCACTTTTCTCATTTGATTTAACACAAATCTTTTGAAACTTCTGTTGAATTATTTTATCCTGACATTGTATTGAGCTGGAAATGAGATTTCATGGAGAACAAGAGAATTCTAGTAATTTTTCAAAGAGAATTCTAAATGCTGGTAAACATTTTGCATCCCAAATGTTGATTTGCTCTTCCTTTTCAGGCAATGTGCTCTAACCAACATACATGCTGTCACTTCAATGGAAAGCAAGCAGGCAAATGCAACTGATGCCATCTTCAGAAGAAAGTTAAGCCTATTATCCTAATCACCCTTATCTAGTTAAATGAACATCCTGACCAAATGCAGTCTTGAGTTTTACATTTCCAAACAAAAGGTGCTAGCCTTGAGGGTCCAAAGGCCTTTGGAGGCCTAGATCCATGTCTCTCACATATGCTGATGTAATTCAGCAGAACTGACTTCCTCTTGCAGATGCAACAATGGGGAGATTAGGGCTCAGGACAATTTGCCAGAAACTTTTAAAGCACCATTTGTTCTCCTTATTTACATTCCTCCCTATTTAAATACACTTCAGTGAGACACCCAAGGTGATGAGGGATTCGATTCTCTGGAAGGATTAGTCATCCTGACGTGGGTGTATAAACAGACAGGAAAAAGAATACTAATGAGCTCTGAAACTGAAGGGCTTCACATTTTGGGGGCAAGCATTTGTGGTTATTTAAATATGCAGCAGATTTGAAGGGGTTTTGGCATTTCCTGCAATGGAAGCCCCAGAGCTTTCTAATGTGGCTGTTTATTGGTCTGGGTAGGGTAGCAAGCCATCAATTCAGCAAGCACTGAGAATACAAAAGTTGTTGAGGTGGGGGGGGGATACAGCTATACATGTCAGTAAGAAGCTCTTATGTTCACACCAATCAGGAGAACTGAAGCAGGGCAGAGCAAGAGGTAGGGCAGAGCTCACACTCACAAAGAGGCCTGTGGGAGGTAGCTGGAATGATGGAATGTGAAGAAATCAAGGCAGGATGCCAGAGGCAAAACACAGTAGGCAGATGATGCTCTCAGACTCATGTGGTAGTTTCTGTTTCCAGTCTCTCCTCTCTGATGTTCAGCAGAATGATCAGTTTTGGTTCCCAGGCCCCTCTTTCGATAGTGTCAATCAGATTCCTTTCCAGGATGAGAATAGGTCTGGACTAAATTAGTGTAGTTAGCTGAGGGGAATGGTTGACTTGTTAGAGCCAGGATGTGGCTTCCACAGGCCCAAAGTGAGAAATGTTGGCTCTGGTTGGCCTGAATATGCTGGTGGTGTCAAGCAGTCACATGCAATGTTGGTGAAGTACAGGTGGCAGTTGGTAGTATCCATGTCAGTGGGATGGTGAATCCATTCTGGGTTTTAGCCTTAACTTTAAAGGAGCTATCCAAAGTGCTGAACCCTATCTCCCAAATAGTATCAGCACCTTGGATAGCTCCTTTGAAGTTCACACTAAAACCTAAAATCAGTTTAAGATTGAACTGTCATGAGAAGTGTAAGCTGGCACTGGGCACAATACTTACCAGTGCATTATTAACCACAACAGCTTTGGTTTAATATAATAAAGATCTTTTAATTGGAAAATAAATAATGCGTACAAAAGACACCTGGAGAGATCAGTCCATCCCTGCTCTGGGGGTAGAGGGGAAGATCAGGAGAACATTTGGGAAGACTGGACCACCACCCCACCCTTCCCGTAGGGTGGACCTGGTTTCCAGAAATAAATCTAGCACCAATTTTTTATGTATTTATTTGATATCCCACTTTTCTCCTGACACAGAAGAAAATAGCCTTTACAATAAAAACAGATAATAGCATGGCTTTTAAAATAAAATAAACTATAGATATAAACAGGAACAGATCAAGGTAGAAGCAGAAAAACAAATCAATTCAGAAGGCGAAAACCCTCGGACTCTTTCTGATTACACAGTTCTAGGACTTTGATCCTACTTTAACTGTCATGACTGCATCCTATGGAATCCTGGGATTTCCAGTTTGGTAAGGAACTACAGCTCCCCGGCAAAGAATTCTAAATATCTCTCCTTAAACTACAAATCCTAGGATTCCATAGGATTAGAGTCATGGGAGCTAAAGAAGAAACAAAATGCTGTTAACTGTAGAGTGTGAAAGGTGGTTGCCCATACTGAGTGAGATCACTGGTCTAGTGAACCCATTGTTAGGGCCTGGCTAGGGCAGCCACTTCAATCAGCAGATTTTTAGTTAGGTAGTAGTGGTGTTGGTGATATTTTTGCTATCAGGTATAGGAAAAGGTGTTTGGGGAATTTCTCCCTCCTATGCTCAGGTAGTTGTCAGAGAATGCTTATTCGCAGTGGAGCAGTGGTGCTGATTAAGGAGCAAGACACGTGGATTAAAGGAAAATAAACTAAAACTTTATTATAAGAACTGCATACTAAGATAGGAAAGTTATTGGGGGCTATCTAGTTTGGCTGCATTCTCAGGGAGGACTGGGAAGAGAGAGGAGGGATCTTGAGAAGAAGCAGAGAGACATCCCTAAAAGTGTCTTAAGGGGGATCAGGATCGGTAGGTAGAGATAAAAGGCAGGATACTTCAGGTCACCCTAAATAACTAATTATCTCTGTTGCTGCTGTCCCACTGAGAGGCATTCTGGGTTCTTCAGTACTAAGTGTTGTTGCACTTCTAACAGTAATATCATTTGCTTTAGTTAATATGGATCCTTTAATGTACTGTCTGTCTCAGACAGCAAGATATCTGGGTCAGACCTGGTCAGTATTGTTGACATACAAGGTGCGGATCCTACGGCCCTCTGGAGGTTGTTGGACTGCAACTCCCAGTGGCCTTTAGCCATCATTGCCAATGGTAAAGGATGATAGGAGCTACCATCCAATAACATCTGGAGGGCCACAGATTTCCCACCCTTGGTTTAATTGACTGGCAGCTGCTGTCCAAAGATTCAGACAAGAATCTTTTCCAGTCTTACCTAGAGATGTCCAGGACTGGACCTGAGAGGATTTACATACAAAGTATATGCTCTGCTACAAAATAAAGTCTTTCCTTTCCGGTGAAAGGCCTACATTAAGGGAACCGTAGAGGCCTCCCAGGAAAGAGAGTTCCACCAAGTATATCAGGATGCATAGTAGACCTCACCAAAATCATCATTATCCTTCTCCGCCACCCCTCCTCCTCCTCATCCATATCCTCCAACTACCTTGATTTGGCATGGAGACGTCTGCATAATTTCCTGTCATCTCACTTCTTGGCTCCTTTCAAAATGTCCAATTTCTTTCTTCTTTTCCCATGTTCCCCCTTTGCCCTCATCTTATTTCCATTGCTGCAAGCTGCAAACTGCAAACTGAACGCAAAAGAAGTTTGCACTTAGTTAACACAAACAGGGGAGAAGAGAAGAAGGGGGAAATTTTGCCCTTCTCAGTAAGCTCAGGCAAAAGCAAACCACTGCGGACATTCCTGGCTTGTGTTTTCTTCATAACTAATTGTTGGGAAAATTCCAGCATTCTCTCCCCCACCCATCTTGTTGTTAGAACAAGTGGGCATAGCTAGCATAGGGCTACCTTTTCTCTTTTGCATGCCAAAGCTCCACCTTTCATCTTCCTGTGTTCAGGTGATCAGATCATGTGACCCAGGACAGTTGCTTGGGTCACCAGTCCTATAAAAGAATAAGACCCCTCCTTCCTCTCTCTCTTTGAACTCTTCACTTGCTCCTCTCTGACCATGCTTCGCATCTCCATCAGAAGATGGTGAGTTAGACCGAAGCTACCTCTATTCTTAGCTAGCTAGGCAGTAGGATCTCCAATACATATGTAGATGTAGAATTCATTAGTAAAGTCTTCTAAGTCTGTAATCTGAAGCTGCCTGCATTTGTTTTATTTCTTCAGTCAGTCTGAGATCAGGTCATAGACAAAACTGGACACGTTTCTTCTGCTAGTCTGCTAATGGAGGCTGAATCCTCACAGTTTTAGCTTCAATAGAATTTCCCAAATAGGGCTAACACCCTGGGAAACTCTAATTTCTAACACTAATAACTTTTGCCATCTTGACCACACTCTAGTATTGCTTTGCTACACATGTCTCAGTTTTCAGCTATGAAATGTTGGAGGATAAGTGAATTCACCATGCTTATAATGAAGCCTCACTTAAAAGCTTAAAGAAATGTGTGGACTAGTTAGCAACATAATTTCAAGAAGTGAATTAGGAGGTGAATTGAGATCCTTCCCCATCCTGTCCATTCTGCTGGCTGTCTCTTATGTAATCCAGAATTTACTAACAGAGTGCAACCATTCATCTGAGCTGCCACTGAGGCAAAAAAAGAACAGACAATTACATTTTTTATTAATCTGAGCATTTAAAATAATGTTATTGATTTATTTTTTTGAGTTGGCTGCTGGCAATCTGGAAATACTGTTATGCTTTTTTAAAGTATCTTCCTATTGATTTTTATATTCTTTTTGTGTATGTTGGCTTATGGGTTTGATAAAATGGTAATACAAAATATTCCATTCTTGATTCACTGCTGAGTTGTTGTTCCAACTCACAATGGAACAGGAGTGGCAAAATATTGAACCAAGAATACGGAAGTTTTGCAGCAACAGCTAAAACTTTCCCAGCTGTGCAAGATCATGTACCTCACAAATAAGAATCAACATCAATCACAGGCTGTTTTTCCTCCTGGAAACTATTACTAAATTTTCAGTCTTCAGTCTTTCAGTCTTCCACATGGAGAACCAGTGTTGGATTTGGACTAAAGTTACTCTGATTGAATTCCAAATTTTGCCATGAAACATACGGAGTGCCCTTGGACCATTCACTGTTTCTCAACAGGACTGTAAGGAGGGGGATGGGGAGAGCAAAATGAAAACATTATTACCCCAAAGAATAGTTCTGTCCCCACCCCACCCTGAAATTTTCCTTTGGTATCCAAATTTTGAGCACTGCAGAGAGTGAGACATTGAAAATAAGTCACCCCTGGAATCCTTATCTTTGCTGTATTTTGCATTCTCTTAGTAACTTTGCCTGCACCTTTTCTTGGATACCAAAACTGTATTTCTAAATACTCAGCTTGAGTTTTACATCACTTCAAAATTTTGGGGTACCAAAAGAAAACTTCAGAGGAGGAGGCAGAATTCTTATTTGGGGGTAAAATTCCTCATTATGTCCCCACTTCATAGCTACATCCCACAAGGTGGATGTACAAATAAAAATGGGGACTACAGCCGTGTAAATTGGAATGAGGAAAGCATGTGGGCTTTCCACATGTTGAAATATGGCAACTCCCATCAGTCTTTCCCAGGATAGCAAACAGTAAGGAATGCTAGGAATAGCTGTTTACCCTGATTTATGCAATTGTAAGCTCCATGTAGGAAAGAAAAGATATGCATGTAACAAACAAACATTTTTTGGATCTGGTTATGACCACCTTCACACATATATCTAACATGCTTGATCCTTTTTTTTTTCCTTTTCTTTAACAAGCCATGGCTTGCTCAACTGCATGTTTTCAGTGTGTGAGATCAGTGGAGGAGAAGATGCCCATCAGAGCACTAAAAGAGAGATCCATCCATTCATCACATTTTGGATTAAGACCAAGGCATACTGTAGGGAAAAAAAGTTTAAAGCCCTCCTCCCCTCACTGTAGTCCTAAGGACCCCCTCACCTACATGGCTGCTATGGTAAGCTGGCCCTACCATTAGGCAGAACAAGGCATTCATTCAAGAAGTCAATACTATGTATTGAGGGTGGAAGAACATGAGCAAAGAGGATAGAACATGAGCAAGGATAGAATTGTGTTTTCCAGGCAATGGTATAGTGGTAAATTCTGAAGTCCAGGTCTTCTTCATGATATTCTACAGCAACACCGTAAGGGAAGGTCCAAAAATGCAGGCAGCTGGGTCAATCCATATCAGTTCTAACAGCTTTCATTTTCCCCAGGAGCAGATCTTTTGTAAAATTAATGATTTTTTTTAAAATTGTTCATTCAAGAACAAGCCGCCTAACTCAAACCCATTGTATTACAATGGGCAAAACTCACAAAAACACACGGTTGCTAAGAAAACCCATTCATCCTCCAGTTGCAGCTAAACTCAGAAGGAACAAGGTAGCCCAAGGGGTGGGGGTATAGCCAAAGACATCTCTTTGATTAGTAGAAGTGGAGTTACAAACCTGTGAGTCCTGGTTCTACTACACCACTGACATGTAACCCCTGAATCTGGTCTGCAAACCTTGACTTTGCCAGCCTTCAGTTGTCAGGTAGAATTTGATCCTGTTGCCAGTATTGACATGAGGTTCATAGGACAATCCAGTCAATTTCTGTAGATAAAATTGGGGAAAGGGCATCTTGACCTTATCTCTGGCAACAAAACTTCTTGGACCAGCCACGAATCCTATTGCAAGTCAGGAAAACTGTTTTAAATCTTGTCTTTATCACAAATTCATACCTTCCAACCATCCCACTTTGGTAGGGACAGTTCAACTTAATCTTTTGTCATCTCCCTCTTTCAGCTGCTTTTAAAATTTCTCAATTTCTCTTTTCTCCTCCCATTTTCTCCTTCATCCCAAGTATATTTCAGTTGTTGCAAGCTGAGCTCAAAGTGCAAAAGTACTTTGCACTCAATTAACTAACAAGAAGAGAAGAGAGGGAAAATCTTACCCTTCCCAGTAGATTCAGGCAAAAACAAACTGCTGCAGCCTCTCCTAGCTTATGTGTTCTTTGTTGTTAATAACTTGTGATTCTGACCACATTCTGATGTTGCATGGCTACACCTGTCCCAGTTTTCATCTGTGAAATGTTGGAGGCTATTCAAATTCAGTAACAGTCTCAGACTCCCACCTCTATTATAGGGAAATCATGTTCACCTTATTGAATTGGGTTTGACAAGAAAAATGCTTTGTATAGTCCAAAAACTAGGAATACCCAACAGTATGACCTACTAGTAAGTTCGTCAAAGCAAGCAATTTTGACAGGTGATTCACATGTGAAGTGCTTCACGCTGTTGTAGCAAAGAGCAAAGGCAATTAGTACAACTGTGGTAGGATACCTTATACGATCAGGCTTGTGCATCAAACCAACCAGAAAATGTCATATTTGCTCATGAGACATACAACATTAACCTTATGGTAGAAATAACTATGAACATTATGGTATGAATGATATTGTTCTAACTGGTTTTTACTACAATACCCAGATAAGGCTCCTGTTCTTTGAACCACTGCAAAAGAAGGGCCACTGTTATAGCTTATCAAAGGGGAAGATGGTGTCTGGAAGGAGAGAAAAGTAAAAGTTGTCCAACTGCTTTTCCTTTCTCTCTGTTTAGCGCAGAAATGTTAGTACTCCCACCTCCCACCTTAGAATACTTACTGTGAACTGTCAGGGGCTTGATCATGCTAATCCTCCTTTTTCAGTATCAGTGTTGCATCTATGCTCTGCATGTTTGCAAGCAGCTGTTAGTTTGTTTCTTTTCTCTTTTTTCTTCTCTTTTGATTCTTTTCTTTCAATTTACAAACATTTATTCTTTTCCATAGCTGAAGAATCCCTAGGGTATTAAACTACTCCTTTACTTTTGAAACAGGTTTTTGCTTTCAAACAGATTCAGTCACCTGAACATGCCTTTTGAGATAAATATTTGAAACACAGCAAAGTATTTACTGCTTTTAGATCTAGTGCTACTATAGTTACTTATGAAGCTGAAAATGGTTTACACATGTACTGATAATAGCAGACTTAGCTTTCCAATGGAGAACTGTAGATCCACCTGTCCCTAGATGATGGCAACTGAAAATCTGATGTAGGAAATATTTGATCAAATTAGCCATTATACTAAAGGTTTATGAGGGGCGATTCAAAAATACAGTTTGTTTATTCTGTAATGAAATGTACAAGATGGTGTGCACCCTTCTGCTTTATTAAGAACAGATTAATAAAATCAGATTGGGAAGTGGATAAGCTCAGAACACTCAATTCAATACTGCTAAAGGCAATCAATTACTTTAAAAAGTCATTGATTCAATTAAATATGCTACATACTGCTGGAGGTGATTGATGATTTAGACTCATTAATCTAATTAAATAAAGCTCTAGTTGTTACATTACAGAAGATTTTATTGCTCAACATTATAGCAACTGTTTTTGAAGATAAAACATGGGATCCTCTGGCACTAATCCTGCAGAAAGACTCTTCCTTCTGGGGTGGCACTTTCTTTGCTGCCTTCTCCTCTTTTCTTTCTTCCCTTGTGCTGCTTCTCTTTTTATTTTTATTTTGTGTTCAAGAATACTTCCCCAATCCCTTAATGGCAAGATAGTTCCTCAAAAATACTTCAAGGGGGGAGGACCACTCTTGTGAGCTACATATGGTGGCAACTTCTTCCAAGTTGTGTCGACTTCTTCTCCCAGCCTCTTAGGACCAGATGGTTCCTTAGAAAGATGGCAGTTCTGGTGGTAGTTTTGGGAGCCAAGGACCCTGACTGTGAGAATGATATGGTGGCAGCTCACCAAGTCATGTCGATTTATTCTTTCACCCTCTCAAGATGGTTCGTCAAAGCAGGATTATTCTAATCTCTATTTCAACCACTACCTGAATCAGATATTTTTGGGCCAGTTGTGGCTCCTCAGAAACCCTTCTGGTGCTTTTAGGGAGGGAGAGCCAACCACTGAGATCTGGATACAGTGAAAGCTCACCAAGCAATTTCTCCCTCCTTACTTACAATCTTGAGCACCAGGGATGAAGAGTGAGACAGGGGGGATTTCTACAAAACCCCAAACACAATGAGGTTGATCCCAGGAATCCCTCTTTCATCTTAAAAGCCTCTCTAGGAGTTTACCAATGATTTAACTCCCTAACTGCACTGACTTGGAGCTGTAATAATTGTTTGTATGTATGTATGTGCCTCCAAGTTGCCTTGGAGTTGACTCCATGAATTTCATAGTGTTTTCTTACACAAAGAACACTCCAGTATTCTTACCAGTTCCTTCCTCTGAAATATAGCCTACAGAATCTGGTAGTCATTGGTGGTCTCCCATCCAATTCCTGTCTATTTGAACCCATCATTCAAGATTGCTCATTGCCATTCTAGACTAAAAATGGAAAAGCCCTCAATATTGGTGGGGGGACTCAAGCACTACCAACCTCTCCCACATTGACCTGAAGTCTGGAAGGAGGATGGGTCTGGCCATGTAAATCATCCCACTTCCCAATGGACCCATTGTTCCAGCATAGCATATGGAGCTGTACCTGTAGCTCTCACCCCTTCCCTCCACATTGGCACATATCACGTTAACATGCCCATCTTGCCCTTTGAGGCCAGGTGCAACCACCACCTTCCCCACTGAGTGCTGACCGCAAAGAATCAAGCATTTCCCACCATTAATTCAGATAAGAAGATGAGGCACAATGTCTTTGAGAATCTCTGGGGGAAAATGCTTTGAATGCTGCTCAAAGACTTGAGTTCCAATTCCTGTTTGGGCAATAAATTAACCAGATATCTTTGGATCAATCATGGTAGTCCTCTCAACATGGTGTTTCAACTATATATTGCTCTGTGTGTGCATGTGTGTTTGTGTGTGTAGTTTCTCTGTATGAACAGCTACATGCAGTGTGGAAGAAAGAGGCAAGGCAAAGTTCTGTTCCCTACTTTACACAGTTATTTCAATTATTCATTCAATTCATTTCTGGATATAACTGGATAAAGTAAATGTGGCTGAAATTGTTGTGGTTTTATTGTTGTTTTAAAAATAACCAAATGACATTTCTGTTGTGTTGGAACTTTCAGTGGCAATTCCCAGAAGGTAGGTTTAAAAACAAAACAAAACAAAACCAGAATGTATTGCAGCAAAACAAAATCCCTGTAAAACAAAACCAACCAAAGGATCTTCAGGGTTCAGTATTTGAGATTCATACTGGGTTCTTCAGCCATTCCTCCTCATCTGTGGGGGAAGCACAGAAGGTCTCTTTTAGCACTTAAGATTTTTAGAAAATTTTTCATTTTACAATGAAGGCATACTCATACAGTCTCACAACTTCTAGAACCAATAGTAAGCAAAGACAATGAAGAAATCTGAATGATGATTGGCTAGAATTGCCAGTCATGTCATAGACACACATACAACTATCTTCATCTTCCTCACCCAGGCACCAGCTTCTATGGGACTGGAAGCTCCAAAAGAGGGTGCAAAAGCAGGATGAAGAAATACAAAATGGTAGTAAGTGACACCCTGTGTTCTGAGAGCTCTTGTTTCTTGGTCATCTGGATGAGAGGTTGTGTGAAAATGACTTTACCTTCCAGTCTAACCTGTCTCACAGGTTAGAACTCTGCACTGGTTCTGACACTTGTAAGCTCCTTGAGAGGAAGAGAGGGATACAAATGTACACAAGAAATAAGATATGCCTACTTTTAAACTGGAAAAACTATTTGCAGAGGGAAGGTAATAGGCACTGATTTGCTGAGACATTTCATTTTGCCTAGTATAACCTGACCTTATAAGAGTTAGTGTGGTGTAGTTGTTTGAGTACTCGACTATGATTGGAGACCAGGGTTCAAATTCCCGCTCAAACATGGGAACCCTGTGGGTGACCTTGGGCAAGTCACACTCTCTCAGCCTCAGGGGAAGGCAAAGGCAAATGTCCTCTGAATAAATCTTGCCAAGAAAACCTTGTGATAGGTTCACCTTAAGTTGGAACTGACTCAAAAGCACACAGCAACAACAACCTCAGTAGACATGGTTTGCAAGCAATTGCACAGAGGCAAAAAGGGTAGATTTTAATGCTAATTGTCCAAGGAAAGATGGAATACTTCATTCCATTTCTACACTCAACATAAAAATTATCTTGGTTGCCAAGCAGAGGAAAGTCCATCTGTCTCCAACAGTTCCACTGAAAGGTTTGCAATTATTTTGTGAGTTTGTTTAAAATGCAGGTGTAATACATTTCTGTGATTTTTTTTTCAAATCAGAAATTGTATGTGTGGCAAGCTTTTTGGAAGAGTTCAAAAATATTACATTTTTGGACTACAGCAATCAGTATCCCCCAACCAGCAGATCCAGTGGTCATGCTGGCTGTGGGATTCAGTGATCTATAGGGGGGTTTTTGTTTGTTTTTTGTTTTCTAAAGGGACTTTTCTAAGCGGAGAACTTGGGGGAATCATCCTTCTGCTTATCATAGGATCTTTAATTTGTGTGTTAGGATCACCTCCTGTAATTTGTAGACAGTTGTTAGATCTTTGGTGAATCTGCACTTTCTTACACTTCCTTTTTCTGCTAAGGGTACAAAAGTGAGATGCATTTCAGTTTAAAGATAAATCCTGTGCTTAAAACTTCATTTAAATGTGACTCGTCAGGTCGGAATTTAGGCTTTCCTACTGGAGTTGAGAACATGGGGCCCTACTGACATATATGGACTTCAAATTCCATTAGCCAGCACAGTCAGTGGAGATAGATAATGGGAATTGCAATCCAATAACAGCTGAAGATCCATACGTTCCCTGCCCTAGCTCTTCTCCATCCATTAGGAAGCATATAGATGTCTGAAGGTCATTTGCTGAGTGTTGAATCTGCTGCTTTAATTAACAGCACATTAATTAAACGTTGTGAATACAGTATTTGACAGCATCAGTCTAGAACAAAAGAAGCAGGCTTGTGCTGAAAGACCATGGCTTTGAACTAGGCAGCCTCCTGTGAGTCATCAAAAATAAGGAAATGCATCATTAAAAACCAAAAAACACAGAATAACCCAAATCTGCAGATGGTAATTTATACCTATAGATGCAAATGTAGAGATTTCTACTCAAACCTAAATGAAAATATAATGCATTTCCCCATAGTGGAGAGGAAGACCATGACCAGATGACCTGGGTGTCTGTTCAGTTCACTCTTCTGTTACTAATAGCTGATGGACAACTCCAAGGTTCCTGCTGTCATCATCTGATGGGTGTTTCTCTTTAATATGGACTTGGAGTGGCCAGCCTTTCAAACATAGGATACCTTCAAACAGTTGATTGCTCATCGTAAAGGAATTCACAGGGCCACTGTACTTTCAGCAATTCTGTAATGTATATTCACTGTTAACACTGATAATGCTGTTGCAAGAACGGTGCTAGAGCTTGAGGTATAGTGGCTTTTATGACTTTGTATTATAATTTGAATTTTTATATCCATAATACAGGTAGGTGGTCTGAAATAATTCAGGTGGTCCTCCACATTCACTAGATTTAGGGGCACGAGACCCCCACAAAAGTGGAAAATCTGCAAATATCAAAATGTGCATGTGTGTCTGTTGGAAAGGGGCTGAGGCATGGTGGGGAGAATGGGCACCCTTAGTCCAAATTAGTCAGTGAAAGCAGAGGGAAAGGGAGCAGGTTGGCATGGTGGCCCTGTACTTCCTCTCTCATCCCTCTCTTTCCTTGGGTGTGTGGGGGGGCGGTATCCAGAGCGGGTTTGTAATGCTGAGGAATTGAGCTATGAGCTGTCCTTAGCTGGCCAGGCAGCAGCTGGTGGAGGAGGAGGACCAGAGGTGGGTTTTTAAAGGGCTGCACAGCCTGATTGGAGTGACTGGGAGGGAAGGTTCCCTCAAAAAAGAAGCATCTGAGATGGTGAGGCAGGGGCTGGAGGAAACTCTGAAATAATCAAATCTGTGGAAGGTGAAAGTCAACTCCATAAATGTGGAGGGACAACTGTAATATTTGAGATAATCTATAGGAGCTTGTAGTGCACAGAAAAATTAAACTCATAAATTTCCTGTGTAACCACCATGAGGAAAAACTGGTTCAATTGATGTGTTCTAAATGTAAAGCTTAAATGAAGGCTAGATCTTTTTCTGTCTTTTTGTTGTAGTTGAGATATTTCCTTTGTGTTCCCGGAGACCCTTGCTGATACCTCTAGATCCATGTATGTGACTTTGTTGAAGTAACCATGACTGAAGTCCTTCTGTTGGCTGTCCTGAACATGACTGAAACTCACTTGCTGGCTAGCAATGTCACCAGAAGCAGGTATTTAAAGGGCTTGCACAGCCTGATTGGAGCTGCAGGAAAGGAAGGTTCCTTTGCAAAAGAAACACTTGAGGTTTGGGGGCAGGGGCTGGAGAAACTTGCAAATAATCAAATCCGTGAAAGTGAAACCCACAAGTGTGGAGGGTCAACTATATAACTTCAGACAGCCCCATAACGTGCAGAGCATAGAAAGAATTAAATGTACTGAATTACCCAGTTCCTTTGCTTAATGGCTGCATTACATTAGGATTATAATGTACTTCACTACACTTCTTTCTGAAATCTTCTAGTTATTTTTTTATTGTTATGGCTATTCAGCCTCACTCAGCACTGGACGAGAGAGACTGCATGTTAAGGTGCTGGCTTACACTGTTGCTTCATGTTCTCTTGTGCGTGTTGAGATAAGGATGAGATGGATGGGAGAATAAGAATGTGTTTTGTACCTCAGGCCACCAACTGAAATGTAAGCATTTAGTTACTTTTGAGAAATGGGAAAGTATAAAGGGGTGTATATTATCTTATTATAACATTGCAGTGGGGAGGCCTGGTAGTTTAACTGCAACCAAAAAGAAAAAAAAAACCTTTAAAAATAACTTTCTAAGCACTGGTAATCTAATTTAGTTTAACATATTAAAATTTCAGATTAGGATCCGTCTCTCTAGGGTAAATCTAGTTGAATTGCCAGGTCAAATACTGCCCTCCCTTCTAAATCCTCTTAAATTCAAGAGTGTTGTGCTCTTCTTACTATTGTTAACAGAGAGTTTGAACAGGATGTCAAATATAGCTGGAGTGAAGTGGTTTAGTCTAGACTTTTCCTGTCTCTTAATAAGTACTGAAGTGATGTTGGAAGCCAAATCTGGTGCAATACCCTTTCTATATATGTCTTTTTAGAGATTTTATTTGTGTTACAAATCCATTCATCCATCCATCCATCCTCTTCTCCCACCTTTTTTTACTCTGTCCTTTCCCTACTCTCAGTTTTTTTCCTGCCACTGGAGAAAAAAAACAACATCTTTGCTGCCATCTAGTGACATTTGGGGAAAAGTCAGTAATCAACTGATTTTTGTAAGAGTCTACCCAGAAAATTGTTCTCACTAGGAAGAAAAGAAGCCTCCAGACAGAACTGATAGTGGAGATATTCACAGTGGGTGAAGTGTGTCCATCACTGACAGATCTCACTTACTGTACATGCCTGATGGTTCTTGTCTGAATGCTGAATTGATTTACCCTGCATTGTTGCTGCTGCTGCTGCTATTATTATTGTTGTTGTTTTTTGTTATCTCACTTTTATCCCAGTCTGCGATTTCAGGTGATTTACACCAGTTAAAACAAACATAACCAAAAAATTACTTCATACAAAATGTAAAAATGTAACTAAACTAACAATAAAATTAAAACCAGTTAAAAACATGTGATAGAATCCTATAGGACCATTGTGTACCACATAGCAGTGTAACAATATTGCTATGTAGTGAATTTCAGTGTGACCCCCACCCCATCCCACTGACCAATAAGCAGCCAGTGGCATCAACTGAGAACCAGCAGTCTGACATTCCCAGCCCTGCCCATGAGTGATCTCCAGTGAAACGGGCAGAAAAAGAAGCCCTGTGGGAACATCAAGCACCTACTTCCCCATTGACAGGGGAACAGATTCCTGTCGATTGCAGTAAATGGGGTTTAGAATATTTCTACAATCCATACATAGCCCCTAAACTAGGGATTACATAGTTGGTACAAATGCATAACTGTAGCTTATCTATTCACAGTTCCCTAACTGGATTCCAGCTATGGCCATTAAAAAGGAAACAACAAATAGATAACAGAGTACCTTGTGCCTGTTCCCCTTGAGTAGTCAATTTTCAAAGGCATTTTCTTCCTGTAGTATGCCTTCAAGTTGTTTCCACTTTATGGAGACCCAAAGGCAAATTCTAATGCTGCTCACCCCATCAATCAACACAGGCCATTTCCACACGGGGCGAGGGAATCGCCCCGTGCCGCTACTTACTGGACTTCTTGGCTCCCCGGTCCGGTCCACACCGCTCTGGAGCAGTGCATGGTCATCGCTCCGCACTGCTCTGGTGATGAAAACGGCGGCTTCCAGTTGGTCGAGGGTCTCGACCAACCACTGAAGCTCGCCAGCCTAAAGCCTGCCCCCAACAGATTGCAGGCTCTGCACCAGAGAGCGGGCACGGAATGGCGCGCTCCATGCTTTTGAAAGACCTGTTTTAAGTGGTCTTTCAAAAGCATGCTTGACACCACTTGGGG
This sequence comes from Iguana delicatissima, assembly GCA_948472985.1. Lineage (NCBI taxonomy): Eukaryota > Metazoa > Chordata > Lepidosauria > Squamata > Iguanidae > Iguana > Iguana delicatissima. The sequence goes on from CAOKZL010000661.1 coordinate 554,577, forward strand.
TCGTTCTGGAGCGGGCTGAGGTGTGGATCTACGTTAAGTAGGTCCGACCCAGTCCGCTCCTAGGTGCAGATGTCCTCCCTGGAGGAAGCTCATTTCTATTAGCCCGTGCGGAAATGGCTATAGACACTCACCATACCAATACTGTGAGATCCACATTGACTTGCAATGCTATCTTGTGCTAGCTAATTCTCAGAAGCAAGCCCCAACATAACTGCCTGAAACAGTAGGAAGAAAGCATGATCACCAGCCAAATTTCCAGGTCAAATGAAAGCAACTGGACCTTCTTTCTGGCAAACTGGTTGAAAGCAAAGTGTGGTAGAGATGCAACACACAAAATTCTTGCATTTCCTCTCCATCTGCAACAAAAGTGACATGTTTGGTCTTCTGAGAAAATCAAGAGAAGCCTGGGAAAGGATTAAGTATCCTGGAGCGTACTGGGAAGAGAAAGAATCACAAAGTGGGGTGGGGCAGGGGAAGAAGGGAGTAACTTGCTGTATAAACTCTGCTTTTCTTCTTTGAACAGAGTCTCACAGTCCTCCCTGACTCTTTAATCCAGGAGAGCAACAGAACAGCTCAGACAGCTGCTCACTCTCTGGATATGACACCAAGTTGCCAGATTAACCTCATTCCACCTTACCTTTGCTGGGAAATGGAGAGAAGAAACAAAGTCCATTTCTAGACACCAGACTGTTATAGTGCTATTATTCCACCTTCAACATCGTATGGAAACCTCAAAGGCCCCTCCATAAACTGCAACCCCAGGTTTCCATAAGATGTTGAAAGTGGAATAATAGCACTGTAACAGTCTAGTGCAGAAATGGCCAAAGACTGACACCCAGATCATTTCTGACAGCTGACCAGACTGGATGGCTTGCTAGTTGCAGCATGTACTGCTGTTTATTTATTGTATTTATAAGCTGTTTTTCTCCCAGAGTGGGACCCAGGGTGGCTAAAAAAGATTGTTTTAATTTTATTGATTTATTGCT